>PDGT01000005.1:9263598-9301355 GCA_003671415.1 Megathymus violae
TGTTTATTTTAATTGACAATGTTATTTTTCATATAGGTAATTTAAATGTGTTATAATTTTAAATATACCATGGTAAGCAAAGAAAACGTAAGAATACATACATCTTCGGTTGGTAGTTGGTTTATTTTCGGTTTAAGATTTGTATTTTGTATAAAAACAATGTTTATGCCTTGAATTGTCTATCAACGGCAACTAACTACATACATATACACCTAATTATATTTACTTCTCAGTCACTAATGTAAAATGAAGCTAATTAATATTTCATAACGTCAATTATGAATCAATACGAACCACTTGGACTTATGACTCATTCGAATAAACAATATACGAAAATAAAAATATGAGTTATGCTTCTTAGATCTTGCGTGTATGAACCGAATTAATGTAGCTATATTGACATACCTATAATAATTCGTCATTCATTACATCGAGTCATTACACGAACATTTTAATTGTGTAGATCGTTACGATTAATAACGAAGAATTTCAAGTGAGCATTAGCTCATTTTACATTAGTTCAATCAACTATAAGTTGAAGGTGAATTTGAAGGTGAGTACACAGCAAATTCAGTTTACTATAGGACAGGTCGGGCTACGAATATGATATACGATGTTATGATC
Organism: Megathymus violae; assembly: GCA_003671415.1. Lineage (NCBI taxonomy): Eukaryota > Metazoa > Arthropoda > Insecta > Lepidoptera > Hesperiidae > Megathymus > Megathymus violae. The sequence continues at coordinate 9,264,223 of PDGT01000005.1, forward strand.
ACAGCTCGATCATGAGAAACTTTTATATTGAAAGGAGTAAGTAATGTAGACAGACTATACTAGTCTAACGCTTATTCAGGGTCAAACATCATTACAATCTGTCTTCAGCGACATTCGATGTATCGATTGTTGTAGTAAAAAAATTATTAGCACCGCCCTCGGACGGAACATTACAGAGAGTTGCAAATACAAAAAAAAATTTTACTATTCAATCGACTCACTTGCTTTGTTATGACGTACCACAACCAAAGTAAGAAAATTATGTAGACAAATACGAATTTATTTGAAGATGCATATTTATTTATACGTGCCATATTTTTGACCCTTACCAACCTAATTTTGTCAATTTTGGGTGGACCGTAAGTTTATGAATCATTCTACTATTAATAATAACAAAAAGCATACATCGATTATCTTAGTCTTATAGATGACGTAGTTTCCAATTAAATTGGTCATTCATAATTCATAGCTAAGGTTACACTAGTAATTAAGTGGATTATGTTCGAAAACACAACCATACTGTAGTTTTTAAATAAAATAAATGGAATAATATCACGTGATAAATGCGAATGACTTTTTGATACTTATGGTATTACTTGTATAGTAAAAAAAAAATTATGTACACTTAATGCAGTTATGGTACAATGTAGCCAGTACCATAAGATGAAAATATAACATCTATGATAATTTGTATTTGAATATTGATGTAAAGGATATGCTCAAGAATTTTTAATAGCAAACGTATTTACAGTGGTCATTCAAATAGCACATCAAAACTTTTATAACAGGTAGGTGAAAATCATACATAGATACTAAAAAAACAGTTCCCTTCTTCTAAGTCAATTTTTTTAGTTATATGAACTTATGAAGTACAGTTTTACACCATGATTTTTTTTTATTGAAAAACGTCGTTTATGAATATTATTTACAAACTGTGGCAAAAGTAGTGGGACTGCGATAATTGCAAGTACACATAACTTGGTTACGCATAATCAAACGACTGTAAGGAAAATTCTGTAAAACGCGCCGATACGTTCAAAAACGGCATACCAGGAGCTGTGACTCTGGGAGTATTTTAAATAAACTCGTCCCATGGCAAGTGCTAGGAATGTGAGCAACGAAAAGCGTTCGCCGTGTTCAATATGGTGCATAAAATAACTGCTGTAGCACCGGGAGTGTTATAGATAAAACTTACCGTATGAAAATATTCGAGTACCAGTAACGGGAACACTGTTGAGTGCGCCGATGTGGTTGAGCACGGCGCACCGGTAGCCGTGGCACTGTGAATAATGCACGTACGTGCGGATGTACACACTCTCCGAAGTGTTCCCAATTCCGGGACAGATAGCTACCGTCACGTCATCTGGACCAAACCAAATTTATTAATATGGTATACATATATCTACACATACACACACGCGTACGCACGCATTTACACACATACACATGCATATAATCTGTATATACGCATATAAAATTGGAATGTCTGTTTGTAATATTAAAATAACCGCTTTTTACTACATGCATATGAATGTATATACGGTACATATACCAAAATATTTTTTTTTACATTTTTTGTCTGTCTGTTTGTTTGTTCCGGCTAATCTCTGAAAAGGCTGGACCGATTTTGACGGGACTTTCACTGGTAGCTGATGTAATAAGGAGTAATCTCGGAGTAATACTTTTATTTCTACTAAATTACTTTTTTGTTAAATTCCACGCGGACGAAGTCGCGGGCACAGCTAGTATTTTTTATATAAATAGTCAACTACATTACAACTTGTTTTATGATGAGTATGATATGATGTCAACATTGTGAAAATCAATCAAAAAATCTGTGTCAGCGATTCTACTAAGAATATTTGAATACCTTCATGTTGAGATCCAACAGGTTCATACAGATCGTAAGTAAGAGTGGACCTGTCTGGCAACACCAGAGATATCCGTCCCCCAATCGGCCACGGGCATCTCACGCGTCCGATGAGACTATGGAAAATAGTCTGTACATGCCCGCTGAAACCCCATAACCGTGTTGGTATGTAACTGAAACAACAGAATATAAATTATTAGATTTCACTGACAGAGTTGAGTATCAGTCATATTATATTAACCACGTAATCTATTGGACTACTGGACTTAAGAGATTTAGGCAATTGTAAAGCATAAAATTATTAACAATATTTCATTAGTTTCTTGGTAAATTTACTTTTGTTAGTCTTTAAATTTCTTGAAACCCTTCAAATAGATACAGGGAAATCTTAAGTACAGTATAATTCTGTACTTGACAGAACTTAGAAAGACAAATATTCAATTGATGAAAAGAACCGATTTTTAAAATCGGTTGATTTTTGAAAAACATGCTAAACAAAATCAATAATATTATTATGCTGAATACAATACAGTACCAATGCAGTACAATCCTTGAGCCATCGATTTAAGCTAAGTATTGAAAACAATCGCCATTATATTAAACAATGAATTGATTAAGGTTTATGCATAAGAAAAATTAAAAAATATGTTGTTAGAAATTAACTCTTTCCTTAACTTTGCTGTACGTCATTACTTTCCAGAATTCGATCCTTATTCGCCACAATATGAAATGATGTAATAATACACCATGGTTTTTTTTCAAAATCAATGAGATCCGATTCCTGGCTAAGAATGTTGATTTTAAAAAAATCCAATGATGCAGTTTTACTTTTCATCGAAATCGGGCCCATGACTCCTTTGAGTACTTTTCGCTATTCCTCATAATTTTGGATTTAGCCATCCATGTCCACTTCAAAAATTCACCCTGTATATATATTGAACCAACCTATTATTATTAAACTCATTACCAGACCTCAAGCAAGGTATTAATTTTTTTGTGCTTCATAAGGCCTGAGAAAAATCTCAAATTTTATTATGGTATTTTAAAGTATGGGCCTGGATGGGAGAAGAATGAAAAATGTGGGATCAGCTCTAACATTTCACCTATAGTTATTTTTTAGTTTTCGAGGTAAACGAATGCAGTCACCTAATCAAATTATTAGTTAATACCTTACATCTGCTACTTCTATTACTACCTAACTTCTGCTCTTCTAGAACCCATGTGAATGATGTTTTTTCAATGACAGTTTTGGTGTAGAGGGTCAAAAAATGTTCCAAAAAAAATTATTCTATTTTATAAATCTTAAAATCTCCCTGGGTAGCCCACAACCTTTGCTCTCAATCACTACACTACCATACAATGTTCAAGCTTCAAGCTTACCTTACATAATAGATTAGGGATAAAGTATTTTCGCATTTTAGTATGTATGAACTTGTAATCTCTTTGACTATACCATTTGCATCTGACCGGTTTTGGTATCATTAAAAAGTTTAAATTTTAAAGAAGATAATTTCAGATTCAAATTTGGAAAATGTGTAATTTTCATTTGATTTGCTTACTGCCAAGATGAGTGAGTGTAATGAAGAAATTCGCTACGTTTTAAAATTCTACTACAAAAAGCCAAAAATGCAACGCAGGCCGCAAAAAAAATTGTGATGTTTATGGACCTAGTGCAGTGTTTGTGAGTGTAGCACAAAATTGGTTTAAGCGTTTTCAATCCGGAAATTTTAATGTCAAAGATGCACGTCGCTCTTGTCGCCCTGTCACGGATAAAATGGATGATATCAGTAGTTACGACGTAGCTGAAGAACTGCAAATTGATCACAAAACAGTTTTGACGCATTTGGGCAAAGCTGGGTACACAAAAATGCTCGATATTTGGGTACCACACGAACTCACTGAAAGAAACCTCATGAACCGTGTCCTCATTTGCGATTCTTTATTACAACGTAATGAAACCGAACCATTTTTGAAGCTGACAACTGGTGATGAAAAGTGGATCACGTACGACAAGAACGTGCGAAAAAGGTCGTGGTCAAAGGCCGGTCAGGCTTCACAGACTGTGGCGAAACTCGGATTAACTCGCAACAAGGTGATGCTGTGTATATGGTGGGATTGGAAGGGCATCATTCATTATGAGCTGTTACCACCAGGCAGGACCATCGATTCTGAACTACACTGCGAACAAGTTGGGAGAAAGCGGCCAGAATTAGTTAATAAAAGGGGTGTGACTTTTCATCATGATAATGCTAGACCTCACACATTTTTGGCGACTCAGCAAAAACTAAGAGACTTTGGCTGGGAGATGATGACGCATCCACCATATAGCCCAGACCTTGCACCTTCAGATTTCTACCTGTTTCAGTCTATTTAGAATTCTTTAGGCAGTGTCAGGTTAACATCACATGAGGACTGCCAAAACTACTTGACACAGTTTTTTGATCAGAAACCCCAGAATTTCTATAGCAATAGGATCATGTCCCTACCCACAAGATGGCAAAAAGTTATCGAGCAAAATGGTACTTATATACTTTAGTTAAATTTAAAGAAACATTATTAAAAAGTGTTTTTGAATTTTCCAGGGTTCGAGGATATATATCAATGGATATATATCATGATATATATCCGATATATATCAAATGATTTTTTATGATATATATCAAATTTTATATTATTGAGTAATTTTTGGGGTTTGTTACTGTATTTCTACTTCTCAAATGTAGATGGCGTATGAGTAGAGTTAAAACATACTGCCTAATATAAGTTCTAATCCATAAATAGCAACACTTCTGCCGGTATTAATGCCATCTGTCGTGTCAGAACAATTTATCTTTTTTAACACATATGCAAATAGTATACATAAATAATACAATAAAATAATAATATGGCTTTCATACAAGATGGATATATATCAAACTTTTGATATATATCATAAATATCTGATATTTTGATATTTATAATAAATATCGGATATTTTCGAACCCTGGAATTTTCATAAAAAATGCAAAAAGACTTTCTCCCCAACCTAATATTATGATATTAGATTTACTAAATAACCCAACATAAAGTACTGATATAATAGGTTAACAATTAAATGAAGGTTATAATTAACTGTCTATACCCTATTGTGATATTATTATACAATATCATATTATTATACAATGAACTTATTGAAATAAAAATGAATGTATAGATTACTGAAGACCTGAAGATAATGGATAAAATTAGAGCTATCAAGGTCAAGAACTTTTAAAGCAATGTGAAACTACACAGGTTTTAATTAGAGCTTGTTGTTGTATTCATTATGATAATTTTATTCAAGTGGAAAATTGTGAAACACATGTTTCAATACAAATATACCATTGTTTGGAAATAACCATCAAGGAGCAAGGACTGAATTTATATCAACATTAACACTTGATTTAATATCAGTATAGGAATTTAAAATGTATAAATTGTTTGCTCTCAAATTTTTCAGAACGCAAACATTTTTACATGCTTCAGCTATAGTATTTATAATTACTTTTTCACCCTTAGCTATGACATGGTATACTCATTAAGATCATGTTTTCAAAAACAATACCTGTTTAGTCATCGCAATTAACAACATTAGTATGTTGCTGTGACATTTTTTAATTATGTACTAAACTTTAGCTCATACTGCTATAAGAACTGCATACTCAATTATTAATTATAAATATAACTATTCTTTCATTCAAACTTCAGCAATCATTATTAATACATATTATGTGAAAATATAAAAAAGACGAGAAACAAACATAATTGTTAATATTACAAGAGATATTGACATAAATTTCATACACCAACAAATGTTAACATAGTACGTAAATTTCATGAAAACCGAATTAGTATATTTAAAAACAAGATAATTGGAGTCCTATTGGATGTATGACTTGTGCTGTATAAGTAGTTATTATTAAATAACAAACTGGACAAACTGTGCTATATTAAAATCTTAAGCATCACTGCATTTTCCACCCACTTTAATTTATGATATATTAATTACTAAATAGATTTTTACTGTGACCTTTAGAGCTATTTCAATAGTATATTTTGTATATGAATAAATCTTATTTTTATTTCTGTTTCTCTATATAATACATTCTACTACCTAAATGCCTGCTGCCTTGCATTTCCAACGTAAAGCATAGTAAGAAAAGTGACATCATCAAACAGTCTACAAAAAATTTCAAAGTGTAAAAAATTTATATATTAGCCTTAGTTGTAAATTATATTATGAAGTAAATACTTACGGTTCGTTTAAAAATGGAGCAATAAACAATATGTTCTCTATAAAGTTCCTGTCCTTGCCGTAGATCACAGGTTTGTGCGGTTGACTATTAACATTTAATATTCGAAATAGAACACATAGTATAACAGCGATAACAGCTAATAGAACGGTCGACATCTTTAATTTTAATAATTTTCTATGCGACCATCAAATCAATCATAATAGCGGCAACTATTATTTTTTATGAAAAAGCAATACAACATGAGACGATACCACCCATCGAATCGACAGATCGACACTATCTAATACGGTTTAATTAAATTATTTGACATTTGCCTCACTGCCAGTCTGACGATTTACTTATAGAGACAGCACCATAGAGATTCACAAACCTTGGCGTGTTGTAAACTCATGACATATCATGATTTTCTTTTAACACATATTGATTATTTTGTTTTAATTCAAAATATCATATCAGTGTCTATTTAAAATCATAGATTCGTGTAAAGACCTGTTTGATATCTGCTGGTGACATAACATTTTAAGTAGGTATATATTCTTTCAAAATTTTATCCCTTAGCCTTAAAATTACTGAACAATACTTGAGAATCAGAAGAATTTTTAAAAGTATTCTCACTCTTCCAGTTTCCTCTGACTAGTATCTCATGTACTGGATGATTAATTACCGATCTCGCAAAAGCTAGAGCTGGTTAACCCTTTATTTGGCAAAAAAAAACAAACATTTTGAATTGAAACAAATACTGAAATAGGAATGTGTAGAGCCTAAATATGCCTAGAAAAATAGTAAAAAAAATCTAGGGTTTTCAGTTTTCCTGAAAAATCATGTATGCTACTACATACATTGCCAAGTGGGTAAAGAAATATGTATTCATTTGAATGTATGTTGGGACATACCTTACCAAAACCAGTAAGAATAAAAATCGTAAATATGTATTGTAACTGTAACTAAAAACAAACATAAATTAAACCTCTTTATAAAAATGAGTTGATGGACATACATTATGAAAGCAAAGTAGCGGGTATAACGGCTCTGCAACACTGTGATTGGCAGTAAATGCTGGAAGTAAATCCAGAAACTCTACTCATTTTTGAAAATGATAAATTAGTTGACAATTCCTGGGTTTACTTCCGGTAACGAAACATAACCGGACTTGGCATTTGCTGCAAATGACAGTCGTGAGCTTAGAGCATAACCTGCACCGACCCTGAGATGTCATGGTCATGAAATGACCCACATTGTTAAATCGCGACGACTCAACGGCAACTGGCTGTATCGCTTTTTGTGGTCGTTTTTTAATGTCCAGTGGGTCAATCACAGCACGTCTATTCTTTTTGAGTCCTTCATAGATTTCGTACCTATAAGCCTTCAAGGGCATAGCCTTTTTTTATTTTAGTACAATAATTTCTGTAAGATAGCCATGCATTGTTGATGCATATATCAAGCAGCTGGGCAAATATGCCGATATACCAACGTCGTGTCTTGAAATGAGTTCTGTATAGCGAGATGAGCATATCCGCCAAATCTATACCACCCATAATGTTTATTATTGTCTGGGGAAAAAAACTTGTAAAAATAGTCCAAGGGAATAGTAGGTGTCTGAGAATCGATTTCTGGTACATCTTCCACAGTTGATTTGTGTCGAAAAACTGCAGCCCTTTTCCATTTATAGCACAGAACGAACTTTTTGATTCTGCGTGAGCGTTTAGCAACAGGAACCGTCGGTCTTTTCGATCGATCGATCGATTTGGCAATGTAGAGGATGTAGTGGGGGTGCTAGGTATGGACACTGAAGGTTGTGCAGGCGAAGCTTGTAATGCAGAAGCGACTTGAGATACAGGATTTAGAGTAGCAGGAGTGGTAGTCGTGGCAGGGGTTGCAGGCTGCCTTGGAATTATTATTTATATTTATTATTAGTATTATCGGAATAGTGCTGCAATTGGGCTCAAGCGATGGATTCGGGTATAGTAAGCCGAACATTCTCATCGGTTGAGGTTTCATCATCGGATTCTAATATATTCAGTCTTTCTAAGGAACTCGCAATAGATGGGGCTGGGAATGATGAGTCTGAATGCGAAACTTGAGCGCCTAATAATTCATCATCGATGTCAGATGCATTACCATCATCAGAGAGTGCATTTTCAGTAGGGATCAAAGCTAAAATTCTACCACCACGTGTTAGTAGCGCGTGCTGTAAAGAAAAAAAAGCTGACATACACCAAAACTCAAGCCCAAGCAAACAAAAACCCATAAATCGCAAAAAAAAATATCACAAAAAGAAATCAAATTGGCAATGTATGCTGTGACATACAGGTTCGTTATACAGTAATTCATTACTAAGTTGGCAATGTATGTCACGGCATACAAAGTTTATTATCAAATAAAACAACAAATATCCACAAATATTGCCAAAATTATAACAGTGAACACTTCACCATAATGTCGCGATCGAATTATTAGTGTTTTATTAGAAATTTACGAGGAAAAAGTAATAAAAAAACAAACAAAAATTAGTGAGCACAGCCGGCTTCTTTCGGGCAGACAATTTGAAAAAAAGTGACAGCACCATTGTTGCTAACACTCAAAAACATTTTTTTTCTTAAGTGTGACTAGTTTATGAGAATAAATATTAATAATTATATTGAAATCATAATATTTCTTTAACACTTTATTTTTTTTTAGTTTGTATGGCACAGCATACAATACCAAATTAAGGGTTAAAATTTAGCACAGATCAGACCAAACCACCAATTTAATTAAGTTGAACGTGATTTGCCAGCTATAATAATTATAGTGTAATTTACATCCGTTTCTTTTTCAATTCCGATCAATTGTGATCTCGTCCATGTGAATAAAGCATTCGAGCAAATTTTTTTGGATAGTGATGAAAGTTTTTATGTACATTTTTTTCATGTTAATTAAAGTTAAAAATACTTCTACATTATCTCCCTCTAAATCTTTTTTTAAGTCTCGCAATTTTTACTTACAAACTTATAAATTAGGCTTACCATCTCTCACTCATCCATTGCAGTATGATGCTGCACATTTTTCTAGATCCGATGAATTTTTGCTCTTTCTCATTTTATATACTTTTGTCATCGAGACATTTAAATGTTCAATGTGCATAAATTTCGATAGGAAGGTTTCAAACTACCACACAATTTAAAACAGTATACAATAACAGCCATCCGTTTCACAATTGGCCCCTACAGATTTAAGTGATGCCATTTTGGTTATTATAAAGGCTTTATAAGAAGTCTCAGATGCAGTTGAGTTTGGTATAATATTGGTCTGGCCATGACTCCAAGTGGGCCCCAATTTTTTTTCCAGCGGATCTTGTTTACAATTTCACGGCAGCAAAGACTTTGTAAGTTTTTACAAATTTGCTGGAATTATTTTAATCCAACTCGCTGTTGATGGAACTACTCTTTTTCCATTAGTATTTAAAAAACCTCATACTTTTTAGGAGTGGTATATTTTCTTTCCATAATCTCCAATGTGGGCATTTTGGTTTCACAATTGATAGGATGACCACAATTAATCTTTTATTTTTAATGTTGTCAAATAGCCTATTACAGAGTCAATTTATTTATCGACGACAATGAGTAAGTTGGCAGTATTGGTACTCTTACGTGGGATGTGACCGTTACCTGAAAAATGCATTTATATTCAACATATCTATAAGTTTGTATCGCATAAACGGTTGAATACTTATATGCAGTTATTCGTATCCGAACACATTCTGTTCTACTGAACACTTATGTGCAGTATTGAACTTTTATTTTCAGGATCAAATGTGGCATGACGAATAGTAAGTTCGGGCAAAAACCTAACTCCTTTATATCCCAGTCGCATTGAATAATTATTTATCGTTTTTACGAGAAGAATTCGATGTAGCATTAGAAGATTTAGATGTTAATACCCATTGGCCAATGTAGTTCCAGCATGACGGTGCCCCCTTCCCCCATTTCTCTCGACCCGTGCGTGAATCAAGGATTTATGGAGTTCCGTAACCGTAAACGAAACTTAATGGATATCCGAAACCGTAACTGAATATGATAAAAAGTTTCAAATAATTTCAGATAGGGGCTGTGTAAATAAAACACGTTATTGACACTTTCGCTAGCCCAGCCGATACACTAGCCTTGTCGCTCTTATCTTTGAGTTTTTATTATTTAATAATAATTCTTAAGAAATAAAGTCAAACTGTTGCCTTATTAATTTTGTTTTACAAGTCCTAAATTGTCTTATATCCGTAGCTGAAATTATTCTAAATAATCAGATAATCCGAAATAATTTGATATCCGTAACCGAAACCGGTAGTCTGATATATGAATAATATATATCCGTATCCATTACCAGATCCGAAACTCCATATCCACCATCTCTAGCGTGAAGAACTTAACGAGCAATTTGGAGAGCAATGGCTTGGTAGCAGTGATCAATTTCGTGGTCAGCGCGGTCTCCAGGTTATGACCCCAAACGGATTTTTATGTTTGGGGTCACGTTTAACAAATTGTGTGACTCCGAAGCGGAAATGCATTCGCGTATTGTTAGTAACTTTTGAACAAATTAAAGCTGACACAAATGTGCTACAAAGCGTACGTGCTAAACTAGTGCAACGGTGTCAGACCAGTTTCCCTGTAGAAGGTAGAAACATTGATCACCGTCTCTGTCACAGCCTTTGCATTGACTTCTTCATTGAACTGTTTCTTATTCGGAATACTAAATTTGCCAATTACATCTCTAACTTTGGGCCTAGGAATTTTTTGAACTTGATGCTAAAGTTCAGAAAATCAATCTTTTTTTATGAATTAAAAACATCGAATAAGAACATTTTTTATTTAGCGATAAATTAAGTGCCTAGAGTATTTAACTAATTACCAATAAATAACAATGTTGTGATAAACTGATAAGTATAAGAAATTACCAAACGTCAATGTCGTAATTACTTTATTACTAATCAAAAACTTAATCTGAAACAGTCTATACTAAATTATTTTACTTGTTTATATCGTGAAGGGAATTAATAAGTATATTTTGTAATAATCCAGTAGTTCTAGTTATGACACACTTGAAATAAACCTGAGTGTGTAAACTTTTTTCGTATTGTTGGGATCAGACCAAATTAAATAATGTCTCAGATTCTTATAGTTTGATTTTTTGATATCTACTCATCACAATCCTATAACATAACATTCGAGTTTTCATTATAAATCAATTAACAATAAATTAAAATCACTCATTATTATGTTCACATATTTTTTATATTACTAATGTCACATTGTTTTTGCATTTGCTCCACATTAACTTTTGAAATACAATCAATTAAATGTGAGATCCTTAATAAATTACTCATTCTTATTCTATCAATGACATAACCGCTGCATATTGTACAAATACAAATATTTAGGTGTACTTATACCTTTTCTTAAGAACAGGTCGTACAAATCACTTGCTGAGATTGTGTCCAATGTACATTAATATATTAATAAGCAGGAACAGAATCCTATTTTGGTTTGTAGTGTAAATCAAGCACTTTATGCAACGTGAATGATGTGACTTCGAATTTTATTTTTATGTCAATACAATGTTTCGAATTATTTCGTGATACCAATACAATATAAGATCCTAACCAAATATCAATAACTGAGCTTATTTTTTGATAATCAGTTATTTCTCTTACACCTATTTTGTTATATTATCGTTTAACATACCTTACAATATGAGCTAAAAGGATTGTGATAAAAATTTGAGAACCAAGAAATTAAATTGGTTAACGAACAATTCGGAAGGTAGGTATCAAATTGCAAAAAGCTATTTAATTTGTAAAAGGTCCTTATAAAAATATTATAGATACATATAAATATATTGCGTAACTTAGTGTCACGTTAGTATACATGCCATTAAGAAAAAACTTAAAACAATTTGTGTCATAAAGTTATTTTAAATTGTCATTACAATGTTACATTAGATATTCGTCCAGATGTTACCCCATCAGCCTTCTAGTCAATAAATATCTGTACATACCGTAAACTACGAAAATTTGCATACATAGAAAATCAGTGCATATTTTCTACTTGAAAAACAGCAAATTAAACACCCTAAGTAAGTATATAAAATAAAGGGTTATTTTTTAAAATAGCCAAAGCAGTACAATTCTTAAAAATAAAAAAAATAACAATAGTACATAAATAATGTTGTGATGTATGGCTAACTTTCAAAAAAATATAATGGCAAAAGTTATCATTAGCTAGCCTTTATAGAACTATTATAAACAATTATGTTTATTTGTTTGTAGGTGACAATCAACATACACTACTCTGGAGGCACTGCAATTATAGAGTAATTAAAAGGAGCAAAACAATATTAGAAAAGTTATTGTTTATCTATACACTATCTATAACTATTCAATATTTAATTTCACAGTCATAAATTCCAAATATACTCTTCAGGGTACAGCTGTTTTGGAAAAAAAAATAATTGAAACATAAATACACACAAACACAGGCATAATAATAAGGCATGGATGCTGCTTGCCACAAATCATATACAAAAATATAGATAAATATTGTGCAATCTATTAAACAAACAACTTTACAAATCATATTCAACACCATTAATAAGTTACTGTTCCAAGGTACATATTACTATTATCCCTAAAACTATAAATAATCACCTGTATAAATATACTTCTATTGTTGCACCTATGCAATCTTGCAGTTGAAATTATATATTAATGTGCTAATATGACTAATAATAAAATCATAGACAAAGATATACGACTCTGCACAATACAACTGTTAATTACTAACAGTATTTAAAGCAATATTAAAGATATAAATATTATTTCAAGACTGAATAGGTATGAAAAATTTATTTTAAAACACTGATGTTCTGCGATTTTGCATCTCTATACAGTATTTTGTACTTTTGACAAATACAAATGCCAGTCAATTTAAATCTGGGTCCTTATAACACACCTATTCATAGGATATGTAAACGACGCAATGCAATAAGTATACTTATAGTATATGTACGCAACACCATAAAACATTATTGCTTATTTACAGTACATTGTTACTGGCAGCTAACTATCTTTATATAAAGAACTAGCTCACAACTATATTATTTGCAACAATAGTTATCGAAGATTCAGAATCAGTTGTAAACTGAATCATTAAAAAAAAGTTAGAATATTTACCAACTGCACTATCTGTTAGCACCGTTACCTATGATCACTTTCCTGTTTATCAGTATTTATGTGCACTTACAATCAATCTACTTTGCACTGTATTGAGCCGCAGAACTAATTACCGAAACACTTTAGTAAAACAAAACACAATTCATTTTCAACAGTCACGTTTGAAAGTTAGAGATATAGTTGTCTGTGAGACGTGGGTGGCTATAGTATGGGTGGGTCAGCGGATTAGGCACGTCAAGCAGAGCTCAGCCGAGCCAATGCAGTCATCGTGGCAGAAGGCACCGCATTTCTTACACAGAATCATAGCACGCAAATTGCACACGCAAGCGTCTTCGGCTCCAACACTACGGCACCTTGTGACATTCTGAAAATAAATAAATAAAGAAATCATAGGTTGGCTACTAACTTCTCCACCAATCCGTGCCAGATCAGGGTGATGGTATACTCTAAGCCTCCAGGTAACAAGGAGTCCCATGCCCTGTGGTGGCTGCCAATACAAATCAAACCAATTATTATTGGTGATTCAAATTCAAATTCTTTATTTTCATAAATGGTATAAATATGCATTGTAATAATTTCAAACAACTAGTACAAAAAGATGTATCAGAAAATATTCATTTATAATTTTTAATTTAGTAATAGTATTTAATTAAATGACTTGATACTCACAACATTAGTGTTCTGATTAATGGGTGGTGCACTGGAAGCCCTAGGAGCCACATTAGGTGTCCGCTGAACGAGAATGTATTGTCCCATGTTGTTAGATCTGTTTTCATTAATCTGAAAAATATTAAAGTTGTTATAATAATATTATTATAATACGAAACCAAATATCTGAGGTTGTTTATAAGTATGTGAATATATATGTATGTAAACAATGTAGCTATTTCTGTGTACTGGCTACTATTATTGTATTGACTACAGATGATATTATCAATTACCTATTACTTTTATACATTAAACAATATAATAATGTATATTGCATAGCATCATAAGCGGCATTAGGAGGGCCAAGCGGTGACCGAGATTACCGCCTATTAAGTTTGAGGAGAATACAAGTATGACTTTAATAATAAGTGCTTGCAACCGCCAGATGAGCTACATAATGGCAAATGATCATGGCTATCCATGAACATCTGTACCTGGGGCATCTCCGACGCGTTGCCTTGAAGCAAATTAAGTGAAATGAATGAAGCAGGTTAAACAATGTGTTACAGATCTAAAGACCTGTACATATAGGATCCTCCTGAATCCATTGCCTTATCCTTTGTGCAACAGAATGCAGCACAAAAAAAAATTACTTGGAGTATGATGGATCACCCCAAAAATAACTTATTCTCATGGTTGTTAGTTCTCATTAGAACAACAACCACATTAATTTTACAAGTTGATTACAAGTTCTACAGTGGTGAATCATAGAAAATTCTACCAATTTTACTTTTTTAAATTACTAACATATATATACCTCATTGTGTGACATGACGCTAGCAGGAAGTTGTCGAACAAGTACAGGTGGCGGGGGCCGGGGAGCACGAGGGGGACGGGCGAGGAGCGCCGGCGGAGGGCGCAGCTGTCCGCGGAGCGCATCGCGGTTGGGACTGTTCTGGATCACTGCTTGACAGATCTGGTAACTACGCTCCAGATTAACGGCCCCAGGGGGCACCTTGTTTGCGCTGCGACTCCTGCAACCGATGTTGTTTAAGATTCTTAACATTTTTTAACGAAAATTATTTCACTGCATAACCATAACAACCCATGTGTTTCACAGTTGGGCACAAGTCTACTTTCCGAATGTGAGGGGTATTTTTTTAACGTGGGGAAATCCGTCACGGATACCTCTCAATAGTGGGGTCGACAGAGTTGTTATCTTGTCACCCAAGGCTATAATCACAGGTCTTTCATTAATATATCTCAGTCATGAAGTAAGGTATTGATTTCACACACCTTACAGAATCTTATGGACAAGTGAACAGTATGCAGATTTCTCAATTTTTATTCACCAATACAAGTGATAATTAATTCCTAATATGCAATAACAATAGTATTGTACACAAATTTCTATATCTATATATTAGAAGTCCTCTACTGGACATATATATTGGCCTCCATTAGGTAGTATGATTTTGCCCTATCCAAAGCAATATATCCAAATATAGGTAGTGAATACTATATGTACAATTTTCGAAAATATTGGATACTAATACAGACATGGTGCCAGTACAGTTCTATCATTATACTAATGAATGAATGTGCATATGAACATCATGAACAAATTAATAGCAAAGAAGACCAACTTCACTATAGAAATCCTTTAAAAAATTCATATATTTACAGGTTGGGCAAACCCTATGGTGTGCAGGTGTGTATAATGGTGCAGAGATCTAATGCGTGATGTACTTTGAAGTAAACTACTTGAGGTACCAGCTTGTAATTAATAGCACTATATGAATATAACTACAAATTAATAATCTTGTCTATTCTGAGATCCATGTTCTAATGTAAAAGTAGAATCATCAAAAGTGACATCCATTGTATTGCATAAAAGAAAATTAAATATTGCACAATACAAATAGTTAAACATTACCTGCTTGATTCTTTTCCAGGCTTAGATTTCTTTCCAGTCAGTCTAACATTCTGAGACACAGTAGTAGAGTGAATTGTAGGATTAGTGACAGTCGAACTTGAAACTAGGCTTGTAGGTGGTTCACATTCTTGCTTTGAAGTCAAATCCTTCATCGACTGGCAGCTTTCTGAAGAGTTTGATGATTCCATATTAAAGTTTGCATCTCTATCGTCTTTGTACATGCAATTCTCATCATTGATATTTGTATCTTCCAGACTAGTTTTTGAGTCTTCACTCCCATATTTTCCGCTTTCAACATTCAGTGTGGAAAAATTGTGTAAAGTTATCATGTTTTCATTATTTGTCCATTCATTTTCAGTTTTCCAGGATACTGCAGAGTTTTTAGGTTTTGCTGGGTCCTGCATAGTATCATCAGGGTAGGAGACCAACTGGAACATAGTACTCATTCTCAGATACTACAGTTACTAACACTTATGTTTAAATTATACAAATTCAAGGACTTACAGGTGTGTTTGTTACTTCCATCATTGGTATGGAAGAATTTTGTGTAATTGGCATTGTAACTACAGCTGTCACATCTGAAATAAGTAAAAATAGATTGACATCAATGCATAATTTATGTATCATTAAAATATTTTTGTCTACCTTCAATATTTCAATTATCTGATTGGATTACAAGTTTGACACTAGATAACAAAATGTACTGTAATTACAAAATAACTTATGGTTTTGAAAATTTGACAAACAACTTACTTGTTTCACTCATATATGATGTAAGCTCCATTAGATTTGGATGAGGTGTATATTTAACATCTTCACTTTCTGCAAATTTTGAAATATTTGATGAAATCCTTCAATATAAATACACATACATAATAATGTTTAAATAAAAAGACACTTACGTGATGCCATTATTGACAATGCACCAGTTTCTAATATAAATGTTTCTGCATCTTTGAAATGCTCATCATAATAGTTTGAAGCAACATCTTCACTTGATTTGAGCTTAACTTCACATTTTGATTCCACATTAATGTCTTCATTTTTTATATGTGATGTTTCAGCAGTTTCTTCAATAGTACAATCACTTTCTTCAACAACATCCATTGTTTCACACACTTCTTTTACTGAAGCAGGTACTTTGTTAGATGGTGATTCAACATTAGGATTAGAATCAAATACAATAGTGGCATCATCATGGAACGAATCTACTACAGTTTCATCACTATTGTCATCAAGTGGAGGTGTCTTTATAGGTCCTTTTATTTCAACAGGTCTTTGTTCTATTTCAGAAGCAGGATTCTCATACTCATTTACTATTTCTTCACTACAATCATTCACTATGGAAACATTATTTAAATGTGACTCAATTTTCAAACTGGATATAGAAGATACACTTCTTTCATCATATTCATAGAGAGATGCAGTTGCCTTGCTGTCTTCACTGTTGGTATCAATATGTTCTTGTGTTGTGTACATCTGTAGTACATCATTCTTGCCCAACTGTTCATTATTGCAATTTGTTTCTATGTCAGAGCAATTGTTACTATCTGGTAAATGAGCATTATGTGTATAGAAATTAGAATCATCCAAAGTATAGTCATCTTCATATTTAATCCTTTTTGAGTATCTATAGTCATCATTATCATTACTTAACCTCTTAGTTGGTTCATGGAGATTACTATCAGAATCAAAGCCCTTGTCATCTTCACGATCTTTAGATACACTAGACTCTTCTATTGTTATCACACTCATATCAAGTTCCTGTTTCAACTCATTACGATCTTGCTCTCCGCCATCAGGCAACAGGAGTGGATCAATAGGTGTGGTTGTGGCAGTATCATCTACTCTATGGGTAGATGTTGAGTCTGAGAAACTAAAATCTACCTGACAATCAACATAGCCCTGATTGTTATTCTTAACATGCTTCAGGGGAAGTAAATCAGGTACAGGTGCAGATGATTTACTACTTGCAGGAATAGGGTCTTCTCCAACTTCTTCCGCCTTTGCTGAGGCACGAGTTACAGCTCCAACATTTCTCATTCTTTTGCTACTGCTAGATGACTTGCTCTTCTTAATCTTTGGAACAGTGCTACTACTAGTTATTGAAGCTGTTGGTCGTAATTTTATAGTAGTTTTGAGGGAAGGTCTTTCTGAATTTAAATTCATAGAAGATTTTTCTCTCCTAGATTTTTCACCCCAGAATGGTTCAAAATGTTTTAATTTCCAAGGATCAATTTTACTTTTTTCTTTTTCTGCTTCTGTTTTCATTTTTTGTTGATTTTCTGGTGTAAATTCACCACCAGACAAGCAGTCTTGCCATTCTATGCAAGCACGGGCAAAAAATTCATTGTTGAGACTAGATGAACTCAGGCGTCCTGAAGTACTAGGCCGATCTACACTGGGTAATAGCTGGCCAAGTTTATATTGATATAATGGAGGTAGTAAAGAAAATGTGTGTTTATTTAACAGTGCCCTAATATTTGTGTTAACTAAGATAGAGTCTGGTGTTTCTAAATCAATACAACCCTCTCTTGTTTGCTGAAGCTGCGCAGCTGTTGATAATTTTTTACCACTGCGTTTTCTAGGCTTCATACAAAACCCTGGTATACTAGCCAAAACCTCTCTCATTGTAGATAATTTATTAGATGTATTTGAGCTGGTTTCTGTATATGAAGTGGCTGCAGTCCATTCGCGTGTTTCAGGAGGAGGTGGCGGTGGCAAAGGTTTCACTATGATTCTGGGAAGGGGTCTGGAATGATTTGAACTTTTTTTCCTTCGTTTTGATTGTTTTCGAGAGGAATGTTTACTTGATTTTTCACCTTCCTGTGGGATACGAATGACCGTGTACTGTTCGTTGGTACATGACAGGTACTTACTGTCAGACGAATTATCCGAGTATTCCATGTCGTTATGCGTATTCATAGGTGATACGTCTAATTCCATTGTTGTGGTAATATATCTTTCCGCTGATACACTGAAGTCTAGTATTCTAACATAAACTATTTATAAATCCAACAATTAAACCGCCGACATTCAGATTCAACCCATTGTACATTACTTCGCAATCCGTGCAGAGCTGAAATAATCACCGTAACATTTCAGTGTCGCACACAACAGTCAATCGTCACATATTATTTGAAATAATTCAAGGTTCCCTTGCATTGCGTTGCATTTGAGCGCAATTTTCATTCCTTTCCACAACAGTAGGGCAAAAATCAAAATGTCACAACAACGCAGAAAATGGATTCCACAAAAGTACGTTCCGATTAAGGCAAAATTACATATTTTTGTATGAATATTTAAGTAGAGATCTTTTCAAATTTTGTCATTAATTATTATGAAATTATATAATTATATCGTAATAAAAATAAAATCTATTGCTTTAATAATATACATAAAATATTACTTCAAATAAGAAATAATAAATATCGCGTTATACTATTAATTAATCATTATGTATTATAAATTAAACTGATTATTTTTATTAAGAAGTAAATTCCAGCATGATAATAGTAGGGTATATTAATTCATCAACTTAACTACAATATTTTAATGCTTAAGACAATAAAAAATGAACAATACTTATACTAATTAACATTACATTATAAGAAAAAAATGTAGATATATAAATGCGACTGCGTACAATATTATAAAAAGATACTGGAATAGCGAAACAGTTCAAGACAATATTTTAATAAACTAGCGAAGTATAGCGTTTTTTTTTTTTTTTTTTTCGCCCAGACAAAATTGGAAAGGGCTACCCTCCGGATTTCGCGGGAGGGAGGTGGTGAATGCTCATAGCATACCAGCGCAGCCGGCTGCGCTGGTTATGTGGGACTCCCGAAAGACCTAGGGGCCTACCCACTAAACACCACCCGATGTTGGTTTTGGCGTTGTGGCCTCTAAACCTTTATTAAGAAGTATAGCGTAAAATAACTAAAACTTTATCTACTTTTCTTATAGTCCCATTATGGTGAGCCTATCTGCCGAGCAAGAGTATTCGGGGTCGATTCTTAAAATTGGGCTAGACATTTGTTGGGCAAAGAATTGTTTTAAGGATTGTCATGCTATCCGCACAGGAAATATTGCCTACTTTCGTAGGTAACGTCCTATTTAAGAAACTTTACAATCTTAACTTAAATATTCTATCTAGTCTTTGCTTATTACATTACATTAGTATTTGCTTATTACTTTATTACAAAAAGATAGTCGAATGTTTTCTAAAGTTTGATGTAGGATGATTGATAAATTAAATGGTGGAGGTTGAGTTTAATAGTTTATTTATATAGCTGATATTTATTCATATAGCTGATATGAAGTTATTTTCTGAGAACGTTACTCAAGCTCGAATATATTAAAGGTAAGCGGTGTTTCTCTTCTATCATTTCATTGTGGCATGGTATTGTCGATGATCTAGTTCAAAATATAGGTGCATTGAATAGGGCATTTCTGAAGTATGTATTTTGAAGAAACAAACTCGAAACCAAATATATAATTGAATAGAACAATGAATCTATCATTGAATTTATTAAGCTACTTCAAACGGACCTATATAAATTAATACTGTAAATTATTTTTATGTGTATGACTACAATAATTCAGCCAAACTGTATTCACACAGTTTTAGCTGTCTTTACGATAAAAAACTATGTACAGTAGGCAAATAAGTCAAAATGTGTGTTATAATGACACATGTATTTCGTATATAAATGAAGAAATTAATCTTTGCATTTTCTAACCGTCATAATCTGTATAAGTAATAATCAATATTTTGTCATTATACTTTATATTACATTCATAGAATTATACTTTATTTTATGAATGTTTGTTTAAGAAGGATACTTCAGTTCTGCTCTGTGGGATATTTCGTATTAGAGTGGGATCATAGACACCAGACGCGTATTTTGCGAGCGTTGAACAGGATAGATTAACATCTTCCCAGATTTGACTGATTTGGGTTAGGTAGTCTGTGAAATGGAAAACGACCGCTTCCTAAAAGCAATGAAAGGCAGCCATTTTGTTTCACTCATGTGGTGAATTGAATTGTAGTGAATGTTCTTTTACATTTTTGTATCTTATTGTCTAACTAATTTTAAGTTTTCTGTTTCCTGGTGTAAAAATACTAGTCTCTTCTTGTTATTAACAATTGTACCAATATTAACAATAAAAAGACGCTGTAATAATGGGTCGCGGAAGGTAAATAACGGCTTTGTTACGATGCAATTATCGATATGTATTTTTTAGGAAACTTGAGTATTATCTGTGTTTTTTTTCCATAGGGATAGAAGTCGCGATAGACGTCGAAGTCGTAGTAGAAGCAGAAGCAGAAGTCGCAGTCGAAGCCCACGCTATGGCCTCGGAAGTGGAGGGGGTGGGGGAGGAGGATATGGCGGTGGCGGCAGGCGAAGCAATCCTGGGGCTAACTTACGCAAACCTAAATGGGATCTTAGTAGACTAAAACCTTTCAAGAAAGATTTCTACGTTCCGCATCCAGATGTTGAAAGCAGACCGGATTCAGAAGTTGAGTCATGGAGGAGTGACAATGAAATTACTCTAAAAGGTCGTAACATACCTAAGCCTACATTAAGTTTTGATGAAGCTGGGTTTCCTGAATATGTGATGCACGAAATTGATAAGATGGGTTTCTCAAAGCCCACTCCAATTCAAGCTCAGGGTTGGCCAATTGCCTTGAGTGGAAATGACATGGTGGGAATTGCTTCAACAGGTTCAGGAAAAACACTTTCATATATTCTCCCAGCTATAGTCCACATCAATAATCAGCCAAAGTCCAGCAGGGGAGATGGGCCCATTGCTTTAGTACTAGCTCCCACGAGAGAGTTAGCCCAACAGATACAGGAAGTTTGTGATAAGTTCGCAAACACATCTAAAATTCACAACACTTGTTTGTTTGGAGGAGCACCTAAAGGCCCTCAGGCTAGAGACTTGGATGCTGGTGTGGAGATTGTTATTGCCACACCTGGAAGACTCCTTGACTTCTTAGAAAGCGGAAGAACAAATCTGAAGAGAACTACCTATTTAGTGCTTGATGAAGCTGACAGAATGTTAGACATGGGTTTTGAGCCTCAAATCAGAAAAATCATTGAACAAATAAGGCCCGATCGTCAAACTCTTATGTGGTCTGCAACTTGGCCACGTGAAGTACAGACTTTGGCATCGGAGTTCTTGAAAGATTATCTACAAATAAATGTTGGGTCATTATCTTTGGCTGCAAACCATAATATACTGCAAATAATTGATGTATGCATGGAATATGAAAAGGAGACCAAATTGAGTACCCTCCTAAAAGAAATTATGGCAGAAAAAGAAAATAAAACAATAATTTTCATTGAGACCAAGAAGCGTGTGGATGATATAACAAGAAAAATGAAACGAGATGGGTAAGAATCATTTATTTAACATGCAATATTGGCTAATTTATGATTAGGAATTACTCTACTTTATATACAAAAAATCTTGATATGTAATTTGATATGTCTATATAAGATGTTAAATAAAAATTTGGCATGCAATTGAACCCTAACAAAAAAGTCATGGGTCTAACTTACTGATTACTACATCAGTGGTGGTAATTATTTATGGCTCATGTTTCTATCTAGTATTGAATATAAATCTAGGTATGATTTAGTATAGACTTACTCAAGGGTTATATTCATAATTTCTAGTCCATTGTAATAATCATGACCAATTGATTAACAGAGGACTACGGCCCTTATGATAATTACTCAAGAAAATGTAGAACTTGTTTTGCTTTGAACTTTTCACAAAGAGGACAGTATGTCTTTATTATATTATTTCCGTAAAGTTATATGTCTGGAATGCACTACATATAATGAATATTTATTCTATACTAGTGTAATTCAACTGTCATTGAATTTTGTACATTAATATTTTATTTACAGATGGCCTGCAGTTTGTATTCACGGTGACAAGTCCCAAAATGAACGAGATTGGGTATTACAAGGTGAGACTTGTTTAAATACAGCTCTTTCATATCAGCTTTATTCTTTTTTTTTGTTTCAAATTAATTCAAACTGGTATACTATATTATTCTATTCAAATAAAGCAACATTTAATTGCGTTTATAACAAACATGAAGTTGTCGAAGAAGGCGAAAATATATACATAATATCTGTATGTAGCAAGTAGTAAAACAACCGAGAAGCGGTATCGGGCTAAGTCGAGCGTGGGTCGCGGTGAGTGTGCAGTAAAGAGTCAGTATCTGAACTAGTGTCCGCATGTGCAGGCTGCGGAGGGCTGCGGCTGGGCGGCTGGGCGGCGGCGCGCGTGCGTCCGTCGCCGCTAAGCCTCCGGCGGTGGCTCGCCGCGGCCGCAACGCACCCGCCCCTAGTTGACGGGGCTAAGCCTTAAGCGCTCTGACTTGCATCGCGGCACCGTGTCTGAGCCGCTTCTCGCGTGTTCGGCGCAGCGAGGCTCGCCCCCTCGCCGGCAGCGCCCGCTCGATGCGCTGTCGCCCAGGGGCGCCCGTCGAGCGCACCTCGCCCTCTGCGCTCAGATCTCTGATCGCGCCTCCTTTGCTATCACTCGTTGTTTAATGCACGTTACACGTCTAAATGTTGATGGAATCCTATATCATTAGTAAGTTTTATTCGAAACTTCAATAATTTAAGGTGTACATTTCATAGAGAGGGACCCTCTACTACCTACCCGTAGAACCGCATAAAGTGCACACTTCCTTTTTCAAAAGATTATATTTATTAGCAAAGCAGTTTCCATAGCTTTTGAAAGAAAGTTATTGTATATATTCGTATATAATAGAGAGAATATATATTGTATATATTCTCTATCAAGGATATGTCATGTCCTTAAAAATATAGCATTTATAGTGTGTATTTAATTATATATTTTATGTTTGCCACTTAAATTTTGTTCTGTTATTAACTTACGACAAGAAAGTATATATATATATGTAATAATTTATTAGCCATTGCAAGATTTCTGCAAATATAGGGTATTAATTGTCAAATGAAAACCATTTGACATTTTTATGAGGGTAAATATCGCCGATTTGGTAAGAAATTTATGGATTGAATGAATAATATATGAGCATAATGTAGTTATCTTCGTTAATTTAACTAATACGGTTGAATGTTCTTGCAGATTTTAGAAGTGGAAAAGCTCCTATTCTAGTTGCCACAGATGTTGCTGCTAGAGGCTTAGGTATGTATACTTATACACCTTTCAATTCGTTTTTTTTAACATAGTGAATGTAAGTAGTAAATATTGTTGTACAATTGGTCACATTTTCATATTTACTTTCAGATGTGGATGATGTTAAATTTGTTATAAATTTCGATTATCCAAGTAACTCCGAAGACTATGTTCATCGTATTGGAAGAACAGGGCGTACCAATAAAACGGGAACTGCTTATACATTCTTTACCCCATCAAATGCTGCTAAAGCTGCTGATTTGGTTTCCGTTTTGAAAGAAGCCAAGCAAGTTGTCAATCCAAAGCTCCAAGAGCTGGCGGAACGTGGAAGTGGTGGCGGTCGCCGTAAGTATTTTAACTGTAATGGTTTTGATTATTATTACAGATGATTTTATTGTAAAATTATTTAATTGAACTTAATTTTGTAGGTCATCGTGGTCGTGGTGGAAGATACAGAAGAGGTCGTCGTTCGCGGTCTCGTTCACGTTCCCGCCGTCGTCGCACGCGCTCGCGTTCGCGTTCGCGAGATCGTCGTCGCCGCCGTCACAGCTCGTCGCGTTCGTCACGCAGCAAGTCCTCCAGATCATCACGAAGTCATTCGCGCTCTCGCTCCAGATCACGAAGCCGATCTCGTTCAGGCAAGTGCAGCCCACAGAAAGAGGCCACTAATAGTGGGTCGCAATCTGCGCCCCAAGCGCTCTTGCCGACGCCGAAGCCGCTGCTGCCCACTCCGATCGGTCCACAGTTGCCTCCATCGTTTGATAAGACGGTTGCAAGGGTTAACTCCAATCCCCCAACCCGATCACAACCTGAAACTTTTCCTGATAGAGAATTTCCTAAAATTGATAACAGTAATCGGCCTCCTCTACCTTCCAATCAACAAACTCAAAAGCATAAAGACCCACAGCCATCAAATCAACAGAATCAAACACAATATCAAACAGCATCTGAACAGCATACATCAAATATGATACCACCTCTTATGGGATTAAATCCTCAAATGAATATGTGTATTCCACCTCCTATGAATGGACCTAGTTTTGTGATGCCGCCTTATTTTCCTGCTGATCAATATGGTATGATGATGCCTTCTTTTGCTCCTAATAATATGTTCCCTGCCCAAACATGGGGTGCTCCTCCTCCGCCACCTCCTCCTCCCACGTCGGAGCTACACAACGATGGGACCGTTAACCCGTATAATCAGAGTCATAGCGGCTCGGCGCAAAATGGCCTGGAATCAGATTCCAGAAAGCGAGGAAATCGTCCTGGTGGTCTTGGAAGCTCTGCTCCACTCGCCTCAGGCGCTGGCGGTCTATTGCTCGTGCCGAATGGCGCGTCCGGTTCCGGCGGAGGCCACGGCGGCAACTATGCCCCTGGCAGAGGCCTGGGGTCCGGCGATATGATGAGCTACGGAGGCGCCTTTGGCTCCGGAGGAGATCCAAGCTTTGGAGGCGGCCTTGGTTCCAGAGGTGGCTTAGGCTCGGGGGGTGGCCTCGGCTCCGGCGGTGGGCCTGGCCTTGACGAGGGGCCGGGTCATGGTCGCTCTCGAGGTGGGCGCGACCGGCGCCGCCGCGGAAGAGGACGCGAGTACGACGACTACGGCTCAGATAACACTGGCGGTGGGCTTGGCTCTGACAGCTACGAGGGCCTCGGCGGCGGTCTGGGCCAGCCTTCAGGTGGATTGTCCTCTGGCGGTCTCGACGTATCCCATGGGAGCCTTCTGCCGCGCATGTTGCCACAAAATGTTGGCGAAAATCTAGGATCTCAAGGTGCCAATTTCACAGCATTCGGTTCTTATGCAACTAAAAATAATAGAAATCAACAAGGCAGCTTTAACGGCACTTTTGATGGTACCGAAAATGCCATGGAGTACATTGGTCAGCAAAGTATGGGACCTGGTAGACCTCTTGGAGCTGGTATGGGTCAAAATGGTTTTGACAATGCGCTGGGTAATGGCTCCATGGGGTACAATAATGACCGCCAGAGGAATCGCCGACGACGGTGAACAACACTGAGGTTTGTTATATTCAAACCAATGAAAACTCACCTCTATAACTCTGCTCATCTGTTTACAGACACCATCCATGATATGTTGAAAGACCTATGACAGAAAAAAATTGTATAATTGTGTACATTTAGATTTATGGCTTGTGTTCTGTAGATATTGGACTAATCACATACTGTTTTATTTTAAATAGATATTATGCTGTATAAAACAATGTGAGGAATTGTAGAATTAACTTTGATTTTTTTATTCCTTTACAGAAAATGGCTACAATGGAGACTCTCGTCGACGTAGAAGACGTTAAACAATTGCAAACCCCAGAGGACATAAAATGAAAATTATTTGTATGAGACTACATAGAATTTCATTCCATGTATTTACTTGTTTGTGCGAGTATCAATATTGTTTTAGTTAGTTATTTCTTGAATATCTCAGTAGGCTTTTCTAAAAAATATTCAATGTAAAATATAATTTTCAATTAGCATTTTCTACAATTATAATTTAGGCTGAGTGCATTTGTTTATAGAAATGCTATTTGATATGTATTAAACTTGTGGTCAACATCCTCTTGAAACCTTAGTTTATTTTTATAATTTGTGAAACAAAATTCAAAAATTGATTTTGACTGAAAAAACTGAATGTTTTTCTCACCATTATGTAATTGTGTTCTACTGTTGAGTAGATTATATTTTAAAAAATTTGATATGTAATAAATCCACATTTATTTTACATCAGTGTTCAAAAATTTATTAGAAGGTCAGTAACAAAGTTTTTTCTGTTGTATTTAATATCATGATCATATCTCCAGTAATATTAGAAATAGAAAGTATAGTTTGTCAACGTACATGCAGTGTATGTACTAATAGTGCAATGAAAGCATGCGGAAAAGAACATAAGTTAAGAATTTTACTAAAATATACCATCTAGTATAAAGATGTCAGTTATTTTCACTTAGTTTTAAAAATAATTGTATGATTTACATCCATAAAAAGTGTGGTTTATGAGTATGTATTTAGAATATTACTTAAATGTAATCCCAATGTATCTTTAAAAGAATAAAATAAAGGATAACTACAATTGGCTCGTTTTTTTTTAACAATAATGCTTAAAGATAGTAGGACTCGTTAGTATGACACTTATTTGAAGGAATCCTGTACGTGAACCTAAGATACGGTACGCTAAGATAACGATTACAACCCTATAACAGAACTTGTATAGGCTGCTTAAAAAAGTAATGTATTATGGGACGAAAACTCAACTATGATGAGTAGATGAGACACCACATACAGCAGATAAATTTTTTCACCTCCCTGTTAAAAACATGTACATTGTCATGGCAACATAAAATCATATTTCGTTAAATTAACAGTACTAATGCATCACAGAGTACATTAGTATATATTGATAGTGATATCATAGTTGTATTTCCATGCCACAGGGGTCCTAGTCCGCGGTAAAAAATATTGTTATATTATTAGTATACATTTATTAATTTATTTTATATACAAAGATGTTTTTATATTTTTTACCTATAGCTTTTTTAAAAATATTATACAAGTAATAGTAACATACATGTTTTATTATCTAGTAGAAATAGTCTATTCATCCTTGAGACTAAAATGTTTAAAACCTATTTTAAACAACATAAGAATAAATATTTATCTATCATAATCTTATATGTCTGTGCTGGCCGAAATTGAACCATAGAACCATCGAATGATAGGCAAATTCACCGCCAGCGGAGTGATACCAACTCTAATAATATAATTGATAATAGCTGAAGATAGCACATATAACACCGAAAACATATGCTATAGAAATAGGTGATTATGTCACATATTTATCTTTTGATTAGTTTATATCGCCGCTTTGGAGGTTAAAAAAGTCAACACACAATATATTTTGAGATAATAATCATGTCAAGGATGAACAAAAAATAATTTGATAATAACTTCCAAACCGTTAGTCGTATTTAGATGAGAATAGAGCCACATCAGCAAAACAGGCTTTTTGTCTCGTCGTTGAATTGAAATACTTTATGATTCTGATAGTTTTATAGGTAATTATTGTTTTGCATTCGGTTCTTTTCACCATTTAGAATATTTTCTAACAACGTTGTTTGGCAGTGAACTCTATTAACCACTAAAAATCGTTGTTTTGTTATCCCACTAGTATATGTAACTAATTTGAACAAATATGGGGATTGATCCTCTTCCAAGGCGACGACATTTAGCATAGAGTACAAAAAACTCTTATTAAAATATCCATGGTAACCCACTTTGTTATTTCATGGCTTATGCCTGCCATAACAATCTTTGATGCCTGTATTCATTTCAGTATAATTTTGTAAAGTAACTTTTACTCAAATTTATTGTACCATGAGTTTTTGTGTGGATTTGGTATCTGAAGATTCTTTTTATGAAAATATAACATTAGGTGTAACAAAACTTCTAGGTCAGTAACAATGATTTGTTTTATTACAATAACATGTAATATAATTAATATGAATTAGCTTTATGTTTAGGCAAAAATTTAAATCCATCTGGAACAGGTCCCAACAACATTTCACTTATTTTTATCCAGTCAGCACAACTATTGGATGCCATTAATGTTTCTAGATCATCTCTTCCAAAATAAGAAGGAGGTCGTTCATTAATTTTTTGAGGAGGATGTTCCAGAAGACCTACAGGAACATAACGATACAAAAATGAAAGCCACTCCAATAAAAATCTTCGGGTATTTTCCACACCTTGCGTATCTGAGCCCCAGTGTTCTAAACCATAGTTTGAAAACTTTTTTATGATATCAAATCTCTCTTTGCTACTAATGTCCCATATTTTTTTTTCTTTAATCTCTGTAAAGATCCAGGGTTTGATAAGTGCTCCACGTCCTATCATAACACCTTGGACTGTAGGAGCTAATTCTCTTCTTTGTGCATAATCTTCATAACTCAGAATATCGCCATTTCCATACACAGGACAAGGTGCTGCTAATTTAGCACAAGTCTCTATATATTGCCAGTCAGCCGACTTTGTGTATCTAGCCTCTCGTGACCTGCCATGCAGTGTAATAAATGATGCACCCCATTCAACTAATTTAGGTATTATTGTATGAGCTATCTTTTTTTCTTGATATACACCTGTTCTAATTTTCGATGTAAAAGGAATATCTAATAGTTTAGATGCACTTTTAACAGATAATTCTAAAGCAGGTAATCTGTGCATCATACCACTTCCGCCACCTTTCCTGTAAATCAAATCAATGGGACATCCAAGATTCAGGTCAATAAAGTCTAGTTCTACATTCTCCTTTAGCACCTGAGCTACTTTAGTTATTGTATATGCATTGTTTCCACATATTTGAGCCCCAAATATGTCTTCTGTTTCGTGTCGCTTTACTAATGCCCATTCCTGTTTTAACCCTTTAAGCAGAGATTCACACAAGGCCATTTCTCCACAAGTTATATCAGCACCAAATTCTTTACAAATTCTTCTAAAAGGTAAATTACCAACAGTAGTCAAGGGGCTCAAGTATAATTTGTCTTGCCAATTAACTTTTTTCTTCTCTCTTGGCAAGAGTTTTATTATGTCTTCATCAGTGATTACACCCATAGAGGCAGCAGAATCTGATTTGTTCCTTGGGTCCCAATATCTAACAATGCTTTCAGCTGGTGTGAAGTCATACTTTTTTTTCTGAAGTTTCATTTGTAAGTCAATTTGGAGTGTGTTTTTTGTATCCTCTTTCCAGGTTTCATGTTTTTCTTTATCAATAATATTGTAGCCCTCTGGTGTTATATGACTAGATCCAAATCGACAAGATATACCTCTTGGGCAAAGCCCTTTCAAATTAAATACATGACATTCTTTTCCCAAGTCTTCTGGTTTAGATTTTAAATAATCAAGTGGATTATGTATAAATTTACAATTATCATATTGACAAGGTTTTTTGTCATGTAATGACAACAAATTATTTATGCTTGGGCAAGGTTTGTTTTGTTTGTCATCTGTAAAAGTTTTTGGCCTAGCTTTATTCTGCCCTCTTTTTTTACTTTTGTTTGTATTTGGTTGAGTACTATCCTCTTCTGCTTTAATTTTTTTTGTCTCTAGATTATCACTTTCACTTAGCTTATGTTTACGCAATGAATTTTCATTATTTTGGGTTTTCAATAGCCTTTGGATAACGTACTCTTCTTTTATAAAACATACACCAGTAGTGTTAGTCATTGTAAGTAGAGGTATGGTTACTAATGTTCAATTCATTTGATATTACTTACGATGTTAATCATGTAACTCAACATGTTGCTACAAATACTGTAATATTATTTCTTCAGTTAAAAACAAAATATGCACAAACCCAATGTACATATTCCACAATTCCAGCAGTTTGAAAAACATAACCATTAAAAAACAAAATCACACTGTCTTTGATGACCAGTGCTGTCAATAAAAATTTCTTGCTTGCTTGCTTCCCCGCACACGTCGTGCAATTCCCCGATATTCCCCGCTTCTTTTGATTCATTTCCCACAAATTCTCCGACATAATTTTTTGGAATAAAAACACTTTATACAAAATTTGTTTTAATGTAATTATTTAATAAAAAGTAAATGAAATAAAAAAATTCTTTGTTGATCTACGTAGGAATTGTCTTTCTTTATATTACTTGTTTAACAATAGCTGCACGTTTTAACCACTTTTCTATAATTTCATTAAAAATTTCAACCGTACGTACCAATAAAAAAGTCGATAAACATAAAAAATGAATTAATGATGGCGTCGAAAATACTAAATCTTGTTCAAATGACAATTGAGCAGGCATTTCAGTGGTGTGGCCATTTGACATTATATTAGTGGTGTCGAGCTGTATCTGCCAAGTTGGAAGGTGATTATTTTGTTGTAAGTATACCCGACATGAAATAGCCTACTGAAAACTTTGGTCTGGATTCCTCGAAATTCCCCGATTTACGTCATTCCCCGCACTCTACCCGCGCTAACCCTCAATTCCCCGCAAATCGGGGATTTTCCCCGCGATTGACAGAACTATTGATGATATTACATTGCTGTATTTGATGACATGCATATACATAGGTTATTGACATACTTTTTTTGTGTCTTAGTCATAGAAAAACATGATAATTGTCATAAAATATTGAAATCAAATAGAACGTGTTACGATAAGACAAAATCTTGGTATACAATATATTTTCACAGATTATGCACGATAGCTAGTGAGTTATATTTAGATATCATAGTATTATCGTCATCAACACTTAGCAATAGGTATCAAGAGTTAACTTTTAATAGGTTTCTAAAATATAAAAAAATGCTTTTATTTTGTGACCCTTTGGATTTTTTATCGGATGGTTTTACCAGTCTAGATTTTTTTTAATGTATGACAAGTTGGTTAAAACGACACAACATCTGATGAAAAAGTATGGTTTCAAAAATTCTACGTATAGTTTTTTCATACCTGTTTCCATGTACGGTAGGGTTTCAGCTAAGATATAATTTTGGTACGGTTGGAGGTTCGACAGAAACAAATGGAAATCCGTACAATGAAATAAATTCTGATAATACAGGCCACGAACTGTTGTGTGAAAATTCATGCATAGATAACAGTATTCAGTCTCCAAACATTTAGAAATTATTATTGTCGAGTTATTTTACTTGTTAAATAACTACCTTTACACTTAGAAAATGTGTGTTCAGAATAATATAATAATAATATTATTTGTATACTGTCAAACAATTGTGGATGACTAATTAATCTATAGATGTCTAAACCTCGTTGCCAACCATTTTTTTGATATATAATTATTTTACGAGGTTTTCTAATATGTATTTCTTTATAATAAGGGGGGGGGTATATATGAGTATGGGGTAACGGTAATAAGGGCAAGGTAAAGGTATGAGATTGTATTTAATGTAATGTAGATACATTTAATTTATCAAAAATGCATACGTTGCAGACAAATAGGTTTCATAGTACTAACCTGTTTTGCGTAATTCCAGAATCGGATCCCCGAATATCTAATGTAGTGGTAGAGCGCAGGCTACCTTGCGATAGGGTAGCGCTGTCAACTTGGGAACAAAGGCACTCCGCAATTTTACCAGAGGACCTGCGAAACTTTTATACATCCAGCGATGGATTTCAGCTTACCTGGCATTATAAATATTCAGGGAAGTTATTCAAGACATGTAACACATACCCTATAACCTTACCGCCTAGTTACATAAGATACTCAATTTACATGACTATGTAGCATAGATGGTAGTGAATCCATAGGGATTCACTATGATTCATAGGAATGAAGGGTCAAGACTATTTCCGACCGGGACATACATGTGACAGATATAATATTTGTTTTCCGATTTTCGATGCTATGATTGGGAATATGTAATTACCTTCTTGTAATTGAAATATAAGTTTTACATTATTACCAGGCGACGTAGATAGTTTTGCACAAAACAGTTTTTATGAAAGACACTGGCCAGTTATAATTTATTTTGGAAATACGATTACTTAGATGTAAAAATATGAAAGTTGCAATTTAAAATTTCTCTCCTTATTTTTTACGAGCGACATTGACAATTGGAATTGCGGTGCCTTACTAAATAATTCAGGAGGATAGTTCTCAATGCCAGAAGTTGGGCTCATAATGTGCGTGTAGGAAAAACTGAACTGATGTTGGTAGCAAAATTCCTTTAAAGGTTTAATAATAATTTTAACTATCATTTTTATTTTTGCAAAATTTTCGTATGGTCTGTACGTGTTTTCTTTATAGAAATGATTTATTAGTAGCGTTAAATTAAGCAGGTTTTTGTATCGTCGAGTTTATCCATTATTTCGTTTCTACAGCTGATGAAATTCTTCCCGTGGGATCTATTCGTGTGAACACCTTGAACGAATTGTGTTTGTCCCCTGCTCTGAAGGATCTCCTGGATTTTTCTTTAACTCGTCAGAACGCTGGCCCACGACCTGTATTTAATACTAAAAGCAAAGTTCTTGAACTGGACTCATGCAGAACTATTGGAAAGGTAATATTACATAATAGGAACTTGTAATCATAACTTTGGAAGTAAATTAAATGAAGATATTCAACTTGAATAATCCGTCCTATGCCCGTTTCTGTTGTTGTTATTTCTTACCCATTGTTATCCCAGTGATGATTGAGATGTTCCATGTGATGATGCTAAATGGTCACAGTCGTTCATGAATGTCTGTAATACGTAAGAGCGTCAACCACAGGTTGCCCGGCAAGCAGAAAGCGATACACCTTGTTATTGCAACCAAAAAACGGTAAAAACATTTTTCCGGTTGACTTAAAAGAGTTTCTTGTCTTATTTAGGTAATGACGAATTTATTCACTAGTTTTATTATTTTACTGTAATATTTACATTGTGAATGTTGTGTATCTGTACCAAATATTTATGCAATAAAGTTATTATTATTATTATTATTTAGCTAAGTTCATCATGAGTAGAGAAAATTGGCTCGAACCTGATGTTTTCTATCTATATCGAGTGTGCTTGGGTCATGTAGAGCTTTGTCTTCTCAAACTGTTTAAATAGTTAAATATATAGAAAAACAGGCCTCGATAAAAGACGTATGTCTGAGTAGATTTAATCAATCGTGGCAGAAAGAAGCGTTTATTTACAACTAATTATAGGCGATCCATTGATAGGCATTCCGGGAAAATTTGGTTTTTGTGTACAAGATGAATAATACCAACACCCTCGTTAAATTTTTATAGTTTGTTAGCTATTGACTTTTAAAAGAAAAGTATTTTGTTTATTGAAGGTATGTTTAGTGTACACGGGTGGTGCCTGGTCGGTGTGGCTGGCAACCCGTGAAGGCGCATGGGGGTGGCTAGCGGACTCTTTTACCCACTATTTCCGAATGGCCTTGGTTCATCTTGGCTTGCCGGGGTGGCAAGCTGCATTTGCGAACTTACCCCTCATACCTTGGGCTGAGGTATTGTTTTTCTTGATAACTGATACTTTGAAATTTTGTCTGGTGACTTATTATAATAAACTGGATTGTGTTACATGCGGGAAAAAAAAACCATAGCAAATCAGGTGCTGCGGTGAGAAAATACTTTCGAGGTATATAATGGTAGATAGCGCAGTGTCTTAAGTCGAGTGATAGAGCTTTACAGTATTTAGACGTTAATTTTTCAAGGATTAATTATTGTGTTTAGTACCTTGGATTAGCATAACGAGCATGTAGTGCTAAAGATACACGTTTTTATTGCAATACAAAGCAAATATTTGTAGAATGTAAATCATACGTACCGTCACATCTGTACCACTTATGTATATGTTGTTCTGTTTATTAAATTGATTTTAGTGAGAATATGGGAGAAGTGTCTTGTCGGTTCGCAATACGTAAACAGTTATGATTACTTTGTTACAGCAGCTATTTCTGTTGCTGGCGCCTCATCTGTTGGAGAAGACAGAAAATGAGAACAATTCGGTTCCATCCGGCTGTGAAACGGGACTCAATCATATCGATCCCAATATATTCAAGACATCCGTTCGTCAACACAAGGGAACTACTAGACAGAATAACTAATAATGTAAATGTAAACGATTGATAAATAAATACGTATGTACGAAATTAAAATGAAAAATGTGTGTACTAAATGTTATATTACCTGTACCTACTAACGGATAAGGATGTATGCATTTAGAAATTTATTATTTAGAAAGAGATGTGTACATAATTGTTTTCGGAAGTAAACTAATCGAATTAATTCAAAACCCAATCCCCATATAATTAGTTATAAGTTTAGTGTAAGAATTTTGCCTATTTTACTGCAGTGGTTACTACTTGATTAAATAAATTCTGTTCTATTCTATTTAAAAAAAACAAACTCCCTAAACAAAAGGTAAATGGAATATTGTTCTGTATTGAGGCTGCAGTTGACTGAATAGAGAAACAAAGTTTTCGCAAATAATATATTTATTCATTTACTACTGTAAAAATAATTTGGAGAATACAAGGGCAGCACTGAACTAAAAATAAAGCAATTACACAATATATTGGAAAACTTGACACAATAAAATGTATAGCTAAACAACAAAACAAAATGGACGGAATGTGAGATTCTTAATGAAATTGTAAACTTAATAATTACAATAAATCTATTGTAGCTTTTACTTAAAATATCTTACATAAAAATTCATTGTATATTATATCTAATACATTAAGTAAAATATAAAGTTTGCAATTTGTAAAGTAAGGCCGTAATATAATGGTAAAGTTAGTGCAAAAATAAGCAATTTCAAGTTGCTGATTTTTACTTATAAATAGCAAATACGGCTGTGATATACAATGTGATATATAGTTATCTTCTTATGCAACAAATTTCAGTAACCTCTTTAGTAAGTGGCAGCGGCGTCATAAAGCTAGAATATTCTAGATACATTACACGACACTTATTACTATTGTTTGACAGCGAAATTTAAAAATTACTTTGCTACTCAGACACTTGCGAGAACAACTATCTGTCGCTGCTATAGTTATGTCTACAGCTACTTATAGCCAACGACAGTAAAATTATTACCTGCAAAATAAATCCTATTTCTAATTACATTCTTTTGGTGGGATATTTAATTTTGAACACTACGAAAATATTTCCAAGTGTTACATAGTATGAGAAGACATGAAGGTTATTTGAGAAATGCGACGTTTTTACATAAATTATATTATTTATCAGAAGAAAAATATTGAATTACTAAACGTGCAGGACAACTTCACCAGATACACTGAACTCTAAGTAATTTTAAGACATTATTTTATGGTCAAAAATAAATATTTTCATGATAATTTGCATAGTCAAAATTGGTAACAATTGTGATAACAGTGATAAATGTTAATAACACAGTGGAATGACTTGATATTCAAAATGATCATGTTACAATTTATACAAAGTTAAAACCACCTTGCATATAAACCCGCTTATCCCTTTTTCTTAAATCCTAGTCAGATTCGTAAATCATTTTTCAATACATATTTATCTTATACTAATAAGCAAAAAAAGTTTATCGTGAGTCAGGAGCCAAGAAATTTTGTGATGTGTTGTGTTTATTCGCGCGGTAGTGAATACATACTGTAATGCGGATATGCGAGTGGTAAAGTTTTTACTTCATGGACAAACGCTGTGATGTTTAGTTGTAATCAGGGTCCGGAACCGCTTACCGTTGAAAGGGTTTTTAAGTGTGTATTTTTAGCACTGATTTTGATAAACAATTACATGCTGATAGGTCTTTCAAAGATTAACCGCTCATAAGGCTAAGCCCTTTGTTTGAATTAATTAGAGTTAACTCAAAACGCCCTTAACAGGTTTTGTCGGTTACCAGTTTTGGACTGAGCGCAAACAAAATCGATATTAAACTCTGTACTGTCTGATTTGTTTTTGATCCAAGGCTGCTAAACCTTTCATTTGATTCATTCGAGTTAATTCAAAACCCAGTCAAAACCCCTTCCAGGGTTTACAACAGTAAATTGTGTAATAATAAAGGTAATTTTTAGACCTAATTAAGCTATTATCATTTGGATAAAAATGTTAGGGAAATACATAGAAGTAGTAAATGAGTATTTACTTACCATATTTCTTTTTGATAATAAAATTTAATATAGGC
Source organism: Megathymus violae (assembly GCA_003671415.1). Lineage (NCBI taxonomy): Eukaryota > Metazoa > Arthropoda > Insecta > Lepidoptera > Hesperiidae > Megathymus > Megathymus violae. The sequence continues at coordinate 9,300,994 of PDGT01000005.1, forward strand.
AAATATTTGATTGTGATTCCTAAAACAAACCGTCTAGGTACTAATGCTAAGAAGTTTGTAAGGCTCACACCATCAGTCCTTGTAGCCTGGGACCAGCATAGGGCTACGGTATCCCCTGCCTGTCGTAAGAGGCGACTAAAAGGGGGCTTCCGGGGTCGTAGGCGGCTAGGGTGGGAGCCCGAACCGTCCAGCCAACGACCTGGGAAGGACGTCCGTATGCGTGGCCGCATACTGGCATAAAACCAGGAAGCAAGGGATGTAGTCCGTCACCCCGAGCAGAGCCCGGCGAGGCACGCCCTCATAGGACTCCGGTTGTGTTCCGTTGGAGATCCCGGAGTCCTATCACAGCGCTGACGAAGGCC
>PDGT01000005.1:9301379-9318106 GCA_003671415.1 Megathymus violae
GTTAGTGCGGTAAAAATCCCACATACCCCGGCGTCGCTCCCACGGCACCGGGTACCTTTTGGAGGTTTCCCCCTCGTCAACAAAAAAAAGCCCCACTCCATCAATGTTTCTCTAACCCAAACAGAAGCGGTTAAATTAAGAAAAATTAAAAACCCTATAACAAGTCTTTCAAAAAATCCTTTCAAAACCCTACCCTAAACAACCTGGGTTGGTTGGGGTTAACCCGATCGAAAGGCTTATCTCTATACTGGCTAAGCTGATCGAAGGTTAACCCAAACGAACGAGTAACACTCGAACGGCTTAACCCCTTCCAAAGGCTTAATCAAATGAACGGGTTTTCCGGGCCTTGGTTGTAATATACTGTTACATTATCAATGCAAAAGGATCAACTTACTTATAAATAAATAGGCAGACGTTGTTTCGTTTGGTAGCTATCGGCGACTTTTGAGTATTATTAATATAAACTTTGGAATCAGAATGTTATTCAATGTCAAAAAGGTGAACACTCGTTTAGATAATAATGTAAGTTTTAATTACAAGTGTTAAGATAATAAAGCTAGTTGGAACTGAATTTCCAGACAAATTGAAATGCTTAAGGAAACGCCCAGTACGTATGCGTGTATCGACAATATTTGTGATTAAATTCTTGCTCATCGTATCGTATCGTGACCTCATTTGATTGTTTATACCTGTAGCTCCTTCTCTTATTAGCATTTGCATCAAATGCGATAGAAAATCTTAAATAATACTTGGCTTAGTAGGTAGTAAGATACCACTGAAAGATAATAGCTATTTATAATTAATATAAAAAATATGTCACGAACGATTAGGTACTGAGACAGATTGAACAGTAGATCGTTGTTACATAGATAAAATGAGATCGCGATTATTCGATCCTACAAAAGCATAAATAACGACAGATTAAAATATAGAAGGCTCATACCGCATGCGTAGAGTAGCGTCACGCAACATAACGCACACGTTGAACGGAGACTGCATTATTGTTTGATCAAGGACGCATACAAACATCAATTGAATACAATATATTCATATTCAAATTGTAAACACGAACGCAGTATTATTTCATATAAATCGAATGGTAATTAAAAAGACCGTAGTCGCTAATTTCATTTATATTTGCTAAATAAGGGGACCATTAGCCATATTACGGGGTAACGGGTTTTTTATGTGCCGGAGATTATAAAGTCGCGTCCGCAGTGCCTACTTATCGTGTTATAATAAGACAGCAGTTAGACGGCACGGTTTTTTAAACAAATAAGAGGTAAATTGTATTATTTTAAATTATAATATAGAGAAAATATTATGAACTAGTAGATGAACCGTCTAATTCAGTCTTGACGTACGGGTAAACAATTCTCGGTGTATATACATTTCATTGCCGTTTGGATGTTGGTCGGTTGTGATGTCTGATTGTGCATGTCCATGCTTCACCCGACACAATGGATATAAGTGCAGTGGCATGAGTGAGTTTTCTAGCCAACATGAATAAACTATGCAATACTACGTAAGCACTTATACTCGTTCTCATAACCGCTCATTAGTGTCCGGGCTTCGTCCAAAATTCCGTCAGTCAAGTGAAATCAGAAGTACTGACTCCACAGGAGGAAATATGAGCTTCAGGGTACAAATTGAGAAATTCGAGATCTACATACGCCGAGAATTGATCTCCGAATGCAGTTACATAAACTAATCATCGGAGTAAACAACGCAACTATTATTTATTTTACGCAGAACACTTTTGTGTAAATGTAAATATCACTATAGCGGCAGTAAGCATTAATATAAAAATAACACTTGATTTTAAACGGCGTGATACTATTATAGATTGAGATAACATAGTTCTTTATTTCAGTCAGATATAACAGGCTGCAATTAATTAAGCCGACCTCGGGCCGAAATGGCGCAGCTAAAAAAACATGGTACAGTTTATTTCACCACGTCTCATTTGGCGTCACACCGACAAACCAGCCGTAAATCACGCAGTGTAACTCAGCGTCCATTTGCGTTTCATAGTAATTTGTAGATACGTCACAAAATACGAATTGGCTTCGTGCATACTATGCGTTGCGTCAACCCGACACACATATAACGCAGTACATTATAAGTAACGGTACATAATTTCCGTTACGACATCCATCTCGTTATACGAATTGCATCGAAAATAAAATGTAATTTTAGCTCATATTTTAGATGAATTGACAGAGATCTTGCGTTATTTTAGCGCTCGCGTCGTTCGACTGTGTCACCGCAATGCATTTTATATACGAAAACCCTCACGTGGTCTAATTCATGGAACGGTCGGAGACGTGTGACGTGCGACGTGCGCCGTAGTCGCTAGTAGATCCAACTGACGGGCACCCACTGGTGGTCGGTGGAGAGCGCGTGCAGTGCGTCCATGACGCGCGCGTACGTCGTGTCCGCGTTCGCGTTCACAACCACCACGTCGATGTACTTCTCGTACTGTCGCTGGATGCGCGCGCTATCCTCCAACGTCTGCTTCATATCCTCCTCCTGGCGAAGTCACCGCACGTATTGAGTTAACTTTCATTGCAGGCAAACGATAAGCTTTTTCAATCGTGATCGTGTTAAATGGTCACTGCCAATGTCATGTATTACAACCAATATTAAATAAGTCATTTAAAATAATTATTTCTTAATTTATTACAATAAACGGACTCATTACGACATCGGTTAGTTATTCAATCGGTGCAGTGTTACGAAAAAGGCGGTTTTTCGTTGATATCGATCTTTTACATTACTATATTGTCGGTCTTTAAATCGAATGCAATATCTGTTTCGAAGTTGAAATGTTAGGAGAATTGATTTGTTGAAACTTTGGAAGTACTCTTCAATGGCTCTCAGGACTTTAAACCCACAGATATGTAATATTGTGTTTGTGTGACGAATCAAATTACCTAAATATTAACCTGTTAACTTGCAACGTTATTCTTCAAAGAAAATTAAAAATTTAATACAGTACAATAATGTCAATATATTTTATTATACATTTGCATAAAATGATCTCAAAATTAAAGCATGCAAAAATTAGTTATAAATAAAAGCATAACACCATACCTCGTAGAGCGATGCTAGTGATTCCAGCGTGCGCGCGCGCCGCGAACTGAACCGTATGGAGCTCTGCCGGTCGAACTACATCAACCAAAACACGAAGCTACAGTCTCTACAGTCTACAGCCTACAGTCTATAGTCTACACCATAGAGCATCCATACACTGCGTCGAAGATGAAAATACACACTTGGTCTCATAATATTTTTATGTAACAGAATATTTGTTTATGGATGTTAGTTACTAACTCACTACTTACTAATAGTAGATAAAACCAACACACACAATGTCTCTATAATATTTCTTAGAAGAGCGAGTATGTCGTGATCATCTTTCTTCATAAGTGCTGTATGGTCAAGTACTTACAATACTATTTGGGGTAAACGAGTATTTCTGTTATCGTTACCCCTTAAGTATTTATTAAGTATCTATAATATAAAATAATTTTAACCAAAACAATACATACTAAGCCATGCCAACATCTCCACTAACAGCCACAAACAGCCAATGACAAAAATGAATATCAAACTGACAAATTTTAAATTACTACATGTTGTATTGGAACATTCGTGGGATGTAAGGTGCCCTACATTCTTGAGTTGAGCCTCACCTGCTTTGTATACTCTGTTGAACAACGGACAAGGCAATGGTACAAGGTCACTTCTGTTGAGGATGTAATCTCGACGGTAAAGATACATGTTGTTAGGAACATATCCACCTTGGAAGTTAGAATCATCCGTAAAACATTTTTAACAGTCTGCTACATAGCAGATTTCTTCTTGGCCTGCAACCTTCATGACTATGGTTTTACAGGCGCCCTTGGACGGCAGCGATCAAATACCATCAGATGGTCCGTTCGTTCATGTATCGGGTCTTGTTACGAAAAAAAATATATAATATATACTATGCCAGTAGTTTTAGATTCATAACGCCCACAAAATTATACAAATTGCTTAGAAAATCTCAAGCGATCAAACGAGTTCAGTTAATATGATTGATAATTTCCAATGTTTCAATAAAGAATATTGCATTTTTATGACATTTTTAGTGGACGTATTCGTTTGAAGCGCCTTACTATTTAAAAAAAAAACTACTGCATAAAAAAACTAATGTCAGTACGTAGTTAAGAGTACGTTTTCGCTCATACATCACGTAAGCGGCAAGCACGTGACGTCACTTATACGAATAGGACAGTCAGGTGTTAATTTACTTTGCAACAGTACACTTCAAATACGATTGAAAGTGACAGTGACCGACCGTGACGTCACTTCCACGGGAACTACTTGAACGTTGACGTGACGTATGTTTCGAATTGTACTCTTAACGCTTTTTAACTCAAAGATTCATCTTGGTTATTAGTGCCACTTTACTATGACAGTTTTCAAATCCCTCTCAAAATTATTCTCGGAGTGAAGTTCGACTATTTGATACGGACCTATAATAATAATACTAATTTTATATAATTAAATGAATGTCACCGTCAAGTTGCGATTGGACGCGTAGGTGAGGTTCCGTAGCTGCTCGATGCCCGGCGCGCCGATCATGACGACGTAAGGAAGGAACTCGCTACTATTGTGCAAGAGCTTCAGTGACTGGGGTGCGCAGTCCAATACGCACATTTTTCCTAGAAATAAAAATGTAATTTTAAAAATTAATTTATTAATAATCTGATTTTTAATCAGATTAAAATTTTAGTGCCCTTTATTATAAAGTAAATTACAGTGGTACAACTTTACCGGTCGAGAGACCGGTATCGCGGTGCTAGGTGCGTTAGGCAGACGAGTCAAATCAAGTGCTACAGGATCACGGCGCAGATACTCTGTAATCGCCGAGACCGATGTGGTAATAATCGAAATTAATTTGAAAAAAAAAAAGCCGCAGCTAGCGCTTCTGGCATAGTAACGCCGGTCTCAAATCCTAACAACCTAGTCCGCAAGACTATGAGCGCACGCAATATGTTATGCAATTTAGGCTACAAAATGTGTCCTGCCTTTAGGGCATCAAGCAATGCCCCGTATACATGGTGATGCTGTAAATGCGTTGGTTTGAAAGTGTGGCTTAGAAGGGCCAAAAAGTATGGCTAGAATTATACGTTTCTCCCTCTCTCTTCTCATTATGATGTCACAGTGATTAATTTACGAAGTAAAACGTGTGTTTCAGCTAGAGAATCCAAGATATTCCATTAAGCCTGCCTGGCTACCTACCACTCTCACTTGAATCGGCCGCCAAACGACTCGTCGTGTTCCTGCTGGGCGTTTGGTAGTCAGTACTTTCTTTCTTTCTTGTTCTTTCTCGGTCGACAACGCTTTAGTGATGCCTTTAGTATTATTGATGTGAAAAGGTGATAGTGACCACTTACCATTAGGTGTCTCGTCTGTTCGTTTGTCGGCTATTTATATATATATATATATATATATATACCTTCCTTGATGACGGCGCGGATGGAGTCGAGGTGTGTGCCGTATAGATGTCCGTTGTGCTCGCCGTACTCCAGGAAGCGACCGGCCAGCGCATCGCGTTCCATCTCCTCGCGCGACACGAACCAGTACGACAGTCCGTTTTCCTCTAGCGGCCGCGGGGGGCGCGACGTGTCTGTAATATCGACAATCGATGATTCCAAAGTTTTTGCGGTGTTCTCTTTATTGATTACACTTAGAACAAATACCACCACGTTGTTTGTTTGCAAACTATTAGATTATATTTGTCAATTCAAGTATCGTAAGTGGCGACTGTCCGAAAGCGATCGATGAGACATATTCTATCTAAATATTGAAGCCGCGACACCTTTGTTTGCTAGGTCGATTAATTACAACTGACACAAGCCGAGATTTGACCGCTCCGAGTAGAGAACAAATATGGATAGTTTATAGTTATATTGAAAGAAAACACAAATTAATTTATTTTAAAGAAAAAATAACGATAGTCGATTTTATAGATACCAAGTTACAATCAATACTGACTGAGATGGACTGCTTCATATGTAAATGTGAAACGCTGTTGAAATCGAAACCCAACGTTGTTACGAGATAAAGGAAAGAATAGTTTAATAACCTTGGGAGACCTAGTAACATGTAAATTTAAATATCCCTTATTTGAGTGTGACCACCCTGTAACTAGGCTGGTAGTGACACTGCCAGTTGAGAGAACGTTCCTGGGTTCGATCTAACATTTATTTGACAAATGTATTTGATTATACATTATTTGTGTCCATACAACCGATGACAGGGAGATCAAGAAAACTATTTTCATTAATAGGGGGGTACCCCAGTGCGTAGCCTAGGAAGTCTTTAAAAAATTATATACTCACGCGGTACGACAGCCCCGAACCTGTCCGGATGCTCCTGTATCATGCGGTTCTTCAGCGTTCGGCGGCCCACTCCACGCGTGCCCACCAGTGCGAGCGTGCGTCGCAGGAACGGTGGTGTGCGCGCGACCTCTTCATACAACGCAAGCTCCGCCCCTTCCAGTTGCACACTCGATCTCGATTCGTAAACGAATTTCTTCTTTTTCTTAGATATCTGAAAGTAAACTAAACTTTCACACACTCACAATCCTGCACTAAGACTCCTTGTGTTGCTAATAGCATCGATATACACAATTAGACACCACAAATACCTGAGAACACAAAATTACCCAAGAACAAAGAATTACCTGGAAGTATTAATCTTAGTATGATTATTTATTTGATTAGTATGATTTATTAAGTAAGTAAAATTTTGCATCTGTATTATTACTCAAAGAAAATATAATAATGTTATATATGTAACCTGGTATTCATATTAAGATCAGCCTATAACCCAACCTGAAAGTGGACTATGACTTTGGTTTATATTCCTAACCACAGTTCCTAACACTATTTATAAACTAATATGAGGTTAAATCTTCTCTATTAATCAAACAAGTACATACAACATATATTACAGTATAATAATGTTTTTTTTATACTACAGCTCACCCTGGCTCCGCAAATGCTAATCTTATGTACAAAATCCGCTTCTGGTGGTACAAAGGCTTTCCGTCTTTCTTCTAACTCTGGGGAAGGAATCAAGCCAACAACTTCTGAATTTTCTACATGACTAGCTTGCCACCAATTAGGGTCTTTTCTATCTGATACCTATAAGTACAAACACAATATTTTATTCACTCAATTCTATTAAAAGCACAATACAGTGATCATTAGCAGCATGGGCTACAGATTATAAGGATTCAAAGAACATTGAAGATAGATACAAAAGATTGTAATGTATCTCAAGATAGACTGGCACTGATTACACAATAAATACATACGGCAGTCTTGTAAAAAAAACGAAGGAGGAAATGATGATGAGAAAACTAAAACTTCATCGCTTACTTGTAAAATGTCTCCTCTTTTGAAAGCCAATCCAATTTCCTTACATGGCAACAATGTATCTTCACTAGGGTTATAATCAAAGAGGGCTCTCATATAACACTGCAATAAAATTGCGAGATGAAAAAAAAATTCTAATCAGAATTCAATATTCAAATTGCAAAGTAAAATAAAATTTATCTTACACTTAATTTATTTGTAGCCTGTGAGCTTTTCTCCTTTAAATTAGGTCCAACTTTGAGTGTGACTCTATCATTTGGCTTAGAGACGGCCTCCTTTAACTGGTCCTCAGAGTCTATTTGCACTCCATCTACTTCTAATAGCACATCACCCACAGACAGGAGTGCTTGCTTAGCAGCTGCACTGCCTGCTAATATCCTGGCAACTATCAGTTGTCCATGTTCATCAGTTGTGACCTTAAAGTAATACATAAATTTTGGAGTTGTAATATTAGTCACAACTAATAATTATTAATTTCTAGGTTACTGATTGAAGAGTTGTATTTATTTATTTAAACTTTATTATACCAAATGAAGTTGTATAAAAGGTGGGCTTAATGCTAGAAGCATTGTCTTCCAGCCTTCAACCTTTAGGAGAACAGAAAACATTGAAAAAAAAGAACTCTTAAATATATTCGAGAATTTTTTTAGCATCTTTGTAATGATTCAGTTTCATAATGCACTAGCCTAGTTTTTTTTTATTCGCAATGATTAGCAAAAGAAAGGAATGTGTTTCTAAAAACTAAGATCTTAATGAAACATTAAATAAATAATATACATTTACATACTTACACCCGCACCAGGACTCCCTGTGTTGCGGATGGCATGGTTATATATAAATATGACATCATAAACACTTATGGCCTTAGTAACACATTCTGTCACTTTAATGACTGCTGTAACCAGAAATTTAGTCTGGGACCCCTAATTCGACAGGCAGGGTGACTAGCAACTGAGTTATGGGATTATAAGCACATTTTACCCTAAGATTTAATGGATTTAGTGGAATAAATGAATTCTCCAACACTTACACCTCCTACAAGGATTTCCTGTTGCAGGTAGTATGAAAGTTCACAATTAGCACATTACAAATAACAAGATATGAGATTAAATAGAGCTCATAAATATCTTAGCTTGAGATTGGACTGCCTCACAATTTTATAAATATGTCATTGCTTAAGTTCTAAGACTAAAGAAGTCTAACAGAAAAAGTCTGTAGAAGTTGAATAGACAGGAGGGCAATAAAGTTTATATACATATACTAATAATCACTAAGCTGATGAATCCTTAGTGATGATAAAAATATTTTTTTGTAATGTTTTTTAAAAAACAATGTAACCAATAATAATTTTTTTAAAAACAACAATGTTTAGTCTTTATGATGAAATGAAAATGCAACACTTACAGTTAAACCTAAAGGTTGTCCAGGCACTTTTCTAAGGCCAACAACTTTGATAGTTTCTACAGGCATATCTCCGTTGGGGTTCGGACTATCTTCCAAGCCTGTAGCTAAGTCTGAAGTCTCTTCTTTTTTGACTGTCTTCTCATCTATGCCTGAACCTCGCTCTAACCAAATTTTGCCAATCTGATCATGAGCATCTATTAGAGCCTGCAAATTAGTGCATTAAACAAAGTGATGTTGGGTTGTAAATGCTATTTCTAATGGCAAGACTGGCAATGAGTCTCTATATGAAAAAAAAGCAAAGTACTAATTTAAGTATGAGTGTTCCTATTTGTGTAGTTCACAAGCAATAAACATTCATTCATTATATCATTAAGTATTAGTAGCAATTATAATATGTGTGATACATAAAAAAAAATAACAACAAATGTCATATTGTTTCTCATGAGTTTTAATTACACAACAACTATTGAATAAACATTTAATACAACATATGTTGTTTTGATTCAACACATATCGTGTTAAGGTTATTGCACAATAATAACAAAATTATATTACAAAGTAAGAGTTGACACACTCCTGATATAATAACCGATCATAAAATTCTGTAAATACCTTTTAATGTGTACAACAATTTACTATTATTTATTATGTATTTAACATTACATTATAAGAACTGAGTGTTTGATGCAGCCTGACCTTATTTGTCATGAACACTTGTCAGATTAAGTTGCTGAAGACATTAAAACCTTTAATGTAACTGTTAATTCATCCATTTTCAAAGTCAATGAACACATAGGTAGACATTTACAAACAAACATTATCCATATTAAAGCAATATTTGATTATGAGTTTATTATAAGCTGTATAACAGACACATACTCACCCGAAAATGTATTCGTGATAATAATATAGCGAGCTCCGCTTGTTCGATAGTTCTTATATTATTTCCCCGGTATTCGCTCAACGTTCGGATTATGTTTACGTTGTCCAGGGAGACCGGCTTTACTATTAGATCCTCTTCAGACTCGTTTGACTGAAACGCAAACACAATAGATAATTTAAACCAGAACTATATACAAACCGTTTGGAGATTTTATTCCAATATTAAACCCCATGCTAAGGCGTGGCAGAAGTTGTTTGATGGTTTTGAATTAAAATTCGCATGGATTGGTCATTGCATGTTGTATGTTTACACTATTTGGCCCACTACACACCTTGCACAGCTTTTAGTATAATTATTGAACCTTTTTTATGGAAATTTTAATATTTTTGAGTACAACAATGAAAATTCTGACACACCCACCCACCAAATTTAATTTCTGATTGGCGAGATCTACGCACTCTATTACAGTGTATGTAGTGTTTTCCAGCCGCGATGTATTTTATAAATGGTGACATATTTCATTTCACGACGTATATTAACTATAAACTTTATGCTGATTTACACAAGGATTATAATTCTACGCGCAATTTTGTACAGTTTCTACACAGTGTAAGCACAAGTGCAACAATTTATGAAGTTTGCGACCGTCAATGTCAAACACGTCGAAGTGAAAACCGAATCATTCAGTTCGTTCATTTTATCATCGTTTAAATGAAAACAGAAAGATAGATAATAAAACTTTGTGGTTAGTAGATAAAATATGCAATTAATTACCCGGTTATAAGTGTATGTTTTTGCTTCTGGGTATGACAATACTGATAATGATAAGGAATATTATACTGATTGTAATATAAATGAATGGAATATAGATATAGCGAATGTAACGATTTTATTAAAAGTGTGTACACTTCTCAAAACTTTTAATTTCAACATTTATAACATTTTTATATTAACAATTGAAGATATGAAAGTTAATAGCAGAGAGTAATAAAAAAAAATCAATACCTAATGGTTTAATGTTGAAAAGCTAATATTAATTAATAAATAACAAATCTTATATATTAATGTTACAGTCATGTTAATTAATTTATTTAATTAATGTTTTATATAAATATGTATGTATATTGTACGCTACAAGTATTGCATGATTCTTGGATGCGAATTTTGTGGCTGGGATTTTTAAAAATATATAGAACTATTCATAATGAAGGGTATGGGTATAATTTAAAAAGCTTTGTGTAATTTTTCCAACTTACGTCGATAAATATGGGAGAAATCGAAAAAAATGGGTTTATTCGTTATTACAATTAAGTATATATACCTGGTATTTTCTTCCAAAATCAGGACTCTCGACTATACTTTTTAAAAATATCACCTCATGGTTGGATAAATCTTCTTCAGGTTTCGTCTCTTCTTTTTCTGAAAAAGATTATAATAAAAAAATTAGTTAAAAACAATGAATAATAATAATAATAATATTATATTAACTTTTGACACGAAATTCAGTCCGAAAGAGAGGCCATGGTGGAACGCATGAATCTCTCACTTCGGGTAGTGTCCGAATGGGGCGATGCCAAACTTGTGAGATTCAACGCCACAAAAACACAGACGAGTCTGTTCAGCGCCAAGAGAAGCCCGTTCATCTCCTTCTTTTCAGAATGTATCCCTAGAATGCACTGACCGTCTTCAATTGTTGGGAGTCGAAGTTTCTTTGAGAACCTCAATTTTGGTCGGTTCATCGAGTCCAAGGTTAAAGCAGCTGCAAGGAATCTTGGGGTTCTTGCGAAAATGTGGTGGCACTTCACACCGAATCAGCTTTTAACCTTCTACAAAGCTCAAGTTCCACCGTGTGTGGAGTACTGTTGTCACATTTGGGCTGGTGCTGCCAAATGTCATCTATTAGCGTTGGGCTCGATGAAGAGGCGTGCAAAGAGGCTCATTGGTAACGTAGATCTAGTCGGAACCAATCTGCAAAGCCTTGAGCATAGGCACAGGGTTGCCAGCCTCTCGGTCTTCTATAGGAAAAAATTTGAAAGTTTGCGCAGGAATTATCTGAAGTAATTCCCCCATCGCCGTTTCTCCATCGAAGAACTCGACGTACGACGGGTATCCATCCTTACGTAGTGAACGTATCGCTCATACGGACGGCGGGGTTTGTGTCGTCATTCATTGTGCGCACTGCAAAGGACTGAAATAACTTGCCCGTGTCAGTTTTCCCGCCTTCTTACAATGTGGAAGTCTAGAAGAGGAGAGTGAATAGGCTCTTATAAGTTAGTGCGTTCACCATCTTAGACTTCATCACCACTTACCATCAGGTAGGATTGTTGTCAAGCATTAACTTATTCTATGTAAAAAACATGAACGGACTTTAAGGAGTTTGTAAAGAAATGTTATTCGAAATGTTGGTTTTGCAAAAGAGTACGAGGAAGGCATTTCAAGCAATTACTATAATAAATAAATATAAGATATCATACGAATCTAGGTTTGTCTTATTGTGGAAAAAATGCTCACTGATTTTGAAATTAAAATTAATACTTTTTTATTTCTTCAAAATATTAATAAATGATACCTTTTTGAAATCACTTTAAACTGTAGATGTTTTTAAAATAAAGTTCCACAAGGGTATACTATTTTTTTTGCTAAAGCTACTTTCAAAAATCACGTTGCAGATTTTGTTATTTAATATTTGTACAATTTATAATTTAAAATATTTTTAATGGCAATAATTATACATAAATACCAATTTCATTAGGAATACATATTTTTTTTTAACTCCCTTAAATAAAAAAAGTGCAAAAATGAAAATTATTATAATACAATTTTAAAGTTTTGTGTTGAAATTTTAAAATAATATTTAAAAGAATCATGTCTTTAAACTACTAGGCATAGGATTCTGAAATTTAGTGTTTTCGATAGATAATAACCCCTCCCCCATCACTAACGTCCCGTTGCTCCATTGCCGTGGGTACCGAGGATAGCGTAATATTATAAGGCGAAAAAAAAATGTTTTTGTATGTTTCTTTGTAATTGAGAAACTAAAAAACTACTGAACCAATTTTAAAAATTATTTCACCTATCAAAAGCTACATTACGAGCGAGTAACATGTAACTATATTTTATTTTTAAAACAATTTGAGATCTTCACGAAAATTGCGATGCAGCGCGAGAATATCTTTCGCGGAACTAGCCGCGAGGGTATTTGTATTTGCTAGTCTAGTATAAATTAAGTTTGTAAAAATATCCTTCGTCTGATAGAAAAGTTTTTAATTTCTAACAGTATTCCACCTTCGGTTCATTTTAGAAAATCTGTAGTTTAAGTTGACAATTATATTCATTTTTATCAGGCATTTAATAAATATAATGTTTTCCCTATTTTATTGTATTAATAATCAGTTTTCTTACTCGTAGTTTCATGTATTAGAAATAAATTATTTCGTAGTAATAGCAGCAGAAAAGCAGTAAAAGCTTTGTTTATTACTCTCTAACCAGAAAGATATAGTAACTTTTATTTTCTATTTTGCGGGAACAGATTCATTTCCCGAGATAAAAATATGGAAATGGGTACTGTATTCATTATATTGGTTACAAATTATTGAGTCAAGTGTGATCCAAATATATTACGTGGTCTCCGCATGGTTTTGGTCTACTATCAATAAAAACCCATGTTAAAATAAAAAAATATAATTAGTTTAGGTAATTCGAACAAGTCATACTTTTATAAAGCACTAGTAAAATGCGAATGATGTTTACTTGAAACATATTATATGAAGAACAGTTTTCACAGTCAATTAAACCTCATACGGTCTACCCTTACAAATTTAACAGTGGGTTCCACTAAAGCTAATTTATTTAAATGGAACTACAGTTATAAATGTTTTTTAACCCCAGTACTTCGTATGTAATAAATAAATGTAAAAATAGACTTTAGAGGTGGTGTTTTTGAATAAAGTCTAGTAGTCTGTAAAAGAATGCCTTGAAAACGAATGAGTAATACTTAAAGGTCAATATAAGAAGGGCAATTATGACGGCGTAAAAGACGTACTTGAGTCTGCCATGTTCCCAGATTGCTGAAGTGTGACTGCTGCTAGCTACAAGAGTTGCTAAGATACGTGCTCGTATACTTCTAGGTCAGCCTAATGATGAATGCCTACTTCGAACTGTAGTGATGTCCATAATGATACCAGAGGTTAAAAATAGCTTAGTACTTTATTAAAAAACAACATTTAAGTAAAAAAAAACTGTTAGCTGTTTAAAAAAATCTAATTTTATTTTGAAATTTGTCTGTGATTTTAATAAATCTATTTGACCGCTAGTTATTTTAAACCGACAAAAATTACAAAATCGTACTAAACTGCGAAAATTCATTTAAATAAAATATTGTTTAGAATCGTTTCCAAACCAAATAGATAGTAGTTGCAATATTTTATAAACATAATATTCCATTGTTAATTAAGATATTTAAATCAGTAAGTTTTATTGTTTCGGGCTTGGCACCGACTTTAAGCATTTCAGTATGTAGTTCTTTTTTTTTTATTTATTAGCTGACAAACGAGCAGACGAGCCATCTGATGGTAAGTGGTCACCGTGGCCCATGGACATCAGCAAAACCAATGGTTTCACTGATGCTTTGGCGGCCAGGAAATGAGAAAGTAAGAAAGAAAGAAAGAACGGGCTCTCAAGCTCCCAGCCGGAACACGACGAGTCTTTCGGCGGCTGACTCACGCAGGAGGGTGGTAGCTAGCCAGGCAGGCTTCACGGAAAGATAATAATACCACTAATAATCTTAATGACTTAATAATAATACTGATAATATAATCTTTACGCGAAGCCCTACCACCAAGCAGGCTGACTTCTGTCGCCTTTTACGACACCCTGTTTTGCCTTTTCGCATTTTAGAACTATTTTCGCAGTATAGAACGATATTGTATATTTCCTTTTTGAAGTCGGTTTGAATATTTGTTAAAAAGCTTTTTATTTTACCCTTTTCAAGTGTAAATATTTTTACGTAATAAGTACAGTATTACAAAATTTTATTATGTAAGGGGTTGATAGATGTTAAGTGCCTAAGACATTTCAAGGTGTGCCGCTGCGGTTTCATCGACAGATGGGCATTATGTGATGATGACACCTACATACATGCGAGCACTTCAACGATGGCTTTGCAATGTGACCGGTGGCAAAAGCAAACAGGTTCAAAATAGGATTATTCTAATCTAGTGAAGAGTTGCATTTTTTGTTTCCAAGACTTATCATACTATAGACTATTTTTGCAGTGATAATGTTAGCTAGCACAGAAATTATCTTTACAAGTATTTGTGACAGTAAGTATCTTTATAAAGTAGTCGAATTAATGCTATCCGTTGAGAAGGTATACTCTTTGTCTTCAGAAGTCGTTATCAAATTATCACTATTTTTACAAAGGACAACCTCCGAGTCATCCTCTGTACACTATAAAAGGATCTTCAAAATCGGTAGGTACTTAAACAACGAAGTTGTGGCTGGGCTTCTTAAAATTTAAATACTTGCACACAAACGTAGGATGTCATTTTATAGCTAGCGAACTATTTTAATATACAAAAAAAAAATCATCGAATTGGGTCATAAAATAACGGATTATGTATGTAAACTCCGTTGTTTTAAATACGTTCTTTATGTGACATATATAGCGGGATATATATTAAAATACAATTACACAAATAGTTATTTTTTTGCGCTTATTTTTAAAAAGATACGGACCATATTTTTATTGAGCATGCTAACTTCGAAACACGTGAAGGAAGATAGTTGGAATAGCGAATAAAGCTCTGTCCCAATTTTGAAAATAATTTGCCCAGTGTATGCCTTTTAAATCGATCTGACAGGCTTTTTCTCTTGGCCTCAGGATGATATACAATAATCTAAAGGAGATTGCTTAGCATGAAATAAACCATTTTTATAGTTATAATTCTATGTGAATAGCCAACAAACGATCAAACGGACCATCCAAGTCTCACTCGTTGCTGGCGACTAAGAAAGCGGGGAAGTCGCTTTAAAAATGCCTCTTCGAAATACAACTGAATCACGTTAAATCATGTCACGGTTGATCCTGGAAGGATGGTAGTAGCTATCTACGCGGGTAAAGAACCTTACTACCATGCACGAATACGTCGGGGTTAAACTGGGTGGTACAAATCATAATGACCTCGTATTTGAGGGACCAGATGCCATTGCCTCGCCCGTTGCTCAGCAGGATGCACCAGGAACAGAGGAGGTCAGCTTTAATTCAAGCTTTTAACTGACTACATTGTGTACATGAATGAAAAAACACAAAAAACACCTTCTTCGACTTCTTTCCAATTATTTCTATCACAATATTATCGACATATTTTTGATTGTACCCTTATAGCAAAACCATTAAAAAATAAATTACAACTAAGAATTGAAGTATGGCAGATTTTTTTACGGTAGGTACAAATATGGAAGTTTACGGTAGATTTTTCCCAATTAACTATTTAATATCCATAACTATTTACAAAATGTTAAAAAGTAACTTCATGGTATTTCATTTACAGGACGGCTTTAAATCTAAATAGTGTT
Organism: Megathymus violae; assembly: GCA_003671415.1. Taxonomy (NCBI): domain Eukaryota; kingdom Metazoa; phylum Arthropoda; class Insecta; order Lepidoptera; family Hesperiidae; genus Megathymus; species Megathymus violae. The sequence continues at coordinate 9,317,679 of PDGT01000005.1, forward strand.
TGCTCATTGTTTAAAGTTTTATCACTTATTCAAACCTAATCAATATTTACCGTCTTACAACTGCCCGGCGATATTTTCGGTTAATTTCATGAAGTCAGTTAAACTAAATAACATTTCATACATTTCATAACGAAAACATCTTTCGCGTTATATTTTATTGGCCGGCAGTTTGAGGTTAACTTTGTTCGCCGACAAGCCGTAAAAGATACTCACCGTCGTCCGGGGGTTTATTACCCAACCCGTCTTTGAAACCTCTCCAGTTAACGGTGTATCGTCCGCTCCGTCTGACCATCATCGGGATCACAAACACTAGCACCAGTGTCACTTCACGAGCGGGCTGACGGCATAAACCGCAGTTGCTTAGAGAACGTGCGCGGTCACGGCACAGCGTCACGCGGCCGCGTCGTCAGCTGAGCGAGCGCGACACG
>PDGT01000005.1:9318115-9339642 GCA_003671415.1 Megathymus violae
CCCGCCCGCCCTCGCGCTTGCGCACTCCACCCGCCGCCACCGACGCGCCCGCTCTAGAGCTGCCAATCATTATTTATATCGATATGCTCATCCGTCTGTTGGAAATATCAGTAGCTAAGATCAAAACTATTTCCTAGGAATAGTGGTGGTATCTAGAGGAAGTCGATATACTCCGGGTGTTGCATTATATTTTCAGTCTTGCTAATAAGCGCATTGGCTATTTCAAACTTAGTAAAATATTTGTCCTATACGCCTAAAGCCGAAAGAGGATTGAGTTTGTAGACTAACCTGCCTCACACAGTGCATCGGTATATTTGCACGAGATCGCGGAGAGCTGGGAAAGTTGTATTACTGCTCGTAAATCGTAATAATATTTCTTATAAAAACTGGTTATCGTTTGAAGAATCTTTTCAAATCTCAACACCAAAAATGGGGCACTAAGAAAGGGTTTTTGGAAATATTAATATCTATAGGTAGCCGCTACGGGAAGGCATATCAAAAAATCGCTTTATGATATTAATATATTTACTTTTGCATTGCTTGACGTGTTACGTCATGAAAATAGTTATAAGTGTTTTTTTATTATGTATTTATTATGGTTATAAATTTATACATATATTATATATAATATTAGATCCGGTACTATAAAATTGATGTTTTATATCGAAATAATAAAAAAAAAACGATTTTTGCGATATAGGTATTCAATCGAACCAATATTATCACTGCTTCTTCGTAATCTTGTGCGATGTTCATCGATTCATTGTTCACATATGCTTTTATTGGTGGCCATTGTGATAAATGCTTATTATTTTTTTTCTTCATAAATAGTCCTATGATTTAGAATGCTCTCAATACTGTGTCGGTTCAGCGAGGTATCCACTATTCAAGATTTTCCATTGTGGCGCAAATAAATTAAGAACGTTATTTCATTTATATCAGAAGCTGCTAATAACTCTAACGTAGTTTGTGATGGTTCTGATTCCACCGTCGCTTTAAATACTTCGTCATCGATCTGTTTCCAGCTGTCCAGGCAACTCGTTCTTTAAGATTTAATTTTGAGAGCGGAAACGTTGGAACAAAGCGCACGGCGCGTTCCTCAGCGGCGGTTACCCTAAAAATATATTTGGGATGTACCTAAAGTTCTGGTTCCACAGCGGAACTCATATTCAAAAATAATTCGATATTTTAACTCTTCTTAAAACTGTGTCAGAGCAAGAAGGTAAATAGCCACTAAGATATGCTCAACGATAGTCATAAGTACAAAATAAGGAGAAAGGTTTAATTTCACTCTATAACTATCTTTTAACATGTATTAGGTAAGTTTGTTTTCACAATTAACAACAATTTAATTTACAATAATTTATCATAGCACCGAACGGCTGTTTTATAACTGAGTCTCGGTAATATTCGTTATGCTTGTTTTTCGTATTTTGTGTTTATATATAGGGAAATATGAAGACTTTCGACAGACATTAGTAGAAAAGCATCAATGTACTATAACTAAAAGTTTATTATCGACACATTTTCGATGTCGATAAATTATTATTTATCCGTCATAGGTGTGCTCATCCCTATTGTCGGCTGGCGGGCCGCCTAGTAGCCCGACCCCGTTACCAAGAGGTACTTTACTACGTTATGTTATTTCGCAACTAGCGCCCAGTCCATTTCCTTGTCTGCATATAATTCCTTAGCACATTATCAAGCGCATAAACTCAATCGTATTTTGTCTATTGTGTATATAGAATTTTTTTTAAGACTGTCTGTTACTCTCTGTAGCCTATTACAGTTGATTTAGCCAATAGACATGTTTGATACAATCATGTTATGTTACACTTATATTTTTAGTATTCATTTTTATTTAATTAAATTTTGGATTAGTATTTATATTTTACTTAGATATTACTTCTTGTTCACAGATATGCCTTCATTAAAAATATTGCTCAAGTCATTTTACTATGCCATAAGAAGTATCTGAACTCTAATAAAATACATAAGTTTTAAATTTAAAATCTATGTTTTTTACGGTTTTCAACCCGAGCACTTGAAACACGAAATACATATAAATTATATACATTTATTTTTTCTCGAAATATAATTTAGTAGTTTTACTGCTGTGAAAACTAAAGAATGAAACGATATTGTGAATTTTTCTAAAAATATTAACCAAGTGGAGAAAGTACAAACAAAAGAGGAAAGTGAATAGGCCCTTATGAGTTAGTGCGGTCAACATCTTAGACTTCATCGCCACTTACCATCAGGTGGGGTTGTTGTCAAGCATTAACTTATTATGTAAAAAAAAAGTTTTTAACTTAATAACCAACAAAGCAGCAGACAGGTTTCCTGATAAGCCGTGGCCGCCGGCCATGGAGGTTCGTTACAGTAATGTCATAACCATAGCGTTGTCGTAGAAGATTTAAAGGAAGACTCGTTTATTATTCTCTCCGATACAGCAATTGAAATATACAAAAAAGTTTTACCGTTGATTCTAGAGATGGTTTGTATGTATCCAGGCGGGTCCTTTGAATTAAGCTGGCTGAACAGAACCTAGCAGCCTTCCGCTATAGCCTTTTGCACGTTCAGTCTGTAGTTCGTGCAACCTGCACTAGCAACTAAGGAGGCTGGTTCGAGCTCGAGGTTGGATGGAGCCGCTTACCTTCCAAATTTAGAGGAGATTGTTCGTTTCTTTGACATTGTAATCGATACATATGAAAAATTTCAAGTTTGACTTTATTAAAAATGTGACTGCAAGCCCTACTGCTCTAGTATCATACGAATGAAACTAATTGTTCACAACCCAGCGATCTTCAACATGAGGGACCCGGCCATTGCCTCGTACATTGTTCAGCAAGGTACATCACAAGCAGAGGAGATTTGCTTGATCTCAAGGATAGATGGAACCGTTTACATCATTTTCGCCATTTTCAGTATTGTAACTGAGGCGTGTTTAATTGTAGCAGTAAAAATTGTCACCTTTTAAACATATCTTAACAGTCATATTTTTAATTTTATGATGTGTATATGATTAATTAAATGAACAACTTTACTTTATTTTTCATAAGTTTCTTGTGCCTTATGCCGCTTTTACTTTGAAGCAAAGCCAATGCGGCACGCCTTCATGTCGCCGCGTTGCTGCCAATTTCATCGTAAATCGTTTCAAATGCTTTTTCACACACAACCATCAAGATGGATTTTTGTTCTTTATTTGTGTTATATCTAGAAGGTATAGCCGTTATTTTCCAAATGTGATATGGTTTCAAATGTGATGTGATTCCAAATATGAAATGTCTAATTGGGTTTATTTTATATTTTGGTAAAGTATTTTTGTAATTTTAGTTTTTCCTACATAATAGAACGACAGCAGTAAAGAAAACGAAGATTGACGACACCCATTAGTAACGTGGATGCTCTATTATCGCATATTGTGTTTGATATTTCTATCGGTGCATGAAACAGTCAGTGACATTTTGTTGTTTGAAATAAAACGGAGATAATAAAATATTCTTCGAAACGATTCGTTTAAATAAATAATTTAGTAATTTGATAAGTCTTCGAATTCTTAGTTTTATTGTTGTACAATGAATTTACAATTTACAAGCGCTATTTTGAGAGCATATTTATAGCACAAGTTTTGCTAGACGAAATAAAACACGGTATTTCTTTGCGATCTATCGTAATAAAAATTCTGGGCGTAACAGCTTTGTCTGAACATCATAAGTTCGGAAAATATTATGACATAACATAATAACATGACACCATGTTAGCAGGTGGGTTAATAATGTAAAATTAAATATTAATTTATAGAGTGCTTGGTATGGGGGGTGTGGGGCGGGTTCTGGGCGGTACACAGGAAAAACTAACTACGAACTATGAGGTAGAATAATTATGGCTTTTTTTAAAGTATTACTGTTACTTATTTTGTTACTTATTATGTTAGGTACTTATTTTGAGAATAGAATATACATTTGCAATACTTACTTCAATTTTACAGATTTTACACATACATACTATTTTTAAGGTATGTCGATAAACTTTAACCTTGTTTTGCTTATTTTGGTTTTCATCAGACTACCGTAATTTTATTACGTTTAGCTGATGACATTGTTTTGCTCTCATAACGTGAGCACACTTAAACATGTGACTGTTATCTTACATAAAACATACATGGGGGCAATCGCTGTTATTAAATACATACATACATATTGCTATTTGGTAATAATTCACTTCAATTTTATTATTGCGAATCTAAACAGCGCCGCGCATGACGAAATCTACTGTAATATTTTGCGTAAGAGTGCAAAGATAATCTTCGGAGGGCCGTATTGAAAAAAGTTGGTGCTGCTTCCAGAAGTGAAAACTTAAAACTGTATTTAGAATTTTAAAACTGATTGTAATATTAAAAATAAAAATTTCATAATTTTTGAATTAAAATTGTTGACAGTAATCTGATTTTCATCATAAAACTAATCTTGATAAGAAAATTAAAAACATTTTAAAACAAATGCTTAGTTTTTGAATTTTTTGTACTGACACAATGATCTGAAAATTAAACAACTGAACATTAAAAAATATAACAAATTAAAACACAATTTAAAGAAAAATGCAAAGTATACACACATTTATATACATTAAACATTTGCATGTTGCTGAAGCTAACCCATAAGATTTTCCCCTACAAACGCGCCTATAGAAGTTTCCACTTCAAAAAAACTACATGCAATATATATTATTATGATTCAAGTGAGTACTACATGTAAGATAGTCCGTTTAAAAGGTTCCGTCCGTTTAGGTGCATATGCCATATGCACCTACTAAAATTATTTATCTTCATGGTCAATTATTCATCTTAATTGCATTCCATATCAAGCTCCATTGACCGCAGCGTATAACATATTATTATAAACATATAACTTATAGTTTGTCGGTTATTGACATATAAAATGGAATTTTATCGTACCTATCTTTTATCTTCATTTAATGAATTTTAGAAATTATCGGTTGCCACCTGAGATTGCTTCCATGGTCCGATTACAACCTTTATATATAAATAAATAAATTATTTATTTAAAATTCATCACCAAACTAAAGTTATCTACTAACTAACTAACTAACTAAATCATCTAAGATCTCCTAATATAACTATATTTTTCTTTATTACTAAGAGCTCACAAAGTTGTCGTTGTGCTTTTGTACTTCTATTGCCATAGTATTTTATTCATATATCATATTATTCTATTGCCACACATATAATTACATTGCCTTGTTTCCGCAGAACAGCTTACTTACTTTTGCGGTAAATTCAGATATATTATTCTGATCTAAGTTGCAGAGTTATTTCCGTTTTCGATGAGTGAATAAAATATAATCTTTATACTATTAATTCCACGAAAAGGTAGACAATACATATTTAATTGAAATTTTTTACTGCAACTGGTATTCGAAATTTTGTGTTTTTGACCGATATTTAGACCTAATCACACGGGTCATGGTCGGTAAGAAACATTAAAACACAAAAAACGAGTACAATTAAAAAATTAAAATATACTACGTCGGCTATGATGTAAGTAAAAATCTTATATTTTGTTGAAAATGAAATGAAAAAAGTAATAAATTAATTTATATCTCATTTGAAAACAGGCTGAGCTCAAATTATGTTCTAAAAGAACAAAATGTATACAATTAAACTAATGTTTTAAAATACAAATAGCAAGATAACTCGAAAAGGCGTCTGAGAGTATATTATTTATATTTATCTATCTTTACTAATTACAAAACTGTAACAAGCCCGAATTTATACATGAAATATATTTTGTAAATTAGAATGTAGGTAGGCTTTGTTATCTATATATAGTTCTTGTCTGACTGTCAGACATAAAACATTAAAACCACTAAATAAATTTGGATTATACTAGGCATGTAAGTAACTTATCCTATGAGTCATAATGTAGGATACTTTTTATCCTGGAAAATTCATTTGTTTCCACGGGATGAAAAATAAAAGTTAATATGAACATCGTTATTTTTATGTTAATAGTCGACAAACGAGCAGACGAGCCACCTGATGGTAAGTGGTCCCCGTCGCCCAAAGACATCAACAAGACCAAAGGTATCACTGATGCGTTGTCGGCCAGAAAATAAGAAGAAGGTGAGAAATAAATTATTGTATTAAGAGAATAGTTAATATTTTTTTTTATGTTAATAGTCGACAAACGAGCAGACGAGCCACCTGATGGTAAGTGGTCACCGTCGCCCATGGACATCAGCAAAACCAAAGGTATCACTGATGCGTTGTCGGCCAGAAAATTAGAAGAAGGTTAGAAAGCAAGTACTGGCTCTCAAGCCCCCAGCCGGAACACGACGAGTCGTTTGGCGGTTGATTCAAGCAGGAGGGTGGTAACTAGCCAGGCAGGCTTCACGGAAAGATAATAATACCACTAATAATATTAATGACTTAATAATAATACTGATAATATAATTCTTACGCGGAGCCCTACCACCAAGCAGGCTGGCTTCTGTCGCCTCTTACGACACCCTGTTCTGCCAGCTTGGGATTGGGGGGAGTATTCTAAGCCGCCCCAATACAGCTATAGAACAAATGTTGTGGGCCTGGCTGCAGCTATTATAATACTGTTACGAAGCTTCTCTAAGTCGGCAGGCTTACGAAGTTTCTAGAAGGGTGGCCGACTGTTACGGTGAAAAAACAATGGAGGCAATAAAAGAGAAACCCAGGTAATAATAAAAACTACCTGGGTCACTTCAGGCCAATCTGGCCCGTACGCCTTAGGTAAAAGGGGCGAGATTGGCGTACATGAGGGCCGAAATGAGGGTGTTTACCTGACCCGCTATTGTTATGTCGATTTCCGGGAATTACTGTTGTTTTCGTTTATTTCAACGAAGGGCGTGGAAAAATCTGGAAGCCCGGAAATCGGTATAAATAGCGGGCAGGGTCGCCCACAGGGCATTCGGTTTTCGAATACGAAGGGAAGAGTTCTCTCCCTACGAAGCGAATACCTGCGATCTACGAGTGTAACTGCGTTTGTAAATTGTATGTGAAGTAAAATAAAGTCTCTGCGGAACTATTGTGGCATTTTTACAAGCCTACGGATCCTGACACGTAACAATACTTTAATATGTTTGTAACTCATAAAATTAACAAAAACTGAAATAATCAAATGATGCGTGGGCTATTTCTAAGCGTAAAGCATAGGTTTTCTGTAGCGTAGCGAGTGTGGGTTTATCAGTAATAGCTAACTTTAAACTAATGTTGAAAATGACCTTTTGGATATAGGCGTTGCTGTGGACAGTAGATGATATTTCGGGCTATATCTTTTCAAATACACTTAATTTCAGAGGGAAGTAAAAATATTCAAGTAATAAATAGTTCATTTTCATGTTATACTATTTAATCACAGTGAAAAGAATACGCTTTATGCGTGTTGATATCTACCTATGTGTGCGTGAATTTCGTAACGGCATTAATAATTATGGTGCTAAAAATTTGTCTTTGATCATCTAAAGATCTTGTAAGTAATGTAACTTACAATGCGCGTACATAGTTACATGATCCATTATTTTTAACTCGTAATCAGTATGTTAGTTCTAATCTAATAATTCGTGTTCGGCGTTACTTGTCTTTTGCAATTTTAAATATAGCATATTCACTATTTCAAAAATTACGCTATTTTGATAAAGAAATTTTATTTTATAACGACAATATAAGAAGTAATACTACAAAATGGTATTGTAGTCTTATTTGATGTAATATCAGGGCTAGTCGCGTTGCTCCGAACATAGGAATGTACTAGTGTAATGATGTAAAGATAAACTTTTAGTTTTCTAACGCCGTAGCAGGTAAAGACACGACGCCATTGTTTACATATTCGATATTTATTATAGCATATTAGATAAATGACATTAATAAAGAGTAGATAATGTCCAGTTGGCGCATTAGGCTCGTGCTCAGCACTGATAAGATAGGTCACAGGGTATTGTTATAAATAAGCGAGGAAGTTCAATTATCTTACACTGTTCTCGGCTAAATGAGACGGCGCTGTTTTCTGCACACGTTAAAAATAAACTGAAATATATTAAAGTCGAAAATGCCCTGGACAAGTACTAACAGGTAATTTTGTATATTATCTGTTTCAAAACCAGTGCCTCTTGGATCTTATTAAACATAGCATAAGGTACTCTTGTAATCGATATAATAATAATAAAGTAACACGGGAGTATAGTCGTAAATGTGTAAAGTCTTCAATTGATTACTTGATTACGTTATTTTATCCTTTATTTTAATATTAATGTTTGATTATCATACTAGTGCAATTATGTTCAGTTTCAGCTAAGTGTGTGTATTTTTCAGAATTTATGCAAAACCATCGAATACGGGATCAAACGATGGTCTACTTGGGGGAGCGGTGAAGGCTCGCGTGTCGCCGACGGCAGCAGCCGACAGCGGCGGTCGCTTTGAGCTCAGCGATCACGGCTATGGAAAGGGCTCGGTCAAACTTCTCCACGTCCACCGTGATGGTGAATATCATGTCATCCGAGAGTTCGAAGTATCTACGGAGTTAAAGCTGACGTCCGAATCGGCGTACGTGGTCGGCGACAACAAAGAAGTGGTCGCGACAGATTCTCAAAAGAACACAGTGTATTTGTTAGCAAAGAAACATGGAATTAAGACGCCGGAGGAGTTCGGTGCGGTTGTTGTGAATCACTTTCTGTATACCTATAAGCAAGTCGTAGAAGCGAAGTGTCACGTTATAGAGTATCCATGGGAGAGATTACAAGCGGGCGCTCCGCACAACCATGCATTCATCTTCGCCCCTACAGCTACACGGTGGTGTGAAGTGTCACAAGCTCGTCATGGTAAGTTGATCTTTTAATAGTAGTAAACATTTATATAATGGGAAGATAAAGATTTTTGTAAAATAATCCCTATTATCTCATCACAGAGGCGGTGATGGTAAAATCGGGTTTGAAAGGTCTCCGAGTTCTAAAAACCACTCAGTCTGCTTTCGTCGATTTCGTTCAAGACGAATATACGACGCTTGCTGATGCCGCTGAAAGGATATTTAGGTATGTAAAAAATATTCCAAATTTATCGATAATAACAGTAAATGTAAACTTAGCTCCAGAATATTACAATTTTTAATAACTTTTACATTTTTTAATAAATTCATATAAACATTTAATATATATCGTAAAAGATACGAACCGTCAAATTTATTATCAGTCAACAAAACTGGATGAAGCCAGTAAACACAGAATATATTGGTAAACAAGAAATATATGAGTGACAAATGTGTCGCTTCTTCCTTATTCAAAGTGGGTGAACAAAACAGAGTCTTATTTTTATTTATTTATCTTACATCTTTTTTCTATTAGTACCGTGGTAGAAGCGGAGTGGACGTACGACAACATGCGGGCAGCTGACTTCGACAACGCGTGGCTGACTGTGAAGGACGCTATACTGGACAAGTTCGCGGGACCACCCGATGTCGGGGTGTATTCTCCATCGGTACAGCACACGCTATATCAAGCAGAAAAGACCGTTTTAGAAAAGGTTGCAGAGGTAAGATTTTTTCGATTGTTACAATCGTTTTCTAGGCTTGATGAACTTTAGATTATATGTTGCACATACTCCGAGGATCTTTCTATTACCGTTTAGGCAAGAGGTATTGGATATGTTAGATTAAATATGTATATATTTCTTATTTGGATTGTATTAATGAAGTATAATTGTACCCAAACGCAATCCCTTCACAAGAAATTGCGAAATGATTTGATTTTTCTAAGATTTCACAAAATAAAAAAAATCTCATACTAAAAATTTTAATAAAAAAAAAATCATACTGTTTATATACAGAAATATAAAATTCCTACTCAAAAAACTGCTTCGAAGTTGAAACTTGAAGCGTACAGTGAGACATTGCGTCTAGATGTCGGTAGTTAGTTATGAAGACAAATATCAAGACTTTTTGAGAGAACATCGCCCTCAATATGTAAAGGTTATCATTTATTTGTTTAGTACTTACTGGTCATGTGACGGCTATCTGTTATATACGAGTTTTGTATGACGCAGCGTTGTAAATAAACTAAACAATAATAACACAGGTCTAGTTAATCAAACATCTGTGTTTTGATATGTCTATCAGATTAAAATAACTTTTATTTTTGAAAAAATTCTTAGGCACACTTTGTTACATCATACTTCTATTCATGCGTTGCAGCTTTCCTCTGGCATATGAAATACATGTATATATGAATAGTATAAACTCCCACTATTGTACGTATACAACTTATTATGTGCGGCTGCAAACAGAATTATTATAATTAATTTCGCTCTGTTGGTAACGTAAGTGATGTAGCTTAATATTTTCGCAAACTAATGTTTATGGAGTAATTAACTTTAAATACTGCTAGAACAAAAATTGTGATAAGGTTAATGTAACAAATATTGAATATTTTATTAGATTCGGCTCACAGAACATGAACGGCGTTTGAATTTCAATATTTAATATAACGTCAGTACTTAAGTAATTGCAGTACATACAATAGTTATAATATCAAGTGCCTTTTATTTTAAAATCATGTTCGGGGTGCGTATATGAGGAGCTTATTTGTGCAAACGTACACAAATATATAACCACGATGAAAGGTCGTTAAAGTTGGCTCTGTTAATTTGTAGACCACAAAAAAGTTTTTATGATTTTCCACAAATTATTATCAATAACAACACTATGAATACGTTCTATTTTATGTATGTATGAACAATGGTATGTCTCAATGTTTCTGGTTTTAATAGTAATTTAATTACTTTATTTCTTTAGCGTCTTATGAAAAATACTCATTTTCCTATATGCCGACACGACGACAACCTCAACACAAAAAACGAAGAAAAACGTGGTTGCAGAGAGTTATTAAAAAAGTAGATGAATTTTATTTCATTGTATTGTGAGTTACGTTTCGGTTAGACGGATATTGGTCGCGTCTGCTCTCGGGTCGCGTGATTTAGCTCACACGAGAACATGTCGATAAGGTCGAAGATTATCGAACATCGGGAACAGGGTATATCATGGATATATGTATACAACACACATTCACATACATAAGTGTGTGTTAACATTAACAGAATAATTTTAGATAATTAACGTCTAAATTAGGTTTCAAATAACATTTACAAAGTCCTTTGTTAATGCTTATTTTTAAATTAGATAACAACTCATATTGCTTTTAACGATAATTAAATAATCCAAGTATTAAATAATTAATGTGTTTTGACAGTTGGTTAATTTAAAAGACAAATATTTTCATTCACATTAATCACACATCAGTAAGGCACGCTTTATCGGCGTAAATTACTGTAAACGTTAATGTTGTTTGTCCACAGATAACATGGATTAGAATGACGATGCCGAATAAGCATTATCTTAACATCGACGTGTCAAAGTTCCCGGCGAACGTGACGAAAGGAGACCCGAGGCATCACATCTACCAGCCCATAGACAAGCCCGCGGGTCTTATTTATGCGCAACTACGGCGTAGACCCAAAAGCCATTTGTGACACAGACAGGAGCTACGCTCCGCCGTAACGAATGATACACTGGAATACATACATTTTACTTTCAATTGAGAATATTTTGCAACGATAAAAAAGGTCAAGGTCGTTAATATTGATTGAGTGTTTTAATTGATAAATGTATGGTGTGTTGAAATTGTAGAATTGTACAAATATCATTTTTGAAACGTGAAGTGTAAGAATAGCGAAGATTCAAAATATATCTAGTCAAGTTAATCGCATAAGCGTATCTTGAAACAAAAATATGATATACTAGTTTGAATATTATTGACTAGATAGAAGTGTGGCTGATCGAACTTGTGTTTAATTTAATGATATAATTTAACGTAAGTTAATAAATTGAAATTGTATTACAGATATTGCTTTGTTTCCCGCCTCCTTTGTTATTTACTATCTGCTGATATCCTTCAACTATGTTGCATGCCATTATTAAGTAACAATGAATAAATAACATACAATGTCTCGGGTACTTTAAACTGTACCTTCGCAATAAGCATTAGAATCTAAAAATAAAATTGGCTTTATGTATTGTGATTGTTTAATGTGACAACGTTGCATTTTAAAAGTATTACATTTCAAAGGTTTTCAAGTTATTCTATTTTATCTCAGATTCAGTTACAAAGTTGTTGATTAGAATTATACAAAAACAATGATTACACGGTCGAAATACAAAAATATTATAAAGTTCACAACATTTATGCTTAAACAAAGACTTATAGACGCTTAGTGCCGATGATCTTGTCAGCCAACGCGTAAAGTTCTTCAACTGTCTGTAAAAATAGATCAGGTTGTTTATTAATTTATTTAATCGGTGGTTTGCAAACAATCATTACAGCCTGTGGTTTAGCAGGATTTACAAGGAGATCAAAAGATCGGGACCACTTGATTAAATTTGAGTAAATTATGTCAATTGCCTCTTAAATGTTCCGTACTGACAAATGGCGCTACAGTTGCAAGTCGTCTGTGTATAGGTGGAAACTGGATGAGATAACATTAGTAAAGGAGTTAATGAGCACCAAAAACAATAAAGGGGATAAGACTCCACTGTAAGGGATGTCCGCGACTACGTCACACTAATCGAACAGATTGTCATCACGATGGGCACGCTGCGAACGACCTATATAGGAGATAAGAACCAAGCCCAGCAACGGCGGGTAGATAATAAGGGTCTCGAGAATCCGAAGGAGAATATCGTAATCTACTGACCTGAATTTATACTAACGTTTGAGTTCTATATACATTGCTGTAATAGTACTCAAACTTGCTTTATTTAATTTCAGAAATTAGTTAAGTAAGTACATCTTTCTCTATATAGTATATTTTTTGGAGGTTCATTTTCAGTTGCGTTAGTTTATTCTTTATTGTTAAGCAAGCGATTTGTCCTGTCACTGGTATGTTATAAATTTATAATGTTATTTGGTAATCATAATCCTCTTTTTTTTTAGGGTTTTTTGGTAAATTTGCACACAGTAAACGTTCTTTGATATTACCGTTAGAATGCCTTAAAATACTTTAAACGTATATTTTCGAAAAAAATACGTATTTCAATCATGCATAAAATCTACCTATCCTTTGCTGCAGATTGAAAAGTCTTATCGGTGATGGAGAGTAATAGCCTGAGCATCACTTTCAATACTGATTGGTTTTAGTCCGCAGATAAACCACTTCAAGCTAGGTCATCTTGAACACTCAACGAAGCGATTATTTTCCGGATAATACCAGTATTTTATTTAATTGAGCGTGTAGTGATATGTTTAAAGTAAGTACTAAGCTAGAACCAGTAATGTCTGGACGTGATCCTAGAGTCACGTACATAAAGAATAATGATCTTATATTTGATATACAAACCAGGGATGTTATGGAGCTCCGTAACCGTAACCGAATCCGATAAAAAAGTTTCGGATAATTTCGGATAGCGGCAGTCTAAATAAAAAACGTTGTGACAGATTTTCGCCGGCCCAGCCGATACACTAGCCGCGTAGTTCTCATTTTAGGCAGTTTTTGTTATTTAACTTTTTAAGGCTATTGTTTTTTTCTGTGATTATAATACTGCATAATAACTTGAAATATAGTCAAACTGTTATCTTGTAAATAAATTATATTTAGTTTCCTAGTCGTAAATCATCTAATATCCGTAACCGAAATTATCCGAAGCAATCGGATAATCCAAAATAATTTCATATCAGTAACCGTAACCGAAACCGGTAAAATATTATTCATATCCATAACATACATAATACAAACGAATCAGAATATTAAAACATTTGCAACAGAAATATTACTATATAGTATGCATGCAGCCTTGTGCAAGGAGCCTCTTTCCTTGCACCAAACTTTATCGAGCAGGAGTTCGACAGCTGACTTACGAGTATGTGACTAAGGCGAATCTAGAGTCTAGACTAACGAAGTCCTTCATAAAATCGGCTTATGAAGCTGACTAGACAAGTCAATTATTCAGAAAACGCGTCGCGAGACGCCCGCGTTACCAGATTTTTAACTGCGTCTGGGAGGAACATTGAGGGTAGACAAGCGCTTTGTAGAAATCTCCACACTGGGCGTATTAATTCTGTACGATTTATGACAGTTGAAATTCCCACCGAAAAGACGCAATGATTTTACGATAACAGCTTTCCATTCGACGTCAAAGTGATGTAGTCAAGTTTATTTCAATTTTATTTACATTTAAACGCAAAGTTAATTCTAGCTTTAGAACAAAGGAGAGTGGAAAACAAGTTGTGATGATTATAAAAAAATTCACACGTCATGTAAAATGTTTACAATTTTGAAAGGTTAATAACGGATAAAACATAATATATTACATTACATACTATCGGTTAAAACAAATCCATTGGTTATACGCATTTTTATATACGTATATGTGAACAATTTCAATACAATAATTGTATGATTTTATAAATTTATTCATTAGGTATTGTTGATACTGTATCTTAGGCGGAGACTATTTTATATAATATATGAGTCATGGTCACTATTCTGTATCTTCAAGTGTTGTTAATAGTGATAACCCTTTTTGCATTATATTAATTTGTATAATTTTATCATACATATATTTAGAAATCATTTCTACGTTTTCGAGGAATGTCACAATGTACATCCAAAATAAAAACTTCAAACATCAAATAATTATAACTATTTAGCATAAAGTTAGCGATCAATTTGTTTTACCTTCGGATTCGAAGAAATATAATGAACCATCCATATTTAATTTAAATACAAATATTGTTTGTTGTGTACACATAGGAGATTTCAAATGAAGATACACAATTGGATACTCACAAAAGATGGTTTCATCCCTATACAGCGATTTCTATCAGACAACTTTTGAAAGAAGCGTAGAACTTTGGAAAGACGCCCGAAGTGGTACACGGTTTTTGAAGTTGTTTAAATATTAACATAATATAAATATATCTCTGTGCATACACATAGATACTTATATATAACACAAATTCAAAGTCATTTAATCATTTAGGTATTCTGTAAATATAATTATGCACTTCATTGTTTGCTTCTACTGACGTTTCGAAAAGGTGCTTTAACATTGAGAAGAAACGGCGAAAGAAACCCTCTAGCACATCTTTTAAAACAACACTTTGTTATTACAGAGTAAGCTTTAACCTGCGTGAAACTGGATTCACGATTAATAGCCATGTGTTGTTCATATATATACACTACCGGTCAAAAGTTTGAGACCACTATAAAAAAATTAAGAAAACAAATAAAAGTCAACATATTTAAATCATTATGAAATACAGTTTTTATTTCCATGTTCTACACAATATTTAAAATTAAAAAATTACGAATACAAAAGATAATACTAAATTACTAAAGAAAATACAAACAAGAGAGTTTACACAGACTTTTTATCAAAATATCCTCCTTGGCATTTTATTATTTGTTTTACCAATCTTGGCATGCGAGCAATTAACTTATTTATTGTCTCTTGCGAGATATTCTTCCAGCTGTCTTCTAAGGCATTCCACATGGCCTGCTGTGAAGAAGGACATTGTTCCCGAACGTTTCGGTCAAGTTCTTCCCACAAAAGCTCTATGGGGTTAAGATCGGGACTTTGGGGTGGCCATGTCATGTTTTCCAACACTTTTTCTGACTGTTTCTCGTCTAAATAGCCCCTACATAATTTTGAACTATGCTTTGGATCATTATCTTGTTGGAAAATAAATCCTTTGCCGATTAACTTTAGTCCGGAGGGAATAGCATTTTTCTCCAAAATTACTTTATACTCCTCCTTTTTCATAATTCCTTTAATTTGGACCAGATTTCCAGTCCCATAGCCTGAGAAACAACCCCAGACCATAACAGATCCGCCACCATGCTTGACAGTCGGGACTACACACTGTGGCATCATCTTTTCTTCGGCGGAACGTCGAACGAAAATTCTTCTTTTTGAACCAAATATTTCAAATTTAGATTCGTCACTCCAAAGTAATTTTTTGAAATCTTCTTCGGTCCAGTCTCGATGGGCTAGGGCCCACTGCAACCGTTTTTTTCTTATTCTGCGGTTTTGGAAGAGGTTTTCGAACAGCAACACGACCATACAACTTGGCGTCTCGCAATCGTCTTTTCACTGTAGACACTGACACAGGTTTTTCCCGAGATTTGTTGACTTCAACGCGGATTTCTGCGGCTGTTAGGCGTCTGTTTCGCTTGCTGGTTACCACAATAAATTTGTCTTCACTAGAAGTCGTAGCTCTTGGTCTCCCGGAGCCCGGACGATCTTGATTACTGCCAGTTTGTTTGTACCGCACAGTAGTGCGATGAACACAAGTCTTTGATAACTTGAGTTGAGATGCAATCTCACGTTCAGATTTGCCTTCATTATGGAGAACAACGATGGCAGATCGCGTTTCGATACTAATTTCGCAAACTTTTCCCATTTTAGGGACGTCTTGACTGTAGGAATCACAAAATCAGACTAACAGCGGATATTCGTAGATAACCATGAAAATATCGGGTTAAAATAAACTTAAAAACATATTTTAAAAATATAGAACAATCGCATTGTAAGATGATGTAAAAAAAACGAAGTGTCAGCTGCGGTAATGAGGTAATAAAATTTTTACAATCGATTATCGGACTAGCTCTTCTTCGGCTCACATTGCAGTTTGGAAACAATGTTGGTTTATGGCCCTTTCCTTGGCTTATATACAAAAGAATTAGCTTTTAGGCAATCTTTAAAAACAATAGAATATGCAGGTGTGCAGATTACTTTTTATCACCAATATTTTAAGAATATTTACTAATAACAAAAATCTTTTATTAGTGGTCTCAAACTTTTGACCGGTAGTGTATATATATACATACATATATATATATATATAAACATACATATCCATATACATATACATAGGTTCATTAGTCGAACTATTTAAATAGAACTGACCAAGCTGTACAAACTGTGTGTAGAAATGTCATAGGGTCACGTCTATCACTTGGAACGAACAAATTGGAACATTAAATGACTAGTTGAATACGGATCTTTTTGTTTACGTGCCACAGCCCGCTCGTTGCGAACCGGTACTAACCAGATAAACTTAAGCTCGATATCACCTCTGCACACGTAGTTCACGGTGTTGATATATGACCGAACTCTGGAACAGTCCAGAGGTGTATTTGCTTCACGTGTTACATACTTTGTTAGGAGGGCTATAAATATTTTTTGTTTATTAGCCGTTACTTTTGTCTTTGACATATGATATGAGCATTAGTCGCTTATCTATGCTCCTTAGGTTACGAAAAGGTTTTTGAAAGAGTTCTTCACAAGATGAGGATGGTTCCTCAAAAGAAAGGGTTGGACAAAAATTACCTACAGCTGATTATTAATTTTTACTGGAACCACGAAGCAGCTTTTGGAATAGAGGGGAACTTGTCTTTGTGGAAGCCTATTACAAGAATTGCGAGGCAAGGCTGCGTATTCCCGCCCCTATTGTTTAACTTGTATCCTGAACATATTCTCAAAGAGCTACTAAACTGTAAGCCGGAAGGGATATAGGTGAACGGGCTTACAGTGAAAATAACATTAGATACGCTGACGACACCATTCTTTCTCTCGGATCACTGTGCAGTGTAGACGTGCATCTAACGTGTTACTAAATTTTTATACTTCATAAATAAACAAATCTTATTCAAAATTATTCAGTCTAAAATAAGGAGTGCATAACCGGCGAAGGCGTTCATTTACGGGTAAGACAAGCTATTTACCTTAACGTCGTAGCCAGTGAATACCCCCTGCACCCGCACCGGCCGCGCGTACCCCGCTGAGTTGAGAAGATACTACGGACCTATCTCTCTGCTCGTCGCACGCACAGCAACGGCGGCTCCCTCCCAACTTCTGCGCTCCTGGTAACTCTGAGCGTGTTGTGATGCTTTAATTACACGACGCTGACTCACTACTCCGGGCGCGTCGTATCAACCTATTTTGGCGCGTTGCTTACTTAGCTCTCACGTTCGACTCGATCGGCGCACAGCATAACATTGAACTATAAACCCTTCGCTAGTGATCGCATAACTCCAATTGACGTGCGCTTTGACATCCACCGCCACTGCGTCGTTGGCTGTCTGTCAACTTATTTTTGTTTGTTGTTGTTTGTAAACCCAGGTGGAAATAAATAATTAAACTTAACACTGCAAAATGTACCGCACGCCGGAAAAGCCTTGCTCGGACTCCAATTGAAAGCATGGAATCAAATATAACTTCACCAAGTTTTGTTAATACGAGAAGTAAGCGTAAGCGATCGGAAGAAATTCTCACCGACCTCTCGGACCTCAAATCTGAAATAAAGGACATGATATCCGCCTGCATGGCCCAACAATCGAGTGATAGGTCACAAATAACGTCTTCCGTTAAAACCGTTGAAGAATCACTAAAATTTATGTCCACTCAGTATGACGACATGAAGAAAAAAATGTAAGAAATGAAATATGAACGACGTAAAGAGACAAGAAGCACATTACTATTCTGGAAAACAAATTAGAAAATCTCCTAAAACATCAAAGAAAATATTCAATTGAAATTAAAAATGTACCAAAAGTGGATGATGACCCGAAGCCTCACTGGTCAAGTTGACTCACCTATCCTCATCTCTCAAAATTGACTTGAAGGCTCATGATATATGTGACATCTACAGAGCCTCGTCCAAAGGAGAAAAAAAGTCGATCGTGGTGGAAATGTCCTCATATATTTTCAAGATAACATCCTTACGGCGGCGAAAAGGTATAATAACCAAAACAAATCGAATATACTTAACACATACCATTTGGCCTGCAGTGTAACAACCAGCCGATATTCTTATCCGAACACCTAACACCCAATGGCAACAGGCTGTATTATCTGGCCAGGGAAATGACGAAAGCTTTAAAATATAAGTTCTGCTGGACTTGTCTAGGCGATATTTTGGTAAAGAAAGATGAATATTCACCAATAATCAAATTAATAAACGAGTCCCAAATTCAGTTTATGTACAAGGCCATAAAGTGACTATTTGTGATAAACATACTTTGATAGCTATATCCATACTATTACATAAGCACTGTTTGTGTTACGTTATTGTTAATTATATTTCGAACCTTGTCATTACTATAAGTTTTTTGTATAACAATAAACCAGTCATTTCTTTACACAAATTCACAACCTTCCGGGTATACACGCGCTTAACATTCACACACACATATTATGATCATTCATACAAAGCACACTATAATCTAATTCTTAAATACACAAAACATAACCGATCACACATTAACACATGCACGAATAAAATATATTTATTCCTTTTGTCCTACTTACACTACCTAGTAATAATAACAGGTCTTACTACTTTATCCCTAAACAAACTTTACGTTTGTTCTTATATAAATACATACTCCGTTGCAAGCTTTCTATAATAAGCATAGTCTATAGATATATGCAGCAATCTTTAAATACAATTAGTGAGCAAGTAAGAATGTATAACCAGAGTATTGTTTGTGGCACAAATTTACTAACGGATAAATTTACTTATGGATAGTTTATTTCAAACTAATATTGACATAGACAACATTCAAGTCGCTCAGGCTCTTACGTGTAATACTGAGGACTATCACACGAACATCACAACCATCAACCATTGAACACTTCTTGTACAAAACATTCGAAGTATCTATAAAAACCTGGACGTATTCCAAGTTACGCTCGAGTCACTCAAATTTGACTGTGATCTATTAGTTATGACTGAGTATCATCTCTCGAATAATAAACCTGTACCCCCGATAAATAGTAACTATTGTGCATATTATATTAAAAATAATATTAACATATGTGATGGCGTCGTTTGTTATGTAAAGAAAACGCTTATATATAAAGTATCCGAGCCGTCCATAAAAAATGCATCGTGCGTAGTAGTTACACTGAAAAAAGATACAGTTATCATTGAAATTTCACGCCCAAAATTGAATTTCCTTTCAATTCGTCACAATTGAAAGTCCCAAAATTCCAGAGAAGCGAGGGCAGGCAGAGTCCTCCGTGGTGCAAAAAGCTGGACGGTAATAAAAAGTGGACTGGACTTAGATATGCAGAATTAAAAGAGAGATGGGAGAGCAAAAAGTTTTGCCTACTGACTTGTTGTTCAAAACTTTGTTGTCTACGACGTATTAAACTTTAATATGAAGATGACACCTGATAATAATATTATATAACTGCTTTTTATTGATAAATTGTTATTAATACGTCACGCTGTCTCGTGTACTGCATCGCGAGTCAGCTAAATAAATAAAGATATCAGGTCGTATAATTTAAGTTTAAATAGTGTTAGTTTTTGAGAGTACATTTACTTTTTTAGCATTTGATCCTACAATTTGAAAGTAACGCAGATTTGTTAAAAAAACAAGTTCATGATTTCAGTTTACTAACATACATACATAAGAGGCCTTGGATTTTCTTTTTTTATAGAGTGTATTGGATAACTTTTTAAAACATACACAAATAGAAATTATAGGCCGCAATCATATTTTATTTTTCAATAAATACTAACACACACATTGAGCCGTATGAGGCTACATTGACCTTCAAGTCTAAGCAAACTTTCTCTGCTTGTTTGGTACCCTTCTGAACATCAAACTATACAAAGGTAAAGATAGAGGTGCCCTTCTTGAAGGTCACTGGAATTGTACCACTGAGTTGAACTCAGTTAATAATGGAGGTTCAGGTTTTTTATCTCCCCAGCTCTCTACCACCCTCTTGACTAAACCGTAAAAGTTTTAATGTGTTTCACTTGCGGTGTCCGAAAGTCAATCACAAAAAGTATTTGCTGCTACTTTCATGGTCGGCTTCACGTTGTTGAAGCCTTTGTGACTAACTATTATAAACATAGATGATCAGGTGGCCAGACCGCTGGTTTATCAGCTATATAAAAAAACACTCACACTAGGAATGACTGCGTTAAGGATACCCCAACTAAGGCATCACCATCAACCAAGGTCTGAGTACGAATATCAGTCATAAAAATGTCTGTTGCAACTGGGGATCTATCATTTAGCAGGCAGGGCTACCTGTTGAGCTGCAAGGTCATCGTATTACGTAACATATTTACCGTGAGGCTTTTGAGGGTCTTGACATCATTTGTTTCATACTTTAGAAGAGTAAATTGCTCGTCGGTGAAACGAAAGCCTTTCTCGATATCCTGTTGTTTGAGCTCTTCCAACTCTTCATTACATTTAGCTAGCAATTGTTCTGGGGTCAATTGTTCATTTTCCTCTTCTAATCCCTCTGCTTCTGCTTCATCATCTACTGCCTGAAAGTAACAATAGTGTAACTGTACCGCATAGTGTATTCAATATTATATAAAATAAAATAATATATATTATAGGGCAGACGAGATGAGCAGACAAATTAAAGTATTTTAAATGAGCACCGACGCTTATTAACAAGACTAAT
>PDGT01000005.1:9339757-9401766 GCA_003671415.1 Megathymus violae
TGTTGTACCTGTTCAAACTTCTGCGAAGCTTTCAGCTTCCTATAATACGCATCGGCTCTCTTCTTCGAAGCTCTGGCAACTTCTCGGTTAACCATGCGCCAAAAGACGAATACAGGGTGGTGGAATAACTCCGGAGGGCATTCCTTTAGCGGCGTCTTGCCAACCAAGATCAGTCGCTTCAGTCTTTCCATTTCATCGAGCTGAAAATTATTACATGTTGTGACTATCGTTCAAAATTTTACTTTCAAATCGCTATTGTGTATATTTTGTTTAAGCAAAGTGTTATCAAGTAATTGAGGTTATCTCAGAATCTAATGGATAAACGATAATTGCCTTGATACACTGGCACATAAATTATATGAATACATATTTAACATTACCACAAGCAGTAGGCACCTTTACGATGTGATGTGTAAGAACATACAAGATTAATTTTAAGTGACGTTACTATAACGTAACCATTGTAATTATGGGATGGAAGAAGATGAGGGTGGATGATTGTGAGATATATAAAGCAAATTATTTAATGAGACGGTATCAATGCATATTATTTAAGCCTTCATATGTGTTGTGACGTACATGTACGTCACATTTTTAACACATTATAATATTATCATTATAATATTATATTATATTATACATTATAATAATATCGTTAAATATATACATATATAATTAATAATAATCTGACTATGTGACCCGGGTACAGAGTAGTATTATATTCGATAATAAAGTAGTTATAGATCGATAACTATATCGTTTCACAGAAACATAAATTATGAGTTACGTATAACATATAAGATAGTAATATCGAAGTAGATTATTTAAGTAAATACGTAAATGTATTGAAATTTATAAATTTACAGTTATGACTAAAGGTATAAAAGTTAATTTTTTTATATCGGTCTTTATATGTTTTAACTCACATGTGAAACATTAAAATTTACTCATTACTACACGCACTTTAAAGGTGCTTATTAACTTGGAATATTTTTTGAAATGTCATGTTGTAATTGCTTTTTTTCTATAATTGTTGCTGTGTTGTTGTTGCTAAAGATTTTCAGCCAGCCTTCTTGTAATAACTATATTGAACTGTATACTCACAACTCGGGAGGAGATCCGTTTGTTGAGGTTCTCCTCATTGACGGCGCGGATCCTTTCCTCCAGCTCGGTCATGTAGGACTTGTCCGTGAGTCGTACCAGATTCGAGCCCATGTGCTTCTCCAGGCGTGCCCGCACGTGCGGGTGGGCGAAACTGGTGAAAGGTTAAAGTACACAGGGAGTTTTGAGTTAAGTAAACAAACGTTATCTTATCACTGAGCTCTGTATTATAAAATGCTCTTGATGGGATGACATAACCAAACTAACCAATAAACTTTTAGCTTATGATTTCGCGTCATTTTTGAAAAAAATACTAAAGCAATAAACTGGCTGTGTTTACAAGCAAGTTAACATTTATAATGGCTAGGGCTAAATTATTATTTTAATATACCGGACATGAGAATGTAAAATTTTATAAATGTTTGTAAAAGCATAAGGACATTAAATAGTTACTGATATGCCAGTTGCTGATATGACCATATTCACAATTAATACAAATCATAGGAGTTTTGATTATGCGTTCTTAAAGAATTAATATTCTTCGAGAGGTAATCAAAATAGAACTAAATTGATACCAACTCTTATTACCTCATCATGTGGTGGGTATTGTAAAATCATTGATTGGCTATAGGGATCAGTATGCATTGCTTGATTCGGTGCCTAATCTACTAGACATTGTCGTTCAATAAATGTTGTAGATCTAGATCTTTTCTGACGCGTTTATGAAACAAGCCGGGTGTTTCAACCCGTTTAGGTTACAGTTATATTCATTTTTGATACTAATACCTAACTTAAATACAAATTTTCAACGATCGCAGATCAGTATTTACATGTTTTAGTATATAACAATGTTCTGCGGTTTGCTTTGGGTGATACATACGTGCCTTAAACAATTAAATGAAGAAATTCAGATATTTCGTTTGAAACTATTTATGAATAAATAATATAATATAATATATATTTGAACTAGCAATACCATCGATCGTAAATTACCCGAAAGCGCGTCGGCGCAGGTGGGCGACATCTGTTAATCAATCACTTCACAGTTGTTTCACTTCGTTCACGATTGTGTTAAACGAACGAATCATTTTCGTTCCCGCAGTTCTCACTACCTGGGTCTTGCGATTCGTACAATTTCGACATCTTGTTTTTTTTTTTACTTTACTTGGAAACAATGTTCCTTGGAATAATGTAGCGAAAAAAGTCACTGCAGCTAATTTTTATAACAAAGTGATTTTGTGGTTATGTTAAATGGCTCACATTTATCGTAATGAAATAATATATGTAATGATGTAACAAATTTGCTGACAATGGCATGTAATAAGTCAAAATAAATAGCCGTGAAATGTGTAGCGATGGTCTACTCACTTACGCCGGGAGGGCCGTTGTGTATTGTCTTGACTCGTTTTGGATATAAAATTTGATTGAGGACTGACTGAAAGCAGTCTACAGTCTGGCTGTTCACTGTAAACTTTTAGTAGTTTTGGCACCAGGTGACTCGTGTCATAATTTATCGCGGCGTACGACGCCCTGGCACGGTATGGCACGACCCTCGCGAACACCACTAATACAGACTTACATGTGAAGAACTTTACACACTCGACCTGTCTTGTAACAATCGAGGTAATGATACGAATATTAAATCGATTTCGAGTTGTATTACCATGCCAATTGTATAGACTTTTTTGTATTAAATAATTTTATATGGTCAAAATTATGTATGAAAAATTTTCCTTAAAGATCATTGGCTTGATCATCTAAATTATTGGCCAATTTCCGATATGCGTAAGTTATACTACAGTACCTATTCAATTTTTTTTTATATTTCGCATTTTTTGGCTCTTTAGTAAATCTGTGTGGATCCCCCTTTATATTACGTGACAAAATATTTTGTGAAATACCACACGTGGCATGCCAACGGTCGCTTGTCTGAGAATTAACGATGTATAAATTCTAAAAAAAAAATCTAAACTTTTTTTTGTTTCATAAATTTATAATTTCATGAATTATAAAAATGAAAACGAAATATGTGTACTTAATTCTAGTGAATACTAGTGTAGTTTGAAGTGTAGATTTTTTAGCACTAGTAGATATAACGATGCTGCAAATTATGAATTTAGAAAAATAGCAACGATTAAAAATGTAATATTCTGGGCAGACCAAGGATGCACATTTTTTGAATGCCTTTTCATCAAAGAGTGTTATCCAATGGCTTCAGAAGTGACTCGGCCCATATAGTAAATTTAAAAATGTTTACACAATTTTAAAATTGTATTTTTTAAATTTTGTTTCAAAAAGCATAAGAAAGGTCAGAGTCATTAAAAAATATGTAGCTGGTTTTTTTGTTTTCGAACGTTAAGATAGAAAGAAACTGTGGACACTGCTCTAACAAGTTGCTACTGTGTTGTATCTACTGTGATGGAATGGATATATATTTTTTTTATGTTAATAGCCGACAAACGAGCAGACGAGCCACCTGATGGTAAGTGATCACCGTCGCCCATGGACATCAGCAAAACCCATGGTATCACTGATGCGTTGTCGGCCAGGAAATTAGAAGAAGGTAAAAAAGAAAGAAAGAACTGGCTCTCAAGCCCCCAGCCGGAACACGACGAGTCGTTTGGCGGCTGACTCAAGCAGGAGGGTGGTAGCAAGCCAGGCATGCTTTAGGGAAAGATAATAATACAAGTAATAATATTAATGAATTAATAATAATACTGATAATATAATCCTTACGCGAAGCCCTACCAACAAGCAGGCTGACTTCTGTCGCCTCTTACGACACCCTGTTTTGTCAGCATGGGATTGGGGGGAGTATTCTAGGCCGCCCCAATACGGCCAAAATACGATATACGTTAATCATAAGGTATTAATGCTCTTAAGTTTCATGTGTTATTTTTAGTTTCTTTGAGAAAATTTGTGGTACTCGTAACTTTCGGTCTCTTCATTTTTCTTCATACTTCTTCTTCTCCTCTTTCGCGTTCTCGGAGTTATGAACATGACCACATTTTCAATCAAACAGCAACAGCGTATGTAAATTTTTCAGTCAATTGTAAGAATATCACATTTAGAACGCTTGGAAACTTCGCTCTTTAATCCTCAAGGCAGAACCGTTCGTCAATATAAACATCAAATAAATCTGATCCCAAGTGTATTTACTACCAAAAATTAATTTCTAATCAACTATCTCTAAAATTGCAATTTGTTATAATCCAATCCAATTTGTTAAAATATTGATACAATAAATGAATTGCACGGAACAACGGTCGTTGATAAAGGCCGTAATTGACGGCTTGAAAGGGTTTCACTTGTAATTGTGTTTACGGAACCTTTATCACCGAGGGGTGAGCCAGCAAATGTATGGGCGAGTGAAGCTATTGATAACGAAGAATAGACCTGTAACGTTTTAGAGTTTCCATATTTTTTATAACTATCGAGCTACAGTGCGTCAGTTTTATTAGGTACTAGCAAAGTGCCCTCGCTTCACTTTGGGAAAACTACGCCTTACGCTAAGAAGTAGTTCCCGCATTATTTAAAACTAATTTATAACTTTTTTGTTTATGGACGGATTGCAATTAAACAAACTTTAAGTATTAACTAATGCTCACTGCAATACATTAGTAAAAACCAGAACGAAATCGTTTAAGTCGTTTCTGAGATTAGCGTGAATAAACGCACAGACAAACAGACAAAAATTCTATCAACTATGATGATAACGATGAATTAGAATTTTATTATAATTATGTATAAATTTTTCCGGATTCTCTATATATTTTCTTATACAACAATATGATATAAGACCTCAACTCTGCTCGGGCCTGCTCTGACAGTAAGAGAAACACCGGCACACCTTTGAGAACATTATGCAGAACTGTCAGTTATGGAAGGTTTGCTTTTTTTTACACTACCAAGTGATAATATATGATTTGTAATACGCACATAATTAGAGGTGCAAGATTAGGTAACTCGAATTACCAGTACAGGAAACCGGTGTTCAAATGACTGTGTCTTATAGAATAATGTGTTTTTCTCTACTATATTTAAAGGAAAAGTTTCAGTACGTTTGTGACACTCTTTTTTTTTTTATTTTTACTTAAAATAATTAATTGATTGAAAACAATCCCACCCGATGGTAAGTGGTCATGGAGAATTTAATAATTTTAATAAATTTAAACTTTACACTCAACCAATTTCAACTGATTTTTTCCACCACTAATTTGTAATTCAGGCGCTACTTCTTTGGAGTATATATCCTCTTGTAAATATCCGAAAAGCTCCAACTCTATGGACACTTAAGAAACTATTCCGGGAGTAGGTATGTATAATCTTACACAACTCATACTAGCGGCCCGTCCCGATATCATTCGTTATCAATAATTAATTATTATAGATATTGTTAGGGGATTTTATGATCGCAATATTGTTCGAAGACTAATTAGCTTAATGAATATATTGGACGTCACGAGAGTTTTTCTTGAATATTTAGTGGAACTCTGCCAAAACCCAACCTCGGGTACTTTAGGGATCTCAGCTTATACACATAAAATAGTGTGTCTTCAAAAAGGACGTTTAACCTTAGGCTATAACAAAAAATTACTTTACGTTATGCTTTTGTTCAACCTGTTTCATCAAAAAGCCTTACATTTATTAAAACAATAAAAGCTTATTCCTTTCTGCACATAATCACTTTAATGACAACATTATTTACTTTCTTTATAACTAAGTCAAATTGGAACACGTCTTTATGCAAGCAAATTTGACCCTCTATTCAAAGCTATTTCTTAATGAAATTAAAAGAACAATAAAAAAAAAACAAAATTAATATCGAATCGTGAGGATTTGAACCGCGTGTCGCCGCATTTTGCGTTTTCGGAACACTTTAGCAACAAATATGGTAGTAGTCCATCTTTAATTAAAGCGTACACGGGTTTTATAATATAGGGAAATTATTGTCAGTGCAACAAATTTGAATTTTTGCTAAAATACTAAATCAACAAAGTAATTCTGTTAGAACTTTAATCTATGGAACTTCAAATTGCTAGGTGGTTGCTACGAGTCGATCGAAATAATCGCGTGATAACAACGAATTTTGTAGAGAATCGCAAAAAAGGTCGTGTTCTGCAATGACTTGATGATAGACCAGTGTTTAACTTAAACTTGACGTGACATTTGCCATAAATCGTATTTATGATATAGGGTGTAATTGTTAGTGTCGATAAGTGGTTATTTTATAAGTAAGAAAGATAAAATGAGATAGGGATAAATAAACATTTTCTTAATTAGTGTGTTTAATCCAAGGGTTACTACTTACCATCTAGGCTTAGGCTACTTACCATCAGATACCAGCCACCAGCGGGATTATACTCGAGTATTAACTCAATAACAAATATCAAAATAACCAACATTCATATATAAACCACGTCAGTTAATGATGATAGTAGAATAAAGATAAGTCGAGACTATTAAAAACATAAACGCGACTCAACTGAAAATTAGAACTTAAATTTGTTTGTTCTATTACATTCTACTTTTATAATTTGCATTGTGGCAATTCTAAATTAAAGAATTTAATTTAATTTATTATGCTGCCAGCATTTTAGGAACCCTGCCCAAAGACGGCGACGCTGCAATGTTTTTTTGATTGGGGTTTTGTTTTTTGTTTTTCTATTTTTGCATTTCTTTTTTGTACATATATATGTATGTTGTGTAAATAATTCCCAATTTTTTTTTATTCTATATAATATTCATTATTGTTATTTAAGAACATGTATTTATGAATAAATTAAATCAATGTATTTCAGGCAAATAAAAAAAAACTATTTTTTAAAACATTTTATTTCATTTGTTGAATATAGCCCATAGATATGATTTAACCATATTATAGATCATTGAAATTTGTACTTTGGAGATAAACATAAGTGACATTTTTGCCTCGACGGGAACCAAACCCTTTATCAATTTGCGCGGCAACTGAACTATGTATATACATTATTTTTATTAGTGTTTATTTTTTTGGCTATTTTTAATCTGAAATTTGTGGCAAAATTACACTATACGGACACGTAAAATGTGTCAAAAAGTCTAAATCATGCTATCGAAGTTTTTTCTACAATGCTTGCATATGTATGTCCGAGTTAAATCAATTTGAGCACAGCCACTCTCCAGGTATGATCACCTAGCCCGGCGGGAGATCTGTAAAATTAACCCAACCATTCTAATAATGGTTACAACCTAGTCGTATGACAACAAAGAATCATAAGCCGCTTGGAAACTAAAACGATTTACGCAATAAAATAAGGTCGTGCTTCTTGTTGCTATCTAAATTTTGTGAGCGTGTTTAACCTCGAGTGTAAGTGAAATTGATAAATATTGCTGGGGGTCACCTCCAACTGGCATTGTTAGGTATTTAACGTGTTATTTACTTTCAACTTTAACCAGAAAATTATCTATACTAATATTATTAAGAGTACGGACTTTGCGTGTTCATGTATGCGGAGGGTAATCTCTGGAACCATGAAATCTATAAAAAATCTAATTCCATTTGAAAGTTAAATTATTCTAAAGGATTTATTATAAAGGAGTGTACACATAAATTACGTAGTCATGATGGTATTCACTTTGTTTTATATTATTTATGGATGGTATGTATTATACTTACGTAATGTTTAATAATATAGATAATTGTTCAAGGCGAAAAAGTCGGGTCGCTAGTTAAGTTATATTTATCGTTGTTCTAGAGAGTAATTGCATCATTAAAACTTATGTCTTTAACATTGTAAAGCGAACAATATTTGGAATAAAGTTACATTAGGTATCGGAGTTGCTTTATTTCAGGACGTGTAAAATGGTTATTGGTGAAGCAAGAGAATGAAGTTCGCTTTTGTAGAAGTTTCGGGATTAAATTTCTTTCAAGTCGCTTTCTCCCTATATGTCTATGTTATTTAGGTTTACAACCTAGATAACCGACAAGCGATTTCATTATCTATGTGAATTTTGAATCTTAAACAACTATCCAGTTTTATTATATTATTCTTGAATTTCGAATCTGATTTACTTCGTGTAGGTGGACATAATTCAGATATATTTTTTTCTTCGTACAATTTTTTTTAAGAAGTTTTATACTAGCGGCCCTCTCGCCTTAGCATGGATGCAATTTACGAATGAAGACGAGAAGAGTGTTTAGCATAAATTATATTATGTTTATTTTATAACATGTCTCTTATTCTTATATCCAGGGGCTTAGGCTGTGTGTTATCTGTTAGTAAGCTAGTCAGTTCGTCGAGAAAGCATTTACCCACCAGAACTATCAAACTGAACGTCACATTTTCATTGAGAATTTCATACAAAAACTCCATTCAAATCTTCCACTGGAAAAGTTGATGATGGATTTACCCAAAAATTAAATTCTGAGAAACCTTGTCCTGATAATCATGAATAAAACAAAAAGCAACGGTCCTAAGTGATGATTTAATCAACTTCCAAAAAGGAGGAGGTTCTATGTTTGTTTTTTTATTTTTTATTTATTTATAATGTTGTCCTATTGTTTAATCTCCATAATTTAACTTTTTCATTTATTTACGTGATTTTTGAACATTCTTTTAAATGTTTTAATTATTTATTAAATTATTGTTTTAATGCGTTGACATCATTTCAAATTCCCTGCTATATATTGCATAGATAACGTTGCATTATCTATGTAGCGATATCATTTATAAATAATATATTGAATAAAGGGACAAAAATGCGAGCCCCCGGTGGTATTGTTCTGCTTCATGCTTGTTCATTTGTTGCTTCGTACTTCGTGTGCAACCTTTTTTGAAAAACCCATTGTAAAATTCACGAATTTTAAGTAACATTATATATATCTACCTATCTATTATGTAACATATAAGATATGATGTACCTATGACAGATACAGCAATATCGTAAATAAATCTAAATCAAATTTTGACATGGTCGACTTTTTTGGCATAATTCCGTTAAGTGTTGCATAGACGCTTTCCTCCTCAATGTTCCTATAAAGCCACTATAAAGCCCTCAAAAATCTTTCCATATGCAGACAGAATTTACACCCCCGTATAGTTGCTTATATTTGTCATTTTTTTTAATGCATAGGTGTCAATCCCATTTTATGTTTTGAAACGTAATCTAATATTTTCTAAGCTCCATATCCTTCCAAAACAGTTTTGGGAAACATTCGACTCTCTTTATTATAAAAACAACAATAAATAATAAAAATTCTTTTCAGCATCAACCAACAAATGTTAACCAGTCATTGCTTCGTAATCGAATGTGTAAACGTCTTTCTAATATTAATTTATTATTATACAAAAAATGTAGAAATATTTTTTAAATTCCTTGTAGGAAATCCGATAGATTGATTACGATAAAATGGTGGAGTTTGGATTAAAGGTAAAAAACAAAATTACTTTGCGTTTTTGTATTGAAAAAAATAATTTTATGTATTTTTTAAATTTGAGATGTGTAAATACCTAATTTGTTTTAGGAACCACACCCCCGCCTCAATTCAATCTAAAATCTAGATTGTGTTATGTTCGGGTGTGAAGAGCTAAAAGTGCATTGCTTCATCATTACCAGAACTAAATTAACAATTCACTTCATTTGTTCATAATGACCGTTTCACTCACTTCACTGTCCGTCGACGGATCACTCGATCGTGTGCTTCCTTCGATTTCAAAAACTACCATATTAGAATGTAGATTGTGAACCACGATTAATTTACACCTCGATTTTGCCAGGCGTGAGCCGACTGATTTTATACTCTCCCAGGCCAGTCGATGCTAGATACATAGAAATGTATATTTGTCAGTGTGATTTACAAAAATGCTGCGGCAAACAACTACTAAGTGTAAGTTATTTTTTCATCATCCGACTACTAAAAGATGCTAAAATTGGCGATGACGCAACTTGAAATCATTGCGTAGTTTATTCGCTGAAGTGTCGATTACTGAGAAATGTTTACGCCTGCCAAAATTTACGTGCGATACAGATGATACGATCGCTTCACGTCACACATTTGACGCACATTGCGAATTAGGTAACCAAATATATTTATATGTATAATTATTTTATAGTATGTATATTATCATATATATTTATATGTACCTACTAGTATCAATATGTTATACTTCCTAAAATTTCTCAAAGGTTTACTAAGTATTATCCTGAATAAACGAACAAAAAATTAGATGTTGTATAAGATAAATATTTACTGATGCTAACTTGACGTCAAAGGAATTTTATTTTCTATAATAAATAAATACCAGAAATTTACACGACCACCGAATAGCAATTTCAACGAAATTTCACAAATCCTTAAGTGTTATTACAAATTTATTCCGTGCAAAAAAAATCTTACCTGGGTAATATTTTTGATTCGCATTGAAAACTTTCGGGAAAATTCCTATGTTTTAACTTTGCCGCAGAATAATATCGGTAATGAGCCAACCTGATATAATTTAAATGAAATAAAATTTTAGTCGAAGTTGGTTTTTACAAACACTTTGAAATTTCATAATAATTTTTTACACATCTACCCATGAAATGCCGGAAATTTTGTATAATCAGGTTAGCCTTATTCCTGTCTAAAACTATCGGAGTATTTTTAATGTAATTAATATTATCTTAAATATATTGTGACGTGATAGTTAATACATTGATTTCGTTAAAGAGATCTCTTAAGCGACTCCATATATAGGGCTAGGGCTGTAAATGGCGCGCACTACTTCAGCTCTAGATGAGTTTCACGACAATCGACATTACAAAACGGGATTGAATTATTTACTTCGAAAATCATAACGCAAATTATTAACTATATTTCAAAACTAGCCAAGCGGATCTAAAAAAAATTAATTCTTTTCTGGTAGAAATATTCAACAGAATATTAATAATATCAAACATATATTTAAGGACCGTTTTATTTTAGCTGACACACGAGTAGATAAGTCTTCTCGGAACATGAACATCAATTAATATATGTAAGCGCTAGTATGGTAGATACATTGTAGTGTCTTATTTTCGTCGAAAATAACAAAATAGTTAAATTCACAGTGGAACCTATTCTAACGTGACATGAACATAGATTTTCTACTTTACAACACTTATAAAAATCACATTCTATGATCGCAGCGGAACGCCTGCGAATGGAATATTCAGCTACAGAAAATTATTTTTAGCCGTTGTAACCTCGTATTTCATATGTTATTGATCTGATAGTTCATCGCAATGAAATATAATTTCTGAGCGAAACAAAATATTTATTTTACATGACCACAAGCGGATACCTACTCTCGACTGATAAATTCTAATAACGTACATCAAGTTCGCGACGACGCGCCAGTTGGGCTATTTAGGTTTATTATTTAGGTTTATGTTACAGATTGTGATATGTATTATCTTAGATCCTGATAGATATTGAAATAATATTATTTATCCTTCGATCGATTAATTAACATGATCAACTCGTAATTATTATTTAAACACTAGTAATTAACTATTCGTTAATTATTTGAGACGTGTGCCGTATAATTACAATACCATATAATAATAATAATAAAATGCCGTCAAATACATACAGTCATATGTTCTCGAATCTATTCGACTTACGTTTGAAACGTTTACGTAGTAGTCACGTCAATTCGATGAATACATATAGATACATTGAGGAACTCGGTGGCCGTAAAACTGTCGGCAATAAAGTAAGAAGGTGTGTTATTTCTGAAGCAGTAAAACGCACGTCACAGAGTTTAAACGCTCCTTAAATACTTCGAGTCGATTTTACTGCTTCGCCGTTACTTCAAAAATCGTCTGATCAGTTTATTGATTGCTATTTACAGAATGTGTTAAGACAGCGGGAAAGTTGCAAAATTTTATTGAATGTTGTGCTGTCGCACAATAATGATTACAGTAAAGTTTGAAGAATTCAGTTTTCACCTTTCAAATCAAATATGTTATTTACACATTTTTCTTCAACTTTTCAGTGAACTATAAATTATACATTTCATATAAATCATGTGTAATTGTTACATGAAAATAAGGTGATCTTACATTATAATGTATTTCTTTCTTCTTTATTCTCATCTTGCTAATCAAAACTTAATCAGTATCAGTTAGTATTTTAATAAAATCTTTAATATAATAGCACTAAATGTAAGTGTATTATTGAGAAGCATAAATAAGACATTTAAACATAATTAATATGTTGCTTATATCATCATATCAAAAATCATAATAATTGAATAATTTATAGCACATAACTAATCTAGGATGTTTTACATAGTTGTTGAAACCTTAGGTAAATGGTAGACGACTTTAATCCGGTAATATACGTGTAGTAGATGACTCTAACTAAACTTATATTATACGAATGGTAATCTTATATTATACGGATTGTATATGACTGTAATTCCATCGTAAATAATCATTTTCCTTTACCTTAGTCTGTAAGTTATATTAATTCTGATAGTAATAATACGATACGTATATAAATACGTAAATTATGTATAAAATTAATACATACATGTAGTTTTTGCAATAATATTTTAATTGGTCTTATTCATAATAAATTAGTAGTAAAAATAAAATATAAATATAGAATTTGGACTTATCTACTTATCTTGTTATTCATTAAATTCTATGGAAACATAATTCAATATAACACAAACTCATTATTTAAAAACAACACAAGATTGCATTTGTCATGTACTTGACCTGTACAGTCATCGTTGGAAATTGAGAACCGTATAAAAAAGTAACTTTACACGTGAGTAATTCGAGAGGACGCAACCAAATGTACACAAAGTTATCATTTCGTGAAGAGTTTTAAGGTGACTCCAAAGAACGGCTTGAAAACGTTTGCCTCACGAATACGGCGCCGCCAAGTACAACACGTGGCTTTTTACATATTCATACACGGATGAAGAGCGTTGACCTACATAATATAAATCTGAATTTTATAGTAGAAAATCTAGACGAAGATTTATGTTTCCATATTACAGTTGCTTAGTTATTTTAGGTGTCAAAGCAGGTCATTGAACTTCTGTACCTATATAAAGTTTTATGTAATTACACATAAGGATTGCTTACGTCGTAGCTGTCGTTGTATGGTGAGTGTACAGCTTTTTTGCAATTAACATATTTAAATCCACTGATTTAATTATTCTGGGCAGAATAATTACGGCAAAGTTAAACAGTAGATCCGCAGTAAGCGAGCAGGACGATGTAGTATGTCCGAGTAAGTCTTTTGTGCACCCAAAATCCACGGTTTTGTGGACTATACAGATTTCGGTTTTTTGTAAAGATAAAGATTATTAAGTTCAAATTTTGTATATAAGTTAAACAATAAATTAGTGGTATTATTGGAACGTTTTATCATGTTATATCGAAATAAATTGTGAACAGTATTTTTTTTTTATTTAAGTCAGAGCATACAATAGGTCTTATTCGCGCCTATAAATTTGTCAAGTTTGTTCAATGTCAAGTTGAAATCGATTAAATACAAAATATTAATTAAAATGTATAGTTAATTTAAATTGAAATGTTTAATGTTACTTATTCTATTAAAATAAAAATCTTGGGCTTATTTATCTAAAATAGGACGTATTACAGAAACATGATCTAATTATTACTATAGAAATATATTTATATTAACGGAAATATATTATATTCTTAATAAATATAACGCAAGTTACCTGACATGTTAATGTGTTTAACACATTAATATTTAATTGCATTTATTCTGAAGGATTTCATTCCAGACATGGCCTAGTTGTGTTAAAGCATCCGCGGGTGAAGATAAACATGATTATAAATAATGGTTATGTAAAATTACGTCCAGCGATGTTGACTCCGCGAGAATGTAGCATGATATATGTTCGGGAAGGAAGTTTTATATGATCGTAATAAAAATGTAAGACCGACGCCAGCCGAACTTGCACTTAAATTTTACTACAGAAGAATTTCTATAAAAAGAGTAATATGCGCTCTACTTCAGAGAGTAGTAGATACCTATTTATGTAATATGTATATGTTTTGAGTACCATAAAAAATATATTATGATCATTCGAATTCTAAACGAGCAACCCACCCTATTTTTTTTTTTAAATATTAGCAGCCGTCCCCGATTTCGTATTAATACTACTACACCTACTTTGTGCCCATTTGGAATAATGTAAGTTACATGACATACATTGTCAAATACAGAAATTAGAACCTGTTTACAATATTAGTATAGATATTGTTTACAAAACAGTAAAACATAATTTTTTTACTATTTTTTTCAAGAGTTTTGTAATAATTTTTTGTCATATTATCCTCTTACGTGTAATTTTGTATGGAACTATGAGTTTCGAGATATTTTTACAGCACAATAACAAAACATTTTTTACTAATCTCGTAACAAAATTTCCATATTAACCCTTTTCACATATTCCTCGGAAAAATGTAAATTTACAGGACAAAGAATATCTCATTCGTTGAGCCATAATATTCTTTATTATCTTAGTACTAAGCTAAACAGTTAATTAATAAATGATTTGGCTTAAAACTTTGAGAACTTTGTCGTTTCTCATAAGAAACATCAGAAGTCTTTAAAAATCCGTAAAAAAGATCCATTTTTATTTATGATTATAATCAATGACAGGCTGGCTACAAGCGTAATTTTGTCTTAAAAAGTACATTCGTGTGTTGGGATGACGCCGAATGATGACGTAGACCTGTTTACAATATCCCACGAGTATCAGTATACAAAAAATCCTTTTGGTACACGAACAAAACACCTCCGGGAAGCGTAAACAGGTAAGAACTTAAATACAAGATTTATTTACCTTTTACATTCGGAGTTTTTTGAAACATGATTAATGTCGTACTTGTTTTAAAATTTATTCACAAACACTTTAAAATTAAGCATCGCAGATTTGTATTATACTAGTACGCAAACCATTATTATCTACGCCGTCAGCTTGTGTAAATAATTTCACAATAAATTGCTCAGTGAACTTCGTAATAGTTTTTTTTTAATACAATTGATGAATGAAAAGTTAAAGGTTCATGGTAAAATTCAATAACATTTACTATGAGAGGTAAAAATAAAACTAATGTTTGCTGGTAGGTTCCTAAAAGTATTGTACCACGTGTAGTAAACTTTGCGATTGTACAAAAGTTTATACAATGTTGTTTCGTTACGACAACAAAACAACAATCAAAAGTTTTTTTCAAGGAAGAATGTATACCAAAACAGTTTTAAAACTAAATGATAAAGATTGACTACTTGAAAAAAAAATGGAAACTGTAGCTGGCAATAAACAATGACGAAAACCTGATTGAAGACGGTTTTCTGCCGAGAGATCTGCATTCGAGCACCGACTGGTCATCGGCGTCTCCAGTTGATTTGCGTCTGCCCTTGTCTGCGAGTAACTCAATCGTTGTCCAGAACCCCTCAGATGCACTCGAAGCTGTGCGTTGCATGTTACAACAGCTGCACGTTGCTCTAGACGCGACTGAAGGTGCAATGACTGCGGCCGCCATTATCCTCATCGGAAAACCCTCCCTTGCCCCCATCACACACCCCACGTGTCGCACACGCGAGCATTAATCTTCCAGCCTGACACCATTCATGGGTAATTTCCTGCGCATTCAGAAGTCTATCGATAGAGCTGCCACTTGAGGTTTAGGACTAAATAACTGTTCAGGTTTACGGAAATTTTCTTGCTGATTTTTTAATGCGCGTCTTCGCGTGTTTATGGCGTATAACAATATGTCTGTTGTATTTTCAAAATGTATAGTTACAAGTACTTTAGATATTTATCTGTACCTTAATTTATTTGAATTCATGAATTGAAAGAAAAAGTATATCATCGAAGGTCCAAACTGATCATTGGTTTCCAACACTAGCAATATTTACGAGTGTGTGTGCCGAACACCAATATTATCTTTTGTCTAACTGGTTCCCCGGTGTAGGGGGTGACCGGGATAGCGCCAACATCGCAGGCCGCGACCGGGTCAGCTAGATGCCTCTATAGCCTTCGTTTTAAGTGAAAAAGTACATTATTAAGTATTGAGGCAGAAGTTGAAGCAGTTTACAAAAACTTCACTCAACAGTTTTGGTCGTGTCGCTAGTAGGTATAACGTATCGAATGTGTTTACAGATTTCACAGATATTATTTTTGAAACATATAATGTTTTCTCAGATATTTTTCGGTTGATTTGAGTGAATTTGTTTTCATATTAAATTAGAAAGTATGTACAAACGACATGCTTCCACACAAATTGGTAAAGATTTAACGATGGCATACACAATGGAACTCTTTCTTTGTGATTACGAGATGTTTGCTAGTGATAGTTGTTAAGTAAAATTATATAAATATAAATTATATGAAAAAAAATTATAAAAAGTACAAAGTAACAGTCTTTCCTACTAGTAATTCTATTTCACCGTTGACGAAACGATGATCACCGAATACGATATCGGTGCCGAAAGTTCTGGATATTTAGGACTTATGAGTATCATTTAAAATATGAAATTTCGACTTCAAACACCACACTCATTAATAATATTTATCGTTAATTGGGTAAGTTATGATTTAGGAAACGAATCTTTCATTTATTGCTCTGTAGAGGACTTACATCCACCAATTTATTATATATTTTGTGTGTATTACTGTCTTGTAAACCTTATATTATGAAGATTTAATAAAATGAGTTATTTATTTAATTCATTCATTAAGTCAGTACATAATCAGAAAATGCAAGTTAAAATTTTTAGTGTTAAAATTTTACTTACGCATACTGAATGATTTTGGCTTGCCACCACCTGGGCATATTTGGTAGTTGGAATCTTTTCATCTTTTTTCTTCCAGCCTCTCCTTCGCCGATTTCATCTTCACCTTCCACCTTTCGATGATAATTATAATGGTTAAATAATAAGTGAATAAGAAAGAAAGAAGAAAATTGTTAATACATGGTGTTACGGGTTGGCTACATGGAAAGTAGTTCCAGTTCTGGTGTACTCATGCTTGTGGTGATTGAGACCTGGCCCATATTGGGATATAAGTTTTTTGATATTTTATTTACGTCAACAGCCGGCGAACGGGCAAACGAGCAGCTGACCACGTAATGTTAAGTGATTCCCACCGTCCATAGCCGTCTGTATTATTAAAAATATCAGCCATGCATTACCAGCCGCCAAGAACGAGGGTAATCGACTATTCAATTGCCTGTCTAATACTGCAGTCGAAACATTTAAAAAATTATCACAACTAACTCTAAAAGGAGGGTAGTATCTAAAAATTCGTACTGTCAAGCTGAGGTTCTCGCAGTAGCGGTAGGAATTACGCGCGAAGAGAGATATATAATTGGTGTAAAATACGTAGTAAGAAAAACATATTTATTCTAAGATTGTAGTATATACAGGAAAAACAATAAATAATATAATTACTGTGACAATATGTGGTCCAGATAAGCAATACACAACAGTGCTTAAGAATACTCCCAGGCTTGTCAGTTTTCGGGAGACATTGAGGTGTTGCAGTAGACTACTACGATGGGCTGTAGCTATAAATGTTATCTAAATAAATAATGTACTAGTATTATATGATGTTCTATTAATACCCTTACCTGTATTTTAACCCTTTTATCCTTGTCACCGCCGTCATCTTTAGCGTCACCCATTCTGGTTTATCTTATAGAATTTACTAATAAATTTATATGATATTAAAAAGCCTAAACATAATTGATTATGGTATGAATTTTACATTAACATTGCACGAAAATTTTGTTTTATAGAAAATTTAAAAAAATGCGAGGATCAATCACGAAAATTTGACATAACTGACGTTTTTACATCAAGCCCAGAAATGTTATTTCGTTGCACTTTTTCATTCAATTTCATTTAATTCAATTTATTACTGTACAGCCAATTATATGACCTCTTTTTACCGTACGAGATAATGGCATCAGGATTAATCGAGTGATATTCCGTGGGAGAATTGGAGGTCTCTGGTGTGATATCCTACGAGTACTTACGTTGACACCGTGACAACATCCTATCTTCAAGAGCAGCTATAGTTATGGTGACTGACGTAGAAAACCGCAAATTTGATAAATATGTCGCTGCAGTTAATATATTTATGGCCGAGTTTATTTGTACTTCAATCGTATTATTTGTTCATTAACCGGTTTATTTATTTTATTATTATTAGTCCGGTAAATATTTTTTTATAAATAAAATTAATTCTTATACTGTGACTATTTATGTGGTTTAGAAATATATTTAGTATAGGGTGGAACACTGCGTATAAAGTGTTATGTATAGTATCGGAAAGAATACACTCTTTCATGGAAACTAACCATTCTATAGAATCAGATACCTGCTGATACAGTTTTAGTATTTTCAAGAATAACTATATATAGTATAGTCAAGAATAACTATACATAATAATATAAAATATATTTTGATATCTATCCAAAAAGCTAAAAACAAGTTTTAATAGTGCTTGCTTCAAAAACGGCGGATTTACAAATCTCATGTAAATATATTTAGGAGTGGAATTATAAAAAATCCTTCCTTTGCCATAAAAGGAACTCCTAGTCCAAATTTCATATTTTTAGTTTCAGTAACTTGTACTGTGCGATGATGAATCACTCAGTCAGGATCATAAACCTAATATACTTTACGTTAGTATAATATGTTTATGGTCAGGATATGTGTTTTTATATATACCTACAGATAGATTCTATATGTTTTTACCATTTTATAGTAATTTATATGTAATGTATTTTGGCCATTATAGGACTTACATGATAATTGACATATCTTAAACTTATGTTATGGGCTGTAATGAATAATGAATAAAGGATGATTTTTTTTCGAAAATTGGGTCCCGCTGAGTACGGAATAAATGTTAAAATAGACAACTTGTTAAGACGGTTGCAAAACAGTTTTATTACCTGGCTGCAAGCTGTTGCAACAAATATGTATATGTTTTGATATGTTTTTAATTCATGGAAGTAGAAAAACTTATCCGTTAAACAATGCGGCTGCTATTCACCAAGGTTAATTTTCTAAAGCAAATCGAGGGCGGGACTTTTTGTCGTAAAACAAATAGTTTATACAATTGCTCCACGACCTCGTTTATCAATTCAGACAGAATAAAAAAATTAAGTGACACACTTTCTACTTTGTCTCAACCGTGATTTATTGTTTACTATTTATAATTAATTAAAAATTAACAATTACTATTATAGTTAATTCCATTTTATTCTTTACAAGATTTCAGGAGCCAAAGGAATTTTGTCGCCAAAATTCAAGCAGCGCTATCTAACAGACGATCATCATATGAAGAACAATACAAATAATTATTTAACAGAAAGTCATTAAAAATAAAAAAATAACTGTAAAGCTATTTGGGCACCGACTGGTCTATATTATTTAATGAAAACTGGGATTTTTCGTGACATACTGCACGCCACCGTGCGCGTGTTTGAGGATCAGACGGACCCCACTGCTCACTCGGACGACAGCTGTGGCGGATGCGCTAGGAATGAAAAACTTCTTTAAGGTACAATATTTCATGGTATTTTTTTTTTCTAGTAAACAGCCGACAAACGAGCAGACTAGCCACCGGATGGTAAGAAGTCACCGTCGCCAATGAACACGAGTAACATCAAAGGCATTACTGATGCGTTGTCGTTCAAGAAAGAAGAAAGAAGGTACTAGTACCATGAGCGTGGTAGCTAGCCAGGCAGGCTTCACGGAAAGATGATAATACCAGTAATAATATTGGTAAATTTCGTATAAAAAATTCAGAACATATCGCAGATTGGATCGAAAAGCATTTACGAGATTTTACATAGCACACTGGAAAAGGAGAACTGTATAGCGTTAAGTACCGCATAACTTCACCGATTTGAAATTTGAAATAACATTAATATTGAATGGTATATTACTTATTGCTAGAAATGTTAAACGGGCGACCAATCACGGGACTCTAAGTGCTTCTATTTCATCATGGTAACGCGCCCTCGCTTTCAACACCGGTAAAATATTG
This sequence comes from Megathymus violae, assembly GCA_003671415.1. Classification (NCBI taxonomy): domain Eukaryota; kingdom Metazoa; phylum Arthropoda; class Insecta; order Lepidoptera; family Hesperiidae; genus Megathymus; species Megathymus violae. The sequence continues at coordinate 9,359,923 of PDGT01000005.1, forward strand.
GGTTACCTTTGTGATAACTTTGATAAGGTATCATATTATTTTTTAATATGAACTAAAAATTAGTTTTATAAGATATACTTCTCAAAATAATAAGTTTTATATTATTGATTGAAAGCCAAACCTCTAGAAAAGTTCCTTTTGATTGTAAGATGACTTTAGCGGCGTATATTGGAATGCAGATGACGGAGGCGAGAGCTACGCTCCAGCCAGCCAGCCCGGACGCTTCACGCATAGCATAAATAGTAATAACCTGGGATAAGTCATACATTTGTATTTAAATTAAGTAAAAAAAGTTTTACACCCCCGCACTTGGTTTCCGTGTGTTACAGATGGCATGGACACATAACAAATATGACATTATACCCTTGACTCGAGAATAAACATTTATCTATCACATAAATGTTTGTCCCGGCCGGGGTAATGAAACCCGGGCCTCCTCGCTCAGTAGGCAGAATCACTAATAACTAACTATAGACTCGTCAAAGTGTTTATTATGTTCTTATAAAATGGGAATAGAAGATGCTCCCTTTACGCTTGAGTGCAAACTAACTTACCCAACTCGTAGTTACCTTGCTCAACTATGGACGAGGTGTTAAGTTTTTTCTTTGGGAAATCGCTGGGCTCTGTATCACCTAGCTCAATCCCAATTGTACCCACGCACATAGGCAGATAAAAACTTGTTAGCCGTGGGTTTACTGCTACGATTATGGCGTCGTAGTGTCGCAGATATGCTTGCATAGCGGTAACCCTTTATCATCATATGGCTCATATCCTTGTTTGCTGGCCGTAAACACAGTGTTTTGAACAAAATGTGAAATGAAGTATTCTAGTTTCTCTATGCAATTTAACTTTTCATACTATGAAAAATAAACATTATTGCCAGCAACGAACGCAAAGCTGTCCACTTTTTAATGAAGTTATTTAATCTAAATGCGATTGTAAACATTTTTTTGTTTCGATATAAAAACGAATAATTTTTATTGGAAATTAGCTGATTTAAAAATTAGCAGAGATTTATCTTTTATCTCATTATAACATTTCATTTTCAATTCTCTTTCTCTCTTTCGTGCTTTAGAGTAAACAAATATGTAATCAACGTGAAAATCTGTCTTAATTCTTCGACACGAGTAAGCAGTTATATATTCAGCAATAGGAGTAATATTGATACATGAACTATGTAAAGAAACCTTACCAAAAGGAGAGCTGGAATTATGTATCTCCACAGAATTAGCCATATTCGTTTGAGAGGCTTGCCCGTCATGAAGAGTATATCATTGCTTATTCGTTGAGGGCCATATATGTATGCGGCAGCTAGGATCTCCAGACCGCATACTACAGGGACGCAGGCTATAGCTACGTGGGAATCTAGCAATCCGATGATGTGCAAACCTCCCTGTTTGGAAATATAAGTAATTAACATAAAATTAGTAAGGCCAAGAACGGTTGCCTGCCTGCAAAATTTTTACGGGTAAACCTTAAGAAGTGGTGGCACGATATTGCTTTTTTTAAGAGGAATCAACGGTAATATCTTCGATGTGTCCTGTCTTTCCGTTTTACTCTGTTTCTTCTCATCAAAGAATCTGCATGTTTTCAAAACAGCGATAGATGCAAAAAATGACATATATAAGTGTATTTATAAAATAGCTAAACGATTTACAAATTGAATTGCATGTGGTATATTTTTACGGACGGGTTGGATTGACATAATTATGGAATGATTATGCTGAAATCATATGCTGCCTAATACCGAATAAGGTAAATAACTATAGCCCAAATCTTACGGCTTTTTGGCTGATTGTCACGTGACCAACTCGTTTTCCAATAAAAGACATTTTTTATAGGATATAAAAGTCTGTAATGGTACTGGTATGTAGGTTGATCGATTCCAAAGAGAGGAAGTCATTGTGACCCAATTGCCTATTATAGCGAGAGCAGTAGGAAATGAAGCTGTGAAAGCTGAGCGAAATGGCCTGCCTTTAATGGCCAGCAAACACTTTGGACCGATAATTAAATCCCGATAAAGTATACATCAACACAAGATCTAGAACAAATTCGTTATAAATGGGTGCTTTTTAAAACTTGTTTGAAAACTATAGTTGTGCTAATTTTTATATTGAATTCTAAAATGTGTTTAACAGTGCAAATGAAATTCAGATGTATCATTATCGACTACTTGTCGAGTGCTAACTAATGAACTTTTGTGAGTACTAATGGTTAATATAATAAATGTATATTCATATTAGCAAACAGCCCTCGCTTCAAAAAAACTACGCTTCACGCTTAGAAATAGCACCTGCATTGTTTTAGGACTGGGTTTTTCTCGTTCTATTAATTAGAAATACATATATTAATTTACAAATTTTTAATTGTGGACGGATTGAAATTAAATTTACTTTAAATATTACAATGCACATAATGACTAATCAGTCCTGCTAAGGATAGCTAGGACTTGTCTTCTAAATTAAGAGATATTGTTATTATATATATCTACACTTTAATTTAATTTTTAATGATAATATCATTTTACAGGCGACACATTCTGGCAATAAGGTTATAATAAGAAGTTTTATTGGTGTACAATTTTAATGAAAATGGGTTACAGAAAGGGTCTTGAGATCTAGGATTAGCGTTAAAACTTATTGACGACAAAAGTGTTGCGGAATTTACTGAGCCATGTAGAATTTTGAACAGGTAAACCATATCGTGATATTGACGCCGTGACTCCAGATACATAATTTTGAAATATCATAGCTTGTCGGAGTAAGTCTTCAAAGTAATATTTAGTCTGAGTCTAAACCACAAGATATTTAAAAATCTCTTGAGATTTTGACCACACTGGAGCACAGTATGCAAAAGAGCAGCGGATAACAGAATTATATATACATAATGGACTACGGGGTTTTTTTTTAATTTTTAGTTATTCTGGTGACAAATCTGTGTTTTGTTAGATTTTGAGGTCAGGTGATCGTAATGTGGGCGAAACTTTAGTCTTTCATCGAAAATCGAAAAAACCTAAATCCTTCACTACAGCTTTTCTTTCTAAAGTGGACAAATTATAAGTTCCAATAATTTCAATTTTGTTGTATTTAGAAGTAAAGGATATAACTAAACATTTTTTGATATTAAGAAACATGCAGTTTTCATCATACCATCTTTTAATGGAATCTAAATCAGCCTGAAGCAATAGAGTATCTGAGTAAGATTTAATATTAGAGTAGATCTTTAAATCATCTGCATAAAACAAACTGGGGGATTAAAGATTATTTAAATAAATAAATTGTACTGGGTTGTATCATTCACCACATTATTTATTTCTAAGGTATAAACCGGACTTACTGATCGATCCGTATAACTCTGGTCCTACATCAAACACACTTATTCTCATTTTTCGTTTACTTTAATACAAACTTAGGTAAATATCACGTGCAGTATTTGAATTCAAATTATTCTCCTTACCTCTGTATTGCATACAATGGATAAGCCGAAAAGCATCAAACAGGTAATAAATGTGATTAAACGTTTCCTGTGTTTGATATATGGATACTCATCCAGTACCCCCGCAATTACTGCTTCTATTGTTACGAACTGAAATACCAAATAGAGGCATCAAAAATTTATAGAACCATCAAACTACTCCAGTGAGTTGTACACGTCAACCTGTTGCAGCATGTCGTTTAGATTAGTTTTCTGTAATAATCAAAATATTACTGTGAGGTAAACTATAAGTTCACTTACGATAGTCCTTGTTGCAAACTGATGCCTTAGTCTTTAAAAATATATTTAATACAAATAAGTACGTATTAAAAAATTGAAATAAACGATCTTACCATGGTATCAACGCCAAGGAAAAATAACATTACAAAGAACGTGATAGCCCAAAAATTCGGGGCTGGCATCATTGCCACGGCAGCCGGATATGTGACGAAGGCCAGTCCTGGGCCGGCAGTGGCCACTTTGGCGACCGGAACACCGGCTCGCTCTGCGGCGAAGCCCAGCACGGAGAAGACAACAAAGCCGCCCCATATGCTTGTCGCACTGTTCACTATAGGTATTATTACTGATGGTCTGTAATATAATGAGTTATGCCTCACATAGGTAACTAGGGAATTTATATTCGAGTCCACTGTTATACCCATATCTTGCAATACAATGGTAGGAATATTAATTACTATACCTCTAAATGTAATTTTTACTTACAACATAGCTGAGTATATAATAAGCAATCATGCTATGAAATATAATGTCCTGTAAAATTTGTACATAAGATGTACTATCTTATTATCTATATTATTCTTCAAACCGTAAGTTATTGTAGTTGAATTTGTTAAAACTCGCCATGCTGACAAGTCCACCCCACCCGGGTCCTAAGGAGTAAAAAATTTGTGTCGCAGCGTCTGCCCATACCTTGTAAAAGAATGTTTTCATTATATTTAAGGATATAAATAACATCAATGACAGGTTTCGAGCACTTTTTTACATATATGATTTAAAAAAATCAAAAGTCATCAAGTAACTTTGTGTTCAGAGATCGTGAAGAATAGAATTCTAAAATGATACTCTTATTAATGGCAATTATAAAAGAAAATTGTACATGTATGGTATGGCAAAGTTACCCCCCTATCTGGGTAACTATTCAAATTTACTATATATTAAGAAAACTTAGTATATTAAGTAAACATTTGTAATTTTTAAGAAAAAAATTGTCCTAATATAGAATTTTTTTTTTTATTAGGATGACACTCAAATTGCGTTTAAATCCAAGTATTTCACATCAAAAACTTAAATTCAATATCACTGCAAAATTATTTGCTACATAACCGTTATATTCGTTTTGAAATGTCAGATGAATTAAGTTTAACATTTAATTTTTTTTCGTGAAGAGTGTTTACGGAAATAGGAAAGAATAGATTTGTGTGTTGTAATGTTGATAGTTTTTATATTAAAAAATATGTAGAATCATTATAAGTTATAAGTGAAAAAGTTACCCAGAATGTCACAGTTACCCTGACTGACTGTACCAGATTTGAGAATATAAATTACAAAGTACAGATAAGTACATACTTTTGGTTCTTTTAATTGTTTCCAATCAGGGAGAACAAAGTATAGAACTCCTTTCCAAGCGCCTGGCAACGTGATTCCACGTACGAATAAAATGCAAAGTACCAAGTACGGGAACGAGACGGTAAAGTAAACGATCTGAAAAGTATAAATAATGCCGGTTCCAGAACACCACTTCGAGGAAATTATGTGATTGACATGGGCAATTTGCCAGGAGAGTTATTTCGGAATGACATTTTAGAGCTAAGATCTTACCTTTCCAACACTCTTGACACCATTGCAAATGCAAAGGTAGACGAGAACCCAGCAAATCAAGTTACACCAAAATACGGGCCATACAATGTTGCCAATCTCATTTAGACTGGGAGACATTTGTAATAGTCGAATGCTAAAAATATATATTTATTTGTTATTTTGTTTTTTGTCTAATTTGAAACCACATTATGAATGCGTCTGTTGTTCATATAAGTATAAAATATTAAATGTCAATATTTAAAAGTCTTACTGGAAAAATTCATCTTCTGGTGTTGTAGTAGAACTATTTGAAATCATTGATGTTTTGTTTCCAGTCAACTGAAACCAAAAACCAAACATTATTTTTTTTTTCATTCTTTTAATAAATAAGTAATAATTATTGTTTAATGATATTTTTCTTCACCATAATACAAATTAACACCGTATTACCGCAATGTCTGGGTCGTTTATAATATTTTATGTATATATAATTACGTGGGTATATCTATCATATTACATTATCTTGAGAATATATTATACACAAAAGCTTATACAATTTGTAAGCAGCCTAAAATTCTACGCACTTGCCACATCCTCGCACCAGCACCTAAAGTTGAGTGATTGAGAATGCTTTAAATGAGTTGCGAGAGTGCCATTACATTGTACCCCTTTATTTTATACTTAGTACAATAAAGTATAAAATAAATTAAAAAGAAAAAATTGCCTCCGTACCTCAGTGCATTTTTCTGTATTCCAAAGGTTACCACAGTGTTCCCATGGCAAAGGAGAATTAAACGAATGGTAAATGTATAGAATTGGATACGACATAATCGCGGCGAAATATGTAACTGCTATTATATTCAAAATTATCATGGCATATCCAGCACCTAAAAATTATACATAGGGAACTCAAACACTGCAGCAGAATCAATAAATTATCCAAAAATAACCTTAAAATTAAGAAAAAACAATACCTTTGAACAGTGGATTGATGTTAAAAACCGAAATGCATCCTGCATTAGCAAACTGTCCCAGAGATGTTTCCAAGTAAACAAGCGGAATACCACATACGAATAATGTTATGAAGTAAGGTATTAAAAACGCACCTGAAAATAGGCCGACATAAGGAAAATAAATCAGAAGTTTGGATACCACCCAGAGATCAAAAGGTGAAAGATCTATTTTGTAAACGGGAAAATCTTTTAACATATTAAATACGCCGTATTTTCGTAATGGATTCAATTTTTCATTACGAGTTTAAACACTCAATATTTGTGACCACAATGATCTATGATATCAACAATCATCTATGATAATTCTTTTATAAACATCCTAACTAAAGTAAAATACCATGTTGTTTATATACCCTAAATGTCATCTAAATAATATTCGCTGTCTCAATTCTCTGGATGTGATAATAATAATACTGTGACAAGACCGAATTTGGACAGTAAATATTGTTTAGAAATTTTAAAGTTGGTAAGCTTTGCTGTTGATATAGAGGCCATTTTTTGTCGAATTTTTGATAATACTTAATTTTTAACAACGATTTAACAAGACTTGTTGTCATTACAAATGTAATGTAATTATATTGATGGCAGTAACAAGGCTGTAGGTCTAAAGTGCGTCGAATAAGCTAAGTAATGATACTGTCACCTAGTAAGTTATAATAGTATTATACAATACAATTATATTACAATCAAATAATAAGGATATCAGGTGTGTAATGTATGTGGGCAATTGCTAATAATGTCAAGACTGCTAAGAGTATGTACTTTACACTAGTTTTTATTTCTATGAACTCACCTCCACCGTTCCTATAGCACAGATATGGAAATCTCCAAAGGTTGCCAATACCAACAGCGTATCCGAGACATGACAGCAGATACTCTAGCTGGCTGCCCCAGCGTTCGTTCGACCCTCCAGCCATTCGTATAGAAACTAAATTGAATTCGATTTATGACCCCCGCCAGTTATACTGACCCTCATCAAACAAATTGAGGAAGTCACTGTTTATTGTGTATCGTACTGTTTAGAAGGAACTATTTTGATACTAAACTGCCCAACAGATCTCAAAAATACTGTAAATTTACACCTATCACAAGCTTACGAATGGAAAACAATGAAGAGGTCATGAGGTGTTAAGCAAAATAAAAAGATTATGAATGATGTCGTGCGTAGTCTAGTCTTCTTCTTCACGTGCCATTTCCATCAAGAAGGCCGGCGACCATTTGTCGATACCACTCTTTATCAGCAGTCATATAAACTAGCTTATCTGTGCGTTTAGCCCGCAGCCAGTCCCTTATATTTCCAATCCATGAGATTCTTCTTCTACCTGGACCTCTACTTCCTTTAATTTTGCCTTCAATTATTAATTTTAATAAGTTATATTTATTGTTCCTGTATATATGTCCAAAAAAATAGGTTTTTCTTAACGGTATTCACAATTTACAAATCTTTCTTCATTATTTGTAAAACTTTAACATTCGATATTGACTTTTCCATTTAATTTTAAGCATTCTTCTGTAGATCCACATTTCAAAAGCCCTTAGTTTATCAATTGACTTCTTTTTCAGTGTCCAACTTTCGGAACCATATATAAGAATTGTAAGTATATAACATTTAACTAGTCTCCACCGCAGTTTTAAGCTAATTTTTCTGTTACTCAATAGTTTCCTCATGTTCTGAAACATTTTTCTGGCAATTTCAATTCGTATTCTAATTTCATGCCCAGTATTCTAATTTTGTAGTCCAGTAACACACCATAAAATCCATATAAGCTGTAGAACAAATCGTATTTAATCGCTCAAATCCGTGAAGATTTGGATTGTATTTCTGTGTTTTTAACAATACTGATGGAGAGTTGGATTTACACGCAATGGATGGATGAATGGATTATAACAACAGTATTGAGGCAACGATTATCATTTAGTCTGTCAAACACGTAAGCCTACCAAGATAACGGTAAATACTATGTTCAAATATAAGATATGGTTAAAGAAGCAAGTTTACCTAATCATAGTAATTGAATATAAATAATTGTGTTTGCATTTTATTTAATTTGTTACCTCAGAACTCGGTCATTAATGAACCGATTTGGTTTTCCATTTTCGTTTGAGAAGGTATACTTTCCGTTTAGTCTAATTTTAATTTAAAGAAAAAATACCATCCCTGAGGGTGATAAATAGGAGATGAAATATTTTCACCCTCAGGCCACGGGCTCGAATATAATTTATGATTTCGTTCGGAAGTCGACTTCGGTTTTTTGTTAAAATATTTTTTTTTATTTCATCATGGTAATTTTATTGTAATATTAACATAAAATTATAAAAATCGTCAATTGGTTCAGTCATGGTCGTAAAGTGTCGATACCAAATCCAAAATGACAAGTCAAGTTATCAGGTGGCTGCTGCCGTGAGGAGGACGGGTCGTTTTCTTGCTTGGGTTTTGGAGTCTTGGGTGGTGCTTGGCTGTATTGTATGACCTGTTAATGAAAATAGTTACGAGCTTAAAAATTGACTTTTAGATATATTTCCAGTTCTCTACATACGAGTAGATAGAACTACGAAAAAGTAGATTATAGAAAAGCATTCAATAGCAAAATGGCCCGGCGTATAGATAGTAACTTGTAAAATTCTACTTCCCCCGTTTATTACAACGAATTTTGGTTCTAGTTTGGATTAAGAACGCTATGGCCATGCTGTTCTATGAATATATTAAATAACTTGTTGTCCTCATCCATCTCCGGGATCAAGCAACACAATAAAAAATATGAAAATATATTTTATTTTTTATTTTTTACCATATTCCCTAGCCGTAGTTTTTCCGAAGAAATCGCAACCCAAAGTTATTATGCTTATTGATTGTTCACCTCACTTTTTGTAACGTTTCGCTTGTCTGTTTAATGCACTAGATATTTTCACTGGCTTTACATTTAAACAAAATCGATATTCCTTTATCTTTATATATATTTTAGACTAAGAATATTTCTTTAAGACTAAGAGAAATAAGTGTGGAAGCAGACTTTGAGAATAATACATGAAATACAACAGCGAAATATCGATAGTGCAGCAAAGTTAAAAGCTAGTATTATATAAATACTTACAGACAGATCACCATCGCCCCAATGAACTGCATCATTGGTGCCTAGAGAGTCGTCCCAATGAAAGTGCTGAGATTGTTGACTCCAGTCCGGTTTCCTGAGAGCACATCTCATCGTTGCAAGAATAACCCTGTATTCACCGGCAGGTTTGAAAGACAATGCGCTCTTCTTATCGGTTTTACCTTGTTTTCCAGCAAAGGTCTTGGAGAAATCATTTCAATCAATGACATTTGAAATATTTATAATCCTATAGGTTAACCTAATAGTTTTGATAATAATTAAATAAATCTATGTATACATAGGTTTAAATCGAGTAGTTCAAACTGAAGAATGTAAGGAACGGAACATACGTTTTGCTGCACTTCTACTTTTTGGCGTGGAAAAGAATTAAAGTGTTTCGTAGTGATGCAATATGAAATGAAATGAAATATATATTACAACTTACTTTTTCGAAGTAACAATATGTCTGTAATCAGCCTTGAATACATGTTATGAGTATGACCGATAGCGTTAACGTTGAATTCTTACCATGAAGCTGGGCTGCTATTTTGTACATTAATAAATTTGATCGTATATACTTGCCACAGTATAAACAAGTCTGACTGTGATAACTGTGCGAAAAGTATCTCTCAAAGCAACAAGGTCAGGACAAAAAATTCTAACAGTCGGTTCCTGGAAATTCATAACTTTGCTCCATTGGATCTTGTTGCTCTCGAACGTCGTGTAATGTCGTATCTCCCGTGGGTCTTTCACTGTGAGGTGGTTATAAATGTCGGATTCATGGGATGATGCCTCAACATCTGGAATAAACATCATCAGAGACTATATACCTTTCAGGACGTAGAGAAAAAAGGTAAACAAAAATCGGAGCGTAGAGAAGTTAAATTTTCTTTTTCTTTTCGAATTTGTACCAATTGGTAGTGCTGCTAGAGAAGAAAATATTATAACATTACATACTTGCGTAAAAAATTGAAGTAAGCTGATATTTTAATCTTTTTTATTGCTGGTTGGTTTGCTCACTGGTCACCGCTGGTAACCATTAACATAATCCTAGCACTACAACCGAAACACGATACAACATTTAATGGTTAATTTTTTTAAGGAGATTCGCAAAATAACTTGTGCACGTTAAAAATCTCACTACCATGTTGAGTATCGTTGGGATTCATTTGGGCGGTATGGAGCATAGTGTAGTAGTAAGTAAGGGTACTGAGGGTGCATAACGAGCGGGGGAACTTGACTAAGACAACAATGCGGAAAGAACAGGAAATAATTTGATTTAGACTCATAGTAGAGAGGAATCTCTTTACCTAAACCTTCTAATCTATTTGATAATACTGTTAACACGTTCAAAAAATAGATTGATTTTTCTTACCAACTATTGGTTTACTCTCGGCAGCTGATGGCAGTTTGGATAGGGGCCATTCCTCGTCCTCGGGTGGTGGTAACATCTCAATCAAAGATTCATTTTCCCGATACATGAGGAACTTTCTTCTTGTGGAATCAAGAAGTGGGATTTCTAATTCTACATGAAATGCTGTTGTGGCACCCTAGAATGTTGGTGGGTGATTTAAATGTTATAAATTAGTTATTTTAGTTCAATTTCATTGTGTGTTGGTAAACAGGGCGTCTAATTAGTATTAACCTATCCTAGTAATCCTACTTATTTATTTTACCTTAATTATCATTGGTAAGCGATAGATCCTCGGGGTCTATAGATCGATCTCATGGGTACAAATTACATACATATTTGTTTATTGAAACGTAAAAATGCAGTTACAGAGATTATAATTCATTTTTTAACCATTAGTTAGAGATAGGTCCCGGAACGGCTATTAAATGTTATCTGTATGTATTTATATCGGTTATTAGAAATTATTGTATCACCTTTTCTGCTTTAGGAGGTTGCAACACAGACATTATACGGAAAACAGTGAAGTTAAAGTAAGCCGAGCGTAAGTCGTCCGGATGAGGTTCGAACGGCTCCATGGACCGGTCTGTTGGTAGGATTTCTCGACAGTCCAGCCACTGCAGTCGCGGCAATCTCATGAGAGTGGTTCTTGCGTAAGCTGCGCATACCTGGATTATGATTGGTTATTATGGATTAAATTATAATATATATATACAATACAGACAATACTTCAGTATAACAACTTAAATAATATATCATTAAATTGTATACAAATATATAAACAACTTATTATACACTAACACTTATGGTAATACCGGCTTTGACGTAATTTGATGGTTTATTTTTAAAAAATCCTCAGTAATGGCGAGTTGGAAACATTCGTTTGTTCATTCAGCAGTGTAATGTTACTATTGTTGTTGTATCTAATTATTTCTAATTGCTCAAGTACGCTTAGTCGAAAGCGTTTCCCACAGTTATGTAAAATTTCGTAAGTATGGTTATTTGTTATACTATGGCCGAATTCTATAAGATGTTTGGCATAGTTAGATCTGCCTATGTGAGCATTTTTGTACGCGGCTTTATGTTCCCGGTAACGTGTGTCAAAATTTCTACCCGGTTGATTTACGTAAACACCGTTACAATCAGAACAAACAATCTTATAGACATCAGATTGTTGGTGTCTATTTCTTTTGTCTTTACAGTTTATTATTGTTTGTTGTGAAGGCAACGAAAATGTTTCGACGGAGCGTGTTAGCAATTCGCTTTGAAATTGGACCAAGATAGGTCAAACTAGATCTATATTTAAAAGGAACTTTTTTCTTTGGGAACCGCGTACAAATGATCACGCACCATCAAACCTCGACTCTTACGAATAAGTCTATACGGACTCACTTACGGATAGTAGAATTGAACATAATGCAGTATAAAGCAGAACAAATCTGAACATTCCGACAATATCACATCTGTACATAAGATGGCTATAGATAGATGGACTACAAAAGTAAATTATAAACAAAATTATATCACTTTTAACTGGGAGTCTAGTTTCTTCGAAACAATCGAAATTGTTCCTTGTATCTAACATTTGAACTAACACGTAAATATTTTAACAAAAAGAACCGATTTCAATTTGAAGAAGGTGAGTTTCTTGGTTTCATCTCATATTTTTCAGCCTTAGAAGAGATATATTTTTTTATTTAGGTGGTATCAAACGGGAAGTATATCGTCTCAAACAAAAATGAAATTTCCAAATCGGTTAATAAATGACAGAGTTCTGAGGTAACAACAACCATAAATAAATACTAAAAAACTGAGACCCTCCTGCTTTTTTGAAGTCGGATAAAAACGCCCTTGTCAAGTTTAAAAGGGTGTAAAGAGACTTTAATTTTTATTCTATGTAATGTAACGTAGCGTTACAGTAACTATCTACTAAGTTTAAACTAGGTTAATAGTGAATTGTACGTTACTTACATCTATGTGAATACAAGTTAATTGTCTGGTGTATAAAAGAGATTTGAGACTGCTCGACAGACTTGTAAACAGCGGGGATGAAAGAGAGTTTAATGATGCCATGTAAAAATTTCAGCTACAGGTGAAGTAATAGCTTTACTATTACGTAAAAAATAAGTAGGTACTACTTTATAGTTGCTTTTCCTTTTAACATGTTATAAAGAAATAGCACTAAGTACTTAGTTTTATACTAAAATATGTAATAATATAAAGTTAAAAGGTACAAACAGAGTCATCTATTAAAGCTAGTGGAAACTATTAAGACAGCATACCGAACATGGGTTGCCCGCAAGAAGCAATGATTTGAGGCTCGGTAGCATTGCTAAAGCATCGAGTATCACATCCAGTTCATAGATGTCGTTGTCGGACAAATCCAATACAGATAGGTGGTGTGGGAGCCTTGATAAACTATCAACACTCTCTATGAAAATAGAGACATGTATTTGTATAAATTCCCTGTATGTTCAACCTTTTAAAGTACAATTATGTTTGTTAGCTCAATAAACACTTCTCTAATCTTTATAAATTGCAAATATCTGTACCAAAATATTTATAATTCAGAGTAGATACCTGTACATAAAAAGTTTCTGCTTAGCCCTAAATAGAGTAAGTCCACAGGTAAGTGCTCAGCAAATTCTTCGACACTAATAACACCATTAGCCTGGAGTTCAAGAAACCTCAGGGTAGCTGGCAAGAATGCTGTATTAATTTTATGTATAAAGTTACCGCATAAATTCAACGTTGTTAAATTTTTAAATTCTACTAAACTCTCATCTAGATCAGTCATCTGAAACGTATGTGATGGTTTATATAAATTCTTTAGGTACAGGGAAACCAATTATAAAATCAAACTGTAAACGCTTATATTGTGATAAAAACGAATATTTAATGAAAACCATGTTTACGTACCTCAGCATCGATTACTCTCAAAACGGCCACCAATATTAAATCTTTCTTCAATGCATCCCGGTCGTTTAATTGTACAGCCTTTTTTACAAGAGATATTACATTATCAGTTATAGAATTAGCACTACGAAAACATTTCTTTCCTTCTTCATTAGCAAACTTTTTGTTATCCCATAGGGTAATTGGCAATAATATTTCCCATTGCTCTTCTAAACTCAGATTGGATTCATTTTGAAGGAACTCGTGAAAAATACTTTTTTCGATTTTGTTGTGTAGCGCTCCAGAAAATGTGATTTTGGGAATGTTAGTTTTGCGGCACCGTTGTTTGTGATACCGGCAGGCCTCTTCAAGTAGAGTCCAATCTATGCCTGTTTCTATTCGATTTTGATAACCTGAAATAATAATAATTATTTATAAACGTACTGTATGCATTAAACTTTTAGTAGAAGCGCTTTTAGAAAAAATATATTCATTAATGCATCAAGGGAAATGAATATTGAGTTCATTTTTGTAATAACCGTGTCAAAAAAGGCCTTAAACAAAAAAAGTTTACAGGAGTACCCTCTAAATTATTAATAAGAAAAAACTTATAAATTTTGGATATCGAAACTAGATGCATCATCATTTTGCTTTCTGATGACCTAATGTACTAAAAAATATATTCGTCAAAAGTAAAATTTGTAGATATCTCTTTTGCTAATTGTATTTTATTTAGGAAAACAAATGGTATGGTATAGTCTTATGTAAAACATTATCCTACCATCTACAGCATCGTCTGGAATATAATTAAGACTGGATTCGCTGATATTCGGCCGAAGGATTTGAGGCGCAGGTTTTTTAGCAACTTCTTTGGGTTTAGGAGGCATGTATTAAATTCAGTGACACAAATATATACCAAAAATATTTGTTGTAATAACACAAATGTCATTCAACCTTAAATATAACATTTTTTAGCACAGTGATGATACTCTTTGGTTGATTCTTGGAAGAACAAAAATTATACTTAAATGGCTTATTTTGCAACACGTTTTGTACATGTTACTGTAATGAAAATCATTAAATGCGAAAATTTGTAATGTAATGTTCCTTATAGCTGTTAATAATTAATAGTTAATAAAGACAATATTAAATAATATTGATGTTAAAACTGAGATCGTGACTTTATTTTTCAACGCTGTCGGTAAAGCAGTTCAAATAAATATAAAATAACTAACGCTAGAGGACGCTGTACATTTTATGTATGAAGCGATAAGAAGCAATTCATGTTGAGTGAATGAAGTGAAGTGACAGGTGGCTCGGCTGTCAATGGGTGTGAATGTGTGTCGCTTGATAAAAAAAGGTATTGCTGATTTTGCTATACGTATACTAGATAACTCATTCATTGTAACGAGTAGTGATTCTCGCAGGCATGTTGTCGATTGTGCTGACGGACGATTCACGTTCAAATTAGTTTGCTAGCAGTGGGTTGGAAAAATCTCGTGTGATTATTTTTGACACAATGTGGATTATGCGTGCGCTTAGTTATATGACATTGACATTAGAGGTGACGTGTTGCGCGGGAAATTCGAGTAAATTTTCCCGGAGAATGTAATACAGTACGTGCAATAGCAATTATTTTAGTATCCTACATGTGGCGCCGTGTGTGCGTGCAAAGTGAAAGTAACTTGTGCGAACAGAGTTGTTGGACATTGTTTACACGGGGACTCAGCTCGCCCTTGCTCAATTGGCAAAGATCACATATGTGAAGAATTTATTACTACTTCCCGAATAAATCTATGATAGTTTCGTCATTTAACCAGATCCAAGGTAAAGTTATAACAATATTGAAGTATATTAATTAATATGTATTTAATTCGTGAAACTGTAATATTTAAATGCCTAATTAATATACAAATATAAATCTGAATATCATTTGAAAAATATACATTTAGTATTGATTACGATTTTCTTTTACTTGCATATTATTTAGTAAACTAATATAAAAAAAAAACTTAAGATACATACAAACATACTAAATGGATCTATGAAAACGTTACAATTAGCGTCAATCTTAAATATGGAGATCGAGTTTTTAACATCTATATTTACTTATTTATCTTTTAATATTATACTGAATTGATATTAAAATCAGTTCTTCAAATGGTAATAATTGTTTCGGTGAGATACAAATCAAAGTTTTGATTTTTGACTATTTGAAAAACTGTAGATATACCTATGTATATTTTAATTGATTAGGTGGTATTATGTATTTCGTTAAATAACTACTTAGTGTTACTTAATCTTATAAACAAAATTGCACAGTTTTGCAAAAAAAATTGTCATCGAATGTGTACAATAGTATAGTACAGTATACCGTTCAAAATAAGTCCTACCTAATTCCTTTATAAATATAGGTTCAGGCAGATCTAAAGATTACCTACGATTTTTTAAGTTAATAAGCTTTTTGTAATTGTTCTAAAATTGAAATAATATATTCATAGAGATGTGAAGTATTTCTATCGCGTCAAGTACTTATTGAAACATCAGACGTACCGTAATGTAGGTAATTTAATTCACAGTAATATATATACTCAATGTACTTTGTCGTAATTGTGGACTAACTTAAATGGGAAATAAAATACTGTCATAAATATACTTACATTACAGAGCTTAAAAACGTCTCTGTGAGGTCTTCTCTTGTTCAGTATCATTAATGATTCAACGTTACAGGAACGAAAATAAACTGAAAAACGTATTGTTTATAGAATTTTATATATGTTGTGTTGTACGTTAAGGGTTTGAAGATAACTATTAAAGTGTTTATATTCGAATTGCTGGCGCAATTCATTAACAGTTCGTGTTAAATAAGTAACTCGGCAAGTACGATCAGAAGTTGGATGAGTTACTGCTACTAGCATGTTAAGTCGTCGGTCTTGATTGTTATCGTTAGGTAACAGCTCTCTTGCAGGTCTGCATTAGGAACTTCTGATATAAGGGCCTATGCTATTAAATTCTCCGTCAATTTGCAACTGAGTGAAGTAGAATACGGCCTACGTGTTCTCGGTAACGAACCCGTGCCTTGCAGAGGTTCTCTTATCGGTATAAACCATTTAAATCTCATGCTGTCTGATATAGTAGAAATGTTTGTTTGTTTGGCAGATATATATATATATATATTAAGAATTTATGAGTGTTACAAATAGTTCTATATCGTGTAGTATTCTAGAATCCGAATAGAATTCTAGAATCTACGATCCAGAATCCGGTTCAGTTGCTATGGAGTTTAAGTTACAAAAACATTTACCTACCTGTTATTATCTACGGCTCGTCAACATTCACGACTGTTATACTACTGAATTACTACTACTACATTTGAATATTTTTGTTTATTATTTCATAAATCGACTTAAAAGATGACACACATTATGTATTGAGTTGAGATTGAGAAGGGCATGAGGAAAATATGTGGTGGGGCGAGTCTTCACTACACCTGCCGAAATTTAAATATGTCAGTCAATCGCGTTCTGAATGTGGAGTCCTTGATATTTACGAATTATAATTAAATGTAAAGTATGCAAAGATGAAATACAACTTCCAGCTTCCAATTTAACGAACATACGTCCGAATTAGACAACATCACACTGTCTTTTTTTAATTCCTCCGATTTAAATATAAAATCATATGGACAGAATTGGCAGATAAACAAACGCTACGTAAATGTAAATAAAATCGCCATTTGCTCATTCAGTATTATTGACTTAGTCGTCTTTATACTAGTTTTTTTTTATTTCCGTTGATGCATAGGAATTACAAAGGATCAATTTGCATACAGCTCTTTAGGGTTCCGTAATTGATGAAAAAATCGAATGAAATCGAGAAATTAAAATAGATTTTTGGATCGCTTGCATGTGTATTATTTAAGCGTTTATTATAGCTTACTTCTTCGTATTACGTATACTTATTCGTATTACTTCGAACGTAAGAACTGACGGTGAATTTTGGTACAGACATTGAGTTTACGAACCTAATTACAGAGATACACTTAACGTTAATGAATTTTGTGATGGGGTTAATTTTAGACAATAATATTTAAAATTATTGTAAAATTTATCAAATGCTAAAATGATCTGTTTGGTACATTTTAAAATGTTTGATTCCAAAGATTTTATAGGAAATGTATGAAAATTTGTAAGTAGCCTTGTTGCTTCGCTTGGGAAAAAGTCATTCTAATGTTTGGAAATATCCTAAACAATTTTATTATAGGTCGTTTTTGTCTTGCGCTCTATTTTAATTTTAAATAATAGGTACCAATATTATTTTGCGGAAGGTAAGAAGGTTCATCATCATATTATTTTCCTCGGGGATTTTTACAATGTAAATCAATACTAACTCTAAAACAATACATTTCCGCAAAGACACGAATTATATCACGTTTAGATCATTTTATCCCTTTAGAAGTCGGTTTTTCTAGTTCTTTTCTAATTTGTACCTACTGATCAAGAAATTGTATTCATAGACAGTTTATACACAAACCTGTACACACACACGTCAAACACAGTTCTTTCAAAGAAAATTGTGAAAATATGGTGTTCTTGACTTCATGCACAACGATGAATTTGTTAAAGGGGCATCGGTTTATAAAATTAATTGCACACTTATTCACAGATTATATAAAGACTGAGATAATTATGATTTTAATTAATCTCAGTTTCACTCAAGTGACGCTCTACAATAAAATTATTTCAATCATTGTACTCGTGCAATAGTAATGAATGAAATAATGACGAATTAACATTACGTTTTCAATACACTTCAGTTATACGTAAAATAAGTGCCATCGCATTTAATTTTATTCGTCTGATAAAGCAACATGCAATACTTATAATTTGACAACTCATATTATTAATACGTTGATTTCTTGGTTTTCGTTTTAATTACTAGGTACGAGACTATTTTTAAATGATATTCGAGATATGTAATGTTGAAATTATTCATATATAAAACAGCTCTGCTGTTATGCGCGCCTTACGGAAAAGTACTGGATAGATTTCAAGTAAGTTTTTTAAGTTTTATTTCTTAGACACTTGGCACTGATCTATTGAGATATCTTTATTGAATATAAAGTTGTTAAAGCTTTAAGAAACAACGTTTTTTATAAGCACTGCATGTTCATTGATTTGTGTTTTTTTATGTTTTTTCCTCTGCACATAAAATAGGTACATTGTTGATATAATAAGCAACGCAGAGGAAGTTTCGAGTATCAGTTACTTTAAAATATCTACGTTGCCTAATTTAATTATTTTAGTTATCTTGTATTTATATTTTGTACTGGGCTTACGAACCCATAATATGTTTTTATTTATAAATTAACCACATTTGCCTTTCGGAGTGTCGATAGATGTGAAAATCAGATTACTAATAATTTTAATTCAAAAATTATCAAATTTTAATTTTTAACATTACAATCAGTTTGAAAATTCATAATACAGTTTTAGGTTTTCACTTCTGTCGGCAGTTCTGATGTTTGCCTCCGATTAATTTTTTAGGTTAGTTGTAGTATGCATATGCACACTAGCGGTCACCAAGAATATAAGCCACGTGGTCTTGTTAATATAAGATGTCTAAAGTCCTCATGAGAATATTTCTTGTTCCCTATTTATAGTTGCATCTTGTATGGCGCGGTTACAATTTGCATTTCACTTTATTTTGCAATTCTCTGAATGCACTTTTAAGAAAATAGCTGGTGTTGGTAATTACAAAGGTAGGCCGGTAGAAACTGTCGAATAAAAGTTGTTCCTGTGAAAATATGTTTATACATTTTTTTATCTGCTGTTGTTTGCGTGATGGCAGTTAAACAGGTGTTCAAATTGTTGGTAAATAAATAACTTCAACATATAAATATATAATTAATAACATATATGATAACATATATAATATAATAAGTAGCACAACACTATAACTAGCAAAATTATTGCCCAAATTTGAAATTATTTTTATATTCTTCAATCGGTGCTACCCTCTATGTCATTCGAAAGAAATAATGCAAGTCAAAAAGAATAAATAAATATATTTAAATTTAGTGTTTAGGATAGCGTTTAAATTTATTTTGTCAATCAAAAACAATTTCAAGCAAGCTTTGCGTTTTAATAAAGGTCTCGAGGTCAGCGTCGATTTACAAATGAGGTATTTTATTATCTCACTCCTCAAGTATAACATCTGTGACCGGTTTCGACTAGTGATTCTTACTTGAGTTTGATTACAGTAATCTCATAAATTCACATTGAAATTTTGTTCGCTATTTTTCACTTTTGGTACAATCCACCTTGTTTTTTCGGTAATATGTAAAGTTCATAATGAAACGAGGAATTTTTGGCACATTTAATTAACTATTCTATGACAATTCTTCTGAATTTGAATTTCGGACTTTTAATTTCAGTTTGGGTTTAATTCATGCCTATGTCCGGGACCATATAAATAATAGTTGTATTTCACAATAGGTGTACCGATGCTGTGTGCCTTTAAAAATCTGTGCCTTATGTTATATACCTATCGAATACAATGACATTGTTCGTTGCAGGTATCATCGGGGAAAATGACGTTCACAATAACAGAAGGTGGTTTCGGGGTGGGTGATTATGTGGCGTTCGGCGTGCTGTGCGCCGCGTCGTGCGCCGGCGGCGTGTGGTACAGCGCCGTCGGCTCCCGGTCCAAGGCGGTCATCGACATTAAGGATTATCTGCTAGGGGGCAAAGCGATGTCGACATTCCCCGTCGCTATGTCGTTAATAGCAAGGTGAGTATAGCTCGCTAATCTTTTTGGTCTTTGTGGAATACATAGCTCAATAATTACAAAGCGAAATTCTATAGCCGTGCACATGAACGTGACCACAGTCAAAAGACATATAAATATTTAGTCCGAATATATGCGAATTGTTCCGAAATTTATTAATAAAATTGTAAAATATTGCATTACCTATCGCATACATCGTAAATAGGAATGATTTTAGGCATTTCCGGTCGTGTTTGTCGGTACTGATGGTAGGAACATTCTGATATTACACCGTAGTTTGACCGTCCAAAAGTGTTCGTACAAACCTATTTCGAATATAACATACATCAATATTTCTCGCCAATAAATGGATAAATATTAATTGATCTATTCACATTAACCAATTAATCTGATGGAAGATTTCTATTTTCGTCCTTACGTAAACAAAGCAATTTATTTTATCTTAAATATAGTTGTAGATAAAAATGATTATTATCAATCATTTTTATCAGAGAATATTTGATGTTGATGTCCTTGATCTTTAGAACCGGAAGTTACAAAAAAGAGGCGCATGCCTTGGAAATAATCGGAGATAGTATGCTCTATCTTCAGTATTTTCACTAATGGTATATGCTGAGATGCAATTTTTTTCGTAACGCGTCGATCGCACATCAATTATTTGCAAAAAGGCCCTGTTATCCAACTCTTAGAGTTTTGGATTATTCTTGCAGGAAAATACGCTGCATCACGATAATATATCTGATATTGATTCGTTCTTTTGTTGGGCTTGGAGTTTGTTTTTTCAATAAGGTCCCAAAGTTGATACGTGAGCTACCTATTGGAACTCGCGACGCATTGAAGTACAGCTTATAGTTAAAGAATGGTGGATAGATTAACGTATAGATGAATATATT
This sequence comes from Megathymus violae, assembly GCA_003671415.1. Taxonomy (NCBI): domain Eukaryota; kingdom Metazoa; phylum Arthropoda; class Insecta; order Lepidoptera; family Hesperiidae; genus Megathymus; species Megathymus violae. The sequence goes on from PDGT01000005.1 coordinate 9,381,305, forward strand.
ATTTAAAACGATGGTTGGAAATAATAGTGTCGAAACCAGTTCCGCGCAGGTTACAACTTACTTTGTTATTGCCATGTGTTGTTTTAAAACAAGTGTTGAGAAATTTTTTCGCCTTTTCTCCTCCTCATTGTTAAACCACCTTTTTGAAACGGTAGTATAAGTAAAAAATTACTTGCAAATAAGTGAATTTACAGAATACCTAATGATTAAATGATTTTGAATTTAATAAACATTTATGTATTTTGAAAATAAAATTGTTGCTAGACTATGCTCGTGAGGAAATTGGGAGTAAGATTGGTTTTACAAATGAATAAGAATTCAAAATGTTTAAAGATACCTGAGAAGTTATAAAAGTATCAAAGGAGAATGAACTTATTTCAAACCCCGAAAATTACTAGATTTAACACTTTCACAACAAAAATTTATTAAAGCGCTATGATTGTACGGCATTGCATAACAATAAAATACCCATATTCCATATAAGTACTTCATATCATATTATGTGTTACATATGTCGGAGACTGTCACTAATATGGTTGCTAAACGGGTCACGGCATGTGACCGGAGTGCTGGAAGCACCGTGGCTATGACTTTATACTCGACAACTCGTTCTGCAACGGATCCTAGCTAAAGGACATAGCGGCATAGGACAGACTATGGCGGGCATCGCTTGTATTTGAAACGTCCTAGAGAGTACTGTCTCTGTTGGGAATTGTTACTTGTTTCCTTTGTTATTATTGTTAAAACAGTAAATTATTTTGGAAACGTTACTCTCTTCGAATAATCCAATTATTCGACCGTGGAGATGTCTGACCATGACGCCAGTAAAAGTCATTCGACATACAAAAATTGTCATCTTCTACTCTAGTACTTGTCTAGATTTGAATATTTTGAATGGCTCTGAAAACTACCTCAATTGTAAAAAAATATATATTTTTAATATTTACTCTACAGTAACTACAAATTCACATGTATGTTTTGTGCATTAAAAATAAATTGGGCTGCTTCATATATGGCTACAAGCGAAATGCAGACGTTTTGCGAATATCCGGAGAAAATCTGAGATATGTAAGATCATATATGACTCTCAGAGAAAGTATAATAGAAACGGAGCTTCGGAATAAAGTAGGTGTCTAAAGTGAAGAAGGACTCAACAAGAACACGTACATATATCTATAGGTGTCGCGTACAACTCTGCTGCGACCGGGCATCTATCTATACCTGGTACCCTTCCTTCGCCATGTTACTACGAACGGTTGTTGTCGTTGAGTATATTTCACTGCGTAGTATACAAAAAACAGGGTGTTTGTCAGTCAGAATAAATGTTATAATCTCAAAAACTACCGTAAGGGGTTTTAAGTGGCTGTTACCATTAGATTGAATTATTCATAAAGCAGGTGGGATGAATATGAAAAATCTAAAAAACGCCTGCTAACAACAAGTGACAACTTTTACGGGTGTAGTTACTGTTTGTGAACGGTATTTTGGTCTGTCAATTATTGCATCTTTTTGTTTCGTAATAGCAGCCATCAAATAAGTAGACTATACTAGTTGACTGGTTAACAAGCACTGCAACCAAGATACGATAACAACATTACATGGTTGATTTACAACTGGATGTTAACTTTTAATAGACTGTACCGTGTTCACGCGTTTTCTTATGCCGATGGTGATTTATATATATACATATATGTAGGATCTGATTATTTTACGTTTAGCAAAATTGGTTCATATCGGCTACTTACTATATAATGTAATGTTATTTTTATTTTTGCCAGTTACGTCTCTGGTGTGACAATACTGGGCACCCCGGCGGAGATCTACAACTACGGGACTCAGTACTGGCTGGTGATCGTCGGAGTCACAATGAGCTGTGTGGTTGTGGCTACGATATACCTCCCGGTGTTCTGTACCTTGAGGTTATCTTCTTCTTATGAGGTGAGTGTCATTTTAAAAGAGTTTAAATGCGGCCCTGGACTACATCGCTTGACAACATTATGTTTGGAAATCGTGAAACAGAAAATGTTCTATTTCCAAATAATCTATCTTCGTGTTTTAGGTATTTTGTTACTTGTGTGGGGAGATACGTAGAATTTTGAGCGTCAAATTTTTAGCATAATTTCTCTGTTCTTTAATAAGTACATACTAAATAGTACTGATTAAAGAACAGAGTATTCATAGGACAACGCTCGTATTTGGAATCGATATTAAAATTGTATAGATTATTTGACATTCGTTAAATTATGCCCGGTTTTGTTTTACGTTCAATTAAAAAAGAAAAGAGTCTTATACACTAACGTTAGGATCGAATGGATAATAACCGGTACCTTTCGGTATCGGTACCTTTTACTACCGATTGCAACATAACCAATAAGTTGTACTTTGTACCTTTTACAATGTAATTAACATCGAGAGGATTTTATAATTAATAAACAAACGACGAAACATTGATGACACGAAATATCGATGAAACATTTAGAACAAATGATGGTAAGAGATTGCCGCCCGCCATCCATATTCGTAATATCTGGGTTTCCGGCCAGACGAAAAAACATATAACCCGCTTGGTGACTGGCTCTTCCACTCAAGTTAAGAGTGAACATGCGGTTTTTAAGTTAATGCGTTTTAGTTTTTACCATGTAAGGCAACATCGCCTACCATCAGGTAGGAGTGTAGTCAAGTATAGACTTTTAATAAGTAAAAATAAAAAGACATAACAAATAAATTTCCTAGTTCGTTTTAAAAGGAGGGTGGTAACTGGCGAGGCAGGTATGGAACCATGCCACTATGCACAAGTCTCGTCGGGATTGTGCTGTGAGGTACAAAGCCTAGTAATTTTCGTCGAGAGGCACTTGATGCTATGGCCACGTTTGTTGATCAGTACGGTGAACACACTGTGCGAAGGTTGGATGTCAGTGGACCTCTGCCATGTACACTGATCCTTATTTATGACGTCATTTTAAAAATCTGGTTTTATCATGTAGACGTTACCTGAGTCAGACAGGAGTCAATTCTGTATAAATTATATATTTTTTGTCCAAATTTGATGATCTAAAAGTTGTGTGATTAAACTTTTTATGGACGGTGCTGTGATAATAATCTAAAGTAGAATTCTAAATAAAAATTTTAGTTCTATGACAATGAGCTGATCGACCATACTTCAATATTACAAATATATTATATATTATGCAAATTATAAAATAACTATTAACCCGCCCTAAAAGTAGCACCTGCATTGTTTTAGAAATGGGTTTTCTAGAAACACATATTCATTGATTATAATAACTGTCGCCAGACAGTAAATTTTATTTACAACCCTTTTAATAGAAGTACCCTAGATTTTGAACCCTTATTATAAGCTGCTAAAATGCTAAGTATCATGCAAAGTCGACATACATTAAAATCTCCAAAAAATATTCTATCTAAAGATTCAAAACCGTTTCATTATTAGTGGATATATGTATATGGTATATAGTATGTAAATATGCTTATAGCGAATCATTAGGTACCAAATTAAAATGTTATAACATACTGAGATATTTATTATGAAGTTAATTAGAATATTATTATCTGTGAATATTGGACATAATTTAACAAGCATGATAAGTTATGCGTCACGTATTAGCAACAGCTTCAATGAGATTCAAGTCCTAAGCATCGATTTATCTCAAATAGGATTACGTTTAAACTGTATATTCTCTATCTTTAGCCCAATAGATTTATCACAATATCGGTGGACAACCAGTATTACGTTGTCGATGGTCGTAGATTTCATCGTTATGTAATTAGTTCAGTGCCGTTCTGTTCGCCATATTGGATTATATGAATGTGTTTGTGAAATAATTTAAACTAGCATTAGAATTGTTATTTTATGAAACGATCGCGTGTGAATGAAATACGACTAATTTATTAGGTATGTCTGCAAAGTTGGTTATTGTTACGTACGGAAAAATCATTTATATACGTTCACATAATTTACCAATCTCAACAGAAACTGCATATTTTTCTCCACATATATGTCAATATATTTTTCTAGTTTTGATTGTTGAAACTTACTAACTAACTTGTCGTGAGGCCATCCGTCCCAGGTGGCATAGAAATCTACTCTCGGCTCTGCCATCACCTCTTTATAAATACTACGATGAAACTCGTTCCTCGTACTCCTAAATTACGAGAATTCAAATTACCCACAGTACTCGACTGATATTTTTTAAACTTATCATAACTCAATTATTTACTAAAATCCCATCCGAAAATAGCAGCGAAATTGCCTTAGAACAGCTATACTCAACCTGCGTCCCGCCGGGCTTTTGTGGTTGTCCCATCTGGTGTTACTTTATTTTAAACCATTTTAAATTTCGCACCGATAAGAAAAATTGAGAGCTCGCTGAGTAAATAGCTTCTACATAAATGACACAATGCGCCGCAGCATGCAGTGCTATTATTGATACTGTAATTTGCTGTTTAAATTTATTTTTAACTTACATCAGACGTTTGATTGTATCACGGCAACGCGTCATTTTAGTATTTCATAACTACGAAAAATCAAGTGTTTGGATTAGTGATGGGCGTTTTTAATTCCGTATCGAGCGATTGGCTTCCATACTTCTATTTTTTTTGTGGCATGCGACACCACGACTAACACGTGTTTCTGTCCCCTATAAAAAAAAAGGTTGATGACCACTGCCGTAAACGTACTAACTTAGAAAATCTTTGCGCTTGACTTGAAGACATCTATCTATCTACATTGTAACCGGACAGGAACATCGATGCAGACATGCTGTTCCAAGTTGTTATTCCAAAGCCTTTACGTGTTTATTAATTTATCTATATTGATATTTAAAACAATTGTTACAGTATTTAGAGTTACGCTTCAATCGTCATGTACGTGCGGTTGCATCGGTACTGTTTCTACTGGATGAGGTGAGTACTAATATATTTTCATAATAATTAAATATAAATCAAAATGGTTAACTTCGCGTTGTATCGGATCACTAAATAGTTACTTAGATTTATGTATACCTACTATTTATTTAGATGTATGTATGATATTTAGATTCATGTATACCTAGATTGTTTATGTATACCTACAACAAATATATAAATATACAAACAAAAAAAAATAGCTTAAATAATATCACTGTATTATTATTCAAAATTAGAAAAAGGTTAAATATTAGATTTCAAGTTAAATATATGTTACAATTAAATGTGGAGGAAAGACTGTGAATGTGTAAAAATTTCAAATGCCACAAATTTCTGATCAGTTAATAAGTTGTGCTTGCAATGGTATCATAAAGAAGTTCTCCAAAACTGTGAGCATTGGTCGCGTGTCTGTTTAAATGAATTCACCATAGAGGTCGTTAGCATTTGATTTCTTTTATAGTTCTAGTGGTTACGACCGCGAATTGTATAGGAGTGAATGTTAATGTGTGCTTCGTTTTTTTTGAGGGTAGACGATGTCGTTGGTCTTAATATCTTTAGCAGTCGTTGTGTCATGTTACAATACACATAGAACATTTCACAACAACACACTCAATACACAAGATAAATTTCGATCCTTGGTTCAACCACACACAATTCTATCAATTCATATCGGAGCACATTAAAGGATGTTCTCCTTAGGGGTTAGGAGGTTAGGGGTGAATTTTTATAAGTTACAATTTACGAAAATGTAATAAATTGTTAACTTCCTACTTAAATCGTTAAATGCTGTCTCATAAGTCTATGTTCAATAAAACCTAATTACCTCGACTTATTTGGCATTATCAATTTAAATAAACTAGCAAACGCTCGCAACTGTTTGTGCACATATTTCAATAGTTTCTAATTTTGTTTTGATGTAGTTCACTGTTGCTAAATTTATTTCATTTGCAACATTCATTTATTTATTGGTATCACTCCAACATCATTCCTCGATTTATATGGTTTACCGCAACACTGGAGAATAATAATCAATGAGATAATTATAAATGTTTAAACTTTATATGACACAAATAAATGTCGACCGATTAGAAAACAAATTTACGTAACTTATTAATATTTAAACAAATAAAAATGAATTAAATGCCAGGTCTACATCACCTATAAAAGCTAGAAAACCGTAGTACTATTATGGACACACACAAACGAACAAATGAATATGACTGGCGAAGAAAAAGAAATACGAATATATACATTATATATATATATATATATCGTCTACCGATATCATACACAGCTTATCATGTACTCAATCAGATAGTTTTCGTCAAGATCGGAAAAAAATAATTTAGAAAATGGTACAATTTGAGTCAGAAAACGGATCTTTATCACATAATGTTTCAATAACATAATATTGCCGACAGAGCCAATAGGTTTACATAATAACTTATCATCTACTCAATCAGATAGTTTTCGTCAAGATCGGAAAAAAATAATTTAGAAAATGGTACAATTTGAGTCAGAAAACGGATCTTTATCACATAATGTTTCAATAACATAATATTGCCGACAGAGCCAATAGGTTTACATAATAACTTATCATCTACTCAATCACATAATTTTCGTCAAGATTGGAAAACAGAAATTAATTAAGAAAATGGTACAATTTGAGTCACTGACTCATAAAACGAATCTTTATCACATAATGTTTCAATAAAATAAAATTACCGACAGAGCCAACAAGTCTATATAGTACCAAGTATGATTTTTTTTGGTAATATGACCTCTCCAAAAACTTTGGTAACGACAGCTTCTGCGTGGTAAATTAGTGATGTTCTAGGCCACTTCAATTACGAAAAGTGCCAGATCCATGCTTGAATTTACTGAAGGTACATACATAATCTTAATTCCATTTTTCGCTTTGCAATGCAACTCATAATGTTAACAATATTTTACTTTAACTTGATAAAATATTGCTTAGAATGTATTCTTTTATGGCACTCATACAAATATTATGATTTGTATTTAACAAATGTTAAAATTTATATTAACTATAATTAAAATCTAAGTTAGCTTAAGTCGATTAAATTTGCCTTTACTCTTATTGCACAGACATTCTGAATATAATCATTAATCACTTGGTCTATAACACTCGAAACGAGACCTGGACTTTGGACTTTCAATATCATTCATTATCTTCGTTGATACTTCAGAACGTATAACTCGACGTTGTTACTTATACAAAGGTGTCTCAGTATATTGCGAAATAGTTCTCTGGCATTCATTCTGGACGAAGCTTACGCACTTGTTCAAACACTGCGAGTTCTTATCGTGTACAACGATCAATTTGTCAGGTGCAATCAATTATATTGTTTTTAGAACATTAATTACCTATGATATTACCACAGCTTTGTTTAATATAATATGGTTGTATAAAATTCAGGCGTCGAAAGCTGTTTACAATGTTGAATTTATTTATACCTTTAGAACAAGTACATACTATGAATTAAATTAGTATTAATTTACTTTGCAACAATCCGCAAGCACAATGTATGATGGTATATATTGGAGTGAAACACGTGTTGGTGACGGCATGTGTGTTGGTATATACTTTTATCATAATTGCATGTTTTCATTTGCGGGAGGGAGGGAGGTTTCATGCGTGTATAGAAGTATATACCGTCATACATTGTGCTTACGGATTGTTACAATGTAAATTAATACTAATTTAGTAACAATGAATTTCCGCAAAGTAACGCCTGATACTATCACTTATACTATGAATGTTATGGATATTAAACTTCGGATTTGGATACGGATACGAATATATGAGTAATATTTTACAGGTTTCGGTTTTGGTTACAGATGTGAAATTATTTCGGTCTATGCGATTGTTTCGGATAATTTCGGTTGCAGATATTAGATGAATTAGGAATCGGAAAAAAATATGTAGTGTAGTATAACACTTGGACTTTATTTCTAGGTATTATCTGGTATTACAATCGTTTAAAATAATAATAGCCTTACAAATGTAATAATAAAAACTGTCTAGAAATGAGAGCGAAAATAATAGTAGCATGTGCAGATTCAAACGCGAGTATCACGTGCCGGCGACCGACGTTCAAACCACTGAGCTATCACCACTGCTTATATATCTGTCACATTTATATTTGCCACTGGTAGGAATCAAACTCGACCCTTTGTTTGACTACAAACCGATAATATGTATTAGATATTATCAGTACTCAAACATTAGTCTATAACTGAAAGAACTCTAATATTTGAAGTGATTCTGGAAAGTGCTCATTTATATTATTTTAATCAGGAACCAGCATACAAACGTTTCATTTATTTATCGAAATTTGCAATGCGGTAGAATAGTCACGTTTTGTTTTATTGTAAATAGAGTTTATTAGTAAACTACGCTCGTTTCGCTTCAGGAAAGCTGCGCCTTACGCTTAGAAATAGCTCTTGCATAGTTTTAGTTAATTTATAACTTTTTTGATTTATGGACGGGTTGCAATGAAACGAACTTTAAATATTAAGTGGTGCTTACTTTAACGAACGCTTACTGCAATACATTCGTGAAATCCGTTACGCCGTTCTTGAGATTAGTGCGAACAAACGCACAGACAAACAGATAAAAATTCTAATAACTATTGTTTTGGGTTCTATGGTGTTAATACAGGCCCCGGAATAATACTTTTTCTCATACATCCTTCATGTACAGACAGAAAGCGATCAGTTAGAATTTTATTATTATTATTATTATGCATAAATCTATTGTGTTACTAAATAAGGTAAGAAAAATGTTCAAAAATTTAATTTCAAATAATCTCGGCCACGGTTTTTGTAGGTGAACAATGAATAAATTTACGGAGAAAAAGTTACAAAGAGATGTTAAGTAAAATTATTTTAAACCTATTTCATTCTGGACGTTTTATATTGTAATGTTCCTGAGGAGTCTTGTATTTTATACCAATATTTTGATTCAATTACACGGATCATGGTCGCAGCGGGACGCTAAGGTGTATAAGTAACTACTAATAAATTTTATCTATCTTAATATAATAACATAGTGTTATTAAAATGTATCTGATGCCATTCTTGTGCATTGAATGTTTTTGATATTATTAATTGTTATATTTTTTAATCCCGGGAAATGGCGCTGTTCTCGTGGAATCCATATCCATCCTAATATTACAATTGTCTGTCTGAAAAGTTACACTCCTACGGTCAAACTGCTGGGCCGATTGTGATGAAGTTGATATAAATATATTTTGTGGCCTGGAGCAGGGTATAGATGTCGGAGATAAAAACCAGTCGAATATAAATTTAGAATGAAAGTTCCCTAAGTAATTTTTAAATTATGTTTTGACAAATTTTTTGCAGATAATTCAATAATAGAATTAATTCCTAAATTCGTAAAACTAGAAAAATCGAAAAAAAAAAACACCTAAAGCAATAAAATGAGACACATATGAAATTTAATAAGTGCCCGACAAAAAAATAACAAATATTAATAATATGGGGGTGCTACTTGTAAAGAAACGTAATGCGTAGGTTTCTTGAAGCGAAGGGCAGGCGAGTTATTTGTATTAGAAATATTTAAAATGTAACTGGATATGATAATTAACAAACGACTAAATTGACTTTTAATCGACCTGTTTATTCCGATGGTACCGAAATATATTAAATTTGTGGTTGCGTTGTAATTTAGATCAATTCTGCTATGTAGAATGCGGTCGTTAGCTTATTCAAGAAAGGACTTTGCTCGCTCTGTCCGAACGTAAAATCATGAATTGTACGTTTTACGGAGCAGACGCCGAGAGTTTCTCGTATAAATTTGGTTTTTTCAATTGTTTCTTTTTTCATTTTTGCTTTTTATTATTAAGTCTACGAATATTAATTGGCGAACATATTTTTAAATATATTATGTACGATAGTAGCTATAGGTTGGTAGTGATTATACAAAGCCGAGTTTATATTACATAATATAAAAGTCGGTCAAATTTTAAACGGCTCTTACGGGTGTAGGTCAGGGTTATGTGATGCAAATATTTCCAGGAATATTTTTCGGTTTCTGTATATTTGATATTGGTTTTCATTTGCGAGTTAGGATCTAAAATCTGTACGATTTATAATTGCAGGCTGAATATTTTCGTTATTGTCAATTTCCATGTATTAAAAATGCGTTATAAGATTATGAAACAATACATTTTGGTTACTTACAACAAGGCATTATATTATATATTGTGACGTATGTCAGATGCTATTTGAAACATTAGATTTTAATTTATCCCCTAAAGTCATCTCAAAATCAAAACACTTCTATTTTTGATCCATTGAAGGATTATGTATAGAGAATAAAGAAAAAAAAAGAAAAACGAACTAGACGTAGGGTAGATAGATTAATCTACCACTAGCTTGTCGACGGTTTCTCCCCGTCACCGCGGTTTCGCCGCGACCACGATCCATGCAACTGGGTCGAAATATTGGCAACATATAAAAACGTATCGTGAATACCCGCTACATAATAAAATGTATACTGTTAAAGTTGCCCAGAAGACAGGGTAACTTTGCCATACCATACTTTTGCAACATTTTTTTATAATTTCCATTAAGAATCATATAATTCTCGATATCAGAATACAAATTTACTGACATGTATGCCTTATATCTTTTTCTAAAATCATATAAGCAAAAATAGGCTCAAAACCCGTCAGTTAGCGTGATTGATTGTACTATTTTAAGTAAAATTATTGGCCGCAGATGGCAATGAAACTGCGTTTACTAAACTTGTCAGAAGCGGATCGCGTGTGCTAAAGCGCAAACAAAGGACAATTGTCAATTGGGCGTTTAAAATGTGCTATTTACACGTGTCACGTTGTCTAAAGTGACATAGCTTGAGGATGTGTCACAGCTTAGATTATAGAATCAACATTCAAATGTTTCTTAAGTGTTTTGTGTGCAATGTCGGAGTGCCAAGCGGGCCGCCTAGTTTTGTGATCACTCACTATAAGGTAGTCCTTCTGTACCTTTGTCTGCTATTGACATAAAAATATATTAAAAAAAATTAAGTTTAGTAATGCCTAGTAACCCACCCTTGCTTCGCTTTGGAACATTAACAGATCCACATCCAGTAATGAAAAATATCCTAGATTTTTAACCCATACAATAAGTCCTAAATGTGCCAAGAATGATCTAAATCTACACAGTGGTGTGTGGTTCATTATACTTAATTATTATTATTGACATAATTTATGAGAAAACATAAAACGGTACAAACTTATACCGCATTACTGCTTAATGTTTATATTAAAATCTGTGTTATGTGTTTTATAATTGAGTAATTTGTGGAATATAACTTACTTATTTATTAATAGGCATAATTTGTTTACGTCTTCATATCGTCTTCAAAAGGTTCAGCGTTCTTTTATGGGGCTTGGAGTTCGTTTTTACAATAAGATTCCTAAGTTGATACGTAATTTGCTCATTGGAACTTTTAAGCGACGCATTAAACTACAGCTTATAGGCAAAGAATATTATAGTATAGATTAATATATTAATGACAAGGACACCTGGAAACAATAGTGTCGAAACCAGTTCCGCACAGGTTTAAAATTTTATAATTACCATGTATTATTTAAAAGATGTGCTGAGTAGTTTCTTTCGCCGTTTCATCTCAATGTTAAAGCAACTTTTCGAAACGGTAATAGAAGCAAAAAATTATGTGCGTAAGTGTTTTTACAGAATACCTACGTGTTTAAATGATTTTGAATTTGAATATTTATTTTTTTGTTTATTATTTACTTATATTTAAATATAATTTCTATTTGGTTATGTTTTGAAGATTAATTATTTCTTATTAGATCATTTATTTTGTTTTAGGTTTTATTCTTGCCTATGGTTGTGTACGTGCCTGCATTAGCGTTTAATCAATGTAAGTATTTCGATTATGAGGCCATATTATTATATATATTTTTGTTTTGTTCACGTATATTTGGTGTGTAATGGACTTGATGTAGTGTTGAATTAGTGCCAACAGCACCGTGTTGTGCAGTGGACGGAGCAATGCTTTTCTTTGAAATTGGTTGGCAAGGAAGAAACCAGTTTAATCTGGACAAAACTAGCGCATGGCGGTTTTTGCTAGCTAAACATAGTTTGATTTTTATCCGGCCAATTTTAAAATAATATTACCCACTCACAAGTGCAGTAGCGTAACAGTTAAGTTATAATGAGTATTACTAGCAGCTGAAAACCAACAAGCAGCAACTGTGACTCACTTGAAATTTAACAACTTTTCGAATAATGTCATTATGTGGATTTACGGATTTAGGCAAAATAATATATAATGTGTATTCTCAATTTGAACATTAAATGCAAAATAATGTTTTTTATTTATTTTTTAATGTTGTACACATACTGTCTAGAACCAATCTAGGATGTACAATAAAAAATTTAATTATTTGAAGGTTTATATTTTTAATTACGCACTAACGTAGGTACGAGTACCTGTGTTTTAAATAGGTAATTACAAAAATGATTTTATACTATTTATTTATATTCTTATAAACATTACGTTAGCAATTTTTATAACATAGCATTTTTAATCAAAAGTTTGATATTTTTATAAATAATTAATATTATTCGATTTTATTCCCACATTTCATCAGTTTTTATGGAGTTTATCTTAACTACGATAAGTCTTGTATTGTACGGACAGACTGTATAGAAATTTGGAAAGCAATTTTTCATTATTTTTTATTATATTTTATTATGTAGCTATAATTTTGTTGCATTATGTTTTTTGTTTTATTAATTTTCAGTGACTGGTTTTAATGTTTTTGCCGTTGGTGGTGTCATGGTGGCAATATGCGGCGTTTATACAGTATTAGTGAGTTGATTTATTTTTGTTTTTGTTAGGTTATTTATTAGCATTTGGTTTTGAAGTAACAAGTTTTTGTTCAGTTTACAGTTAACAGCGTACACTTATGCATTTTGTTTCTTCCTCACATATATACGTGTGTATGCGTGCGTGTTCTCTCTCTTACACACCCATAAATATCGTTTAAAATGTCTCGGTACATGCTGTCCATCTAGGGCGGTTTGCGTGCGGTGGTATGGACGGACTCAGTCCAGACGGGCGTCATGTTTATCGGCGTGATGCTCGTAGCGGCGGCCGGCACGCTCGCGGTGGGCGGCGTGCGGGCCGTTGTGAATATAGCCAACGAGTCTGGCAGGCTCCAGCTATCAAAGTGGGTATATTTTTAAATATTTTTTAAGTTACATATAAAAAATGTTATGTAGCTAAATTTTATGAAATCAATCGCGTGTTTGTTTATATATAATATACGTTTGAACAACCTATTTTTTTAACAGTGAATGAAATTAGTTAATATTTCATATATATGAAGAATATATATGGAGAATATATATACATTTATATATATGGAAAATAGTATAAAGAACAATGATATATGCAGGTTTCCATGGAATCAATGCTCCGTGTAGGATTTGAACTCAGGTTAGTTATACTCGTATATGCGGGAGATCGGCGTTGCAGCTAATGGGTTACGACTGCTCCCATTCTGGAGCTTTCATATTTAACAGTTTCTACTCTCGGTCGCAGTTGGAGTTTCTCGCCCTACGAACGACAGACTGGCTGGGGTGCGGTGGTGGGCGGCTTTCTCTACTGGACATGCTTCAACTCCGTTAATCAGACAATGGTGCAGCGTTATCTTGCGCTTCCGTCTAAGAGAAAAGCAATCACGTGAGTATTCGTAGGGCCAATCAAACAAGTAAATGTTGGGGCAAATCAAGTCAAAATAAAACTATTCCTTTTCCAATTTTCGTAATGGTGACTTGGTAAATCTCCATTCCCATTATCATAAACCAAAAATTTTTAAGTTTTGATATTAAATTGAATTGAATTGATTTTTTTATTCGAAATAGGTTATTACAAATAGTCTCTGATAGTCAAGCTATGTAATCGCTACAGCAAGTTCCTACGATGAAAGAAGAAGATAATATTTTCTACACACAGTTACAGAGATCACTTATTAATTACTACTTGAGAAGTAATTAATGTCCAATTCAAATCTCGTCTTTAATATAATCATCCCCTTATTTATTTGAACACCTTTTCGTCTTAAGAATACTTTTGACATGAGTTGTGAATATAAAGTATGGCAATGTTACTAAAATTTTTACACATCTTTCCATGAACGAGCCATCGGTTTCACTAAATCTGAAAGTCATTCTTAGATAATTAGTATTTGTCCATACTCCTAGCGATAATGTTGTAATATCCTCCTGTTAACAAACTGTGAAAGTACATTATAGTATCTAAAACACATTGTGACAAGAGTTAGTACAATTATTTTTTTAAGAAGAAAACATAATTAAAATGTTTTAAGAGTAACTAATTCTTTTCTACTCGAAGTCGTTCCAATCCTTTCAAATGTTTGCTGCGCCTCGCTGATAACGCTTAAAAGCAAGGTAAACACGCCAGCGGTTGTACCTACCGCTCCAGTTACTTTTGTTGCGTCACAAGGACGTTTCGAGTAGGTACCTACAGCAGAATTGAAACGAGACCACTTTCTTATTTTCACTTGTACACGTATACACCAAAAGTTGTGGAGTTGTTGTATAGAATAGACATACGTATGCCACGTTAGAGCGCCACGCTGGTCTGACAATGAAATCGGATGTTCGGGTAGTTGAATTCATCGACGGAATTTTCAAAAATTCAAAGCCGTCAACAAAAAGCGATCAATCCGTCTCCAGTCTCTCTACTTCTCTTTCAGCGCCTTAGGTATATTTTGCATAGGCGCGATCCTGGCGATATCCCTGTGCGTGTGGTGCGGACTGACGGCGTGGGCGGCCTGGGTGCAAGGCGGCTGCGACCCGCGGGGCCGGCCGCTCGTCGACGACCGGCTGCTGCCCGCCTTCGTCACGTACATCGCCGATGTTCAGCGCCTGCCGGGGCTCGCCGGGGTTTTCCTCGCTGGCGTGTTCGGTGCTGGATTGAGGTAACGATAGGATGATAACGAGAGATAAAGCACTGATTTCTATGTGATGTAACGAATGTCATCGCGGACGTTTTAACTGCAATGGGTATTCACGATTTTTATTCTACAGTTCTCTGATCTCTATAGCTTAATATCGATATATCGAACGTCCAGATTTATTATACATTCGGGTCGTAGTGACGTACGATTTACCAGTTTTGCTAAAAGATACTCATGTGTTACTTAAACAGGTATTACAGTACTACAGCGATGCGATTAACTCCAAAATGGCGCAGATGTGTACAAAAAACGTACCTAATTTATGATAGTCTGTCAAGTGTATTAGATATATCATAGAAAGGCGAATCGTTGAACGCGATCTACGCCTTCTCATTTAGGAATCGAATTTAGAAAATTATGTTCTTATTATTCTTTGTAATAATACACCGATAAAAGAACTTTGACTTTATTCTATTATTAAGGAAAAATTGGAGAGGATAGGAGGTCATAAAAATATTATTTGCTTTAACTTTTTTGATCACATATACATAAATAGTACGATATAAATAACATAGCACATAAGCGTACCAGCTGACTGTTACACCGCACAACATTTTATAATTTTTCTTATACTGCAAACTTGTACATTATTCCAAAAAATATGATATAATGTTTCCTTAAGTCGTGTTTGACATCGAAATGTATATATCGAGTGTAATTCGGTGTTTGAATTGACAATATGTCAGTTCACTGTCAGCGGTGTTGAACGCGTGCGCGCTGGTGGCGGTCGAGGACATCATGCACGGCTGGCTGCTGCTGCGGCTGCGGCCGCTCGTCGAGGGGCTGCTGGCGCGCTGCGTCACCGCCGCGCTGGCGGTCATCTCGCTCGTCATGCTCGTCGTCATCGAGAAGCTCGGTGGCGTGTTGGGTACGTATTTATAAACATTTAACAACTTTCGCTACACTTCTGTTTACGTTTTAGCGAAATTTGGAAATAAAGAATAGTTTATGAAACTTATAAAAATTAACTAAACAAATTACCTAAATACATGTGGACTAATTAGTGGCAGAAATGTGCAGTAAGTTATTTTTTAGGTCGGAGCGTGAAGCTTACTCGACGTTGAGATGCAATCATCACATAACTAAATATCACTCGCTTGCTTTAAAATAAATATAGGAATTGTTTGTGCATGAGCGTAGATATGATGCCACACGAAGTGTTATTTGACAACATCTACAGGAGAAAGCAATAAATGCAGTCTCTATGTAATGTCTACTCCGAAACATGTCATAACTTGTTTATTGCGTCGTCCCAAATAGGCGTAGCGACGGCTCTGTCCGCGATCGCCGCGAGCGCGACCTGCGGCATCTTCACTCTGGGCATGGTGTGCTGGTGGGTGGGGCCGCGCGGGGCTATCTCCGGGGCCGTCGCCGGGGCCGTCGTCGCCGGCACCGTGTCGCTGGGCACGCAGGCCGCCGCCGCGCAGGGGCTGCGGGCCCCGCCGTTGAACATGACCACGGAGTGCGCTCTTAATGCGACGTTTGTTGCACTTGTTGATACTATAGTGAGTATTGATTAAACAATATGTAAAACTACTGTATTCGTATCTCGGCCGGGCAGTCGTTTCTGTGACGGATAAATCGTTATAATGTAATGTAATGTAAACTATTAAATATTCATAAATGGTTACTTAGTTCGGATATAGATACTAAAAACATGCACACATATAATACATTGATTTGTACGTTGTTCAGTACACATATTGACATTAAAATGATGTATTATTGTTTCTGTAGTTAATCTCTCTAATCTAAGATAGTGTCGCTAGGTAGTTCATATACGAAGCTGTGAACGGAACGAGTGTGCTAGCGCCCCCTTTCCCTAAAGGGGGTCGCATCAGATGTCGGCTTCAAGGCCTCCAGGCCAAAGCCAGTCTCGGGTGGTGTTTAGTGGGTAGGCCCCTAGGTTTCACGGGAGTCCCACATAACCAGCGCAGCCGGCTGCGCTGGTATGCATAAAGCATTCACCACCCCCCTCCCCCGCTTCCCGGAGGGTAGCCCTTTTTCCAATTGTCTGGGCGCAAAAAAAAAAAAGGAACGAGTGTGTTGACACAGGGTCTCCGTCTATGCTCTTAACGGCCGCCGAAGGTTTTAGCGGGTAGAAAATGTAGTGGCCATTACCGAAATCTAATACGGTTTTTTTTCAGTGGAACATATTCTTATCTAGGTCCTTGATCTTGTATATAAGACTGTATTTAGGTGTAAAAATATAGTAAGATCTTGATTAATGATTGAAACTGAAAAATTAATTGCACTGTTAAATATTATCATGACAGGTAAATTATCTTAGCTTGAACAATGATTACGCGTACGTAATACTTATATACGCACACGAACGCACACACGTGCACAATCAGTGCTAGGTTCTCCTCTCTCTATACCTAATTTCAATCCATATTACATCCAATAGATTCATTTTTAAGGGCAAAAATTCAAAAAAGGAATACGTTCTAAACTTGTTTGCAATTTTTTGTTTGTTACCTCAGAACTCCGTGGCTTATTGACCGATTTGGAAAATTCCTTATTTGTTTGACAGGTTATTATTTCCTTTTGATCCCCCTTAAATTTGAATAAAAAATACCACCGTCATGGTGAAAGATAGGAGACGAAACCAAACTATTCGCCTTGTTAGAATTGAAATCGGTTTTTTTTGGTACTTGTGTTCTTGTAAATCTTCCTCAAGATCCAGAAACTGTTTCCGCTGTTTTGAGCATCGGATCATTTCACTACCATTAAATATAACTGTATTAATGTCCATTCATATATGTACGTATTTATCACCCCTCGCTCAGGATCCAGAGACGGTGTTCCCGCTGTTCCGAGTGTCATACCACTGGATCGCGCCGCTCGGGCTCCTGGCGACCGTGACGGTGGGCGCGCTGGTCGGCTGGCTGTTCGACGGCCGCGATCGCACCAAGATGGACGCGGAGCTGTACACGCCGGCGGTGTGGCGCTGGCTGCCGCGCGAGGCGCACGAGAACGCGGGCGANNNGGCGAGGTGAGACGCGCCGCCGCCGCCGCCGCTAAGGACTGCGACGTGCCCACGCCGTCCGCGCCGCTTATACTTGGACGGATCCCGGATAAGGTAGGTAAGAGCGATATCAACATTCTTGTTTTAACACCCTACCTTACCTTTAGGTGTCTACCTTTATGGTATATGCAATTAGGCAAAGGGCAATCGTATTGTTCTAACATAACAATGGCAAAAATTGATTAGGGTTTTTTATTTCGGGAACAAGTACTCACGATTACATCTCTTAGATAATTTTCAGACCGTCAATACTGTCGTTCTTATGCGGCGTTCTTATAAGTCATACTATTCATTAGCACGATCCAAGCAAATGGATCTAAATATTGACAAAATTAAAATGTATCAATCGTGAGTACCTGTCATTTACATTTTTTTTATTATATGCTACTGAATTATATATTAGGGACTTTGTTTATTAATATAAGTTTTAAAACAATTTCTAAAAATATTAATAAATTGCGAAGTTTAAATTTGATGAATGGTGAAATGTGTCGTACAGTTCATTTCATATATTAATGGGTCTTTGCATTCTTTCTAAAGTCTTTGGTTATTGTCGTACGTATTTATTATGTTCTGCAAGTGAAGACAATGTGTGTTTACAGTATTCTGTTATTCACAGATTGAAATGAGCGGTGAATCCAGTAGGTGAGGTGAGTTGGGTCAAAGGACCGGCCGCGTGCGTGGGCAACAGCAAAAGATTATGAAAAGAAATCTAAAGGATGTGAAAAAATAAACGCGTTTTAGGAGATGTTTAAAAAAATATAATTTTGTTGTCTATGTCCAGTATTATAGTGTACGATATTCTTATTTCTTGTTATCAGTAGTAAAATCTACGTCGTGGTTTACTATAAGTAACTGCAAGTATTTTGTCGTTGTGTGACATTGTTCGGTTGTAATCATCAGGCGTTCAGGTATATCTAAGGTAACGCTATCTTGGCGTTATGACGCAAGGTGTCGGTTTGTTTTAATTTGAATATTACGTGTACTATATCGTATTTTACATAGGAATAAAGCATCATTTTAGGTGGTGGTCGAAACCTATTGTAAAAGTGGATCAGTGTGGCGCTACCCTTACAACAGCAAAATAAAAGACTTCGGTATGAAATATGTAAATTATGAGTTATATTGTAATTAATTTTTAACTTCGTCCTTCATCTACGTTTAGTCGTTAACTTTCAACGTTTCGAATATTGCAATAAATATTGAATAGATGCAATTCGGAACCAATATTATAATATTTTCATGAATGTTAAATATTGTTAAGAAATAAAATGGGGACTACACCAAGATTATTTTTGATTATAGGGTGATATTAACTGCTTTAAACATAAGTATGGATGAGGGTTACAGTATTTATATTTATGACATGTTTTATCAGTTTATTTGTTTTACAGTGGAGAAGATTATTTATTAAAAATCTTATATTAATTTCGACAAACCTACAGCGTAAACCGCAGGGTGGTTGAAGTATAGCAAAGGAGTTCCTCATACAGTTTATGTGATTGAGCGCCAAGGAAGATTTTTTGTAAAATCTATCCTTGAGATTGAAATAGGGAGTTAAAGTTGGGGAATTGTTGTAGTAATTGGAGAAATTTATGATTCGATACGCGCTCGTATTTCGCGCTTAAATCGCCGCGTGGTTTCCGTTAGATTTTGTGGCCGACACTGAATTACAACTTATGGATAATGTGACGAGCAGACGCCATGATAGCTTCCTCTTTGTGTCTTTTTTATTAAATACACTTTATAGCACATTTCAAAATAAATACTTATGTTGAACTCCTAATAGTAATCTGCATTAATATTAAAATTATAACAGGGCCGAATTTATATATGAAATATTTGTTGGAAATTTTAATCTAGGTAGACCTTTTTATCGATGTACAGGTTAAAACATTTTTTTTAATCGTTGTCTGTCTGTCTAAGTACATATATCTACTACGAATGGACAGATTTTGATATTTGGCATTTTTGGCACTAATATTATGGGTCAAATCTGTTCCTGCTGATTTCCAAAGCGAAACGATAGTCGGCTACTGGTGGGAGTGTTCTTGTTCAACGGTCTTTTAGGTATTATAGTGGTTACATACTGGTTGGTGCCTTTGATGGGTGATACTCAAAAAATATATATATAATATAACGAATTTATAAATAAAACGAATATATCATTGTTAATATAATTAAATAAGAGTAGTATTTTCAATACTGATTTTATAATAAATGGTTTGTAAAAATCAAAATGTTTTTTTCATGTTTGCTTCTGTACACAGGTAGATCTATCTATGTAATGATCATGTATCATTACATGCTGGAATTAGTTGTGGTGTAAAATAATTTTGTTAAAAAGCATAAAAAAAAATTATAAGAAAAATTGAATTAATTGAATCGATAACAATAGGTAATTCTTTCTCGTCCTCTCGATATATACGAGATCG
>PDGT01000005.1:9401816-9459905 GCA_003671415.1 Megathymus violae
GAAAACAAACAATTTTGTACCACTTTTCCTTTTGTATTTATCAACCGATTTTCTTTTGTTTGGTGGCCATTGACCAGCTTTAGTATTGTCAATAAAAATTAATTGGATAAGGAACGTTCTTCAGTGGTCGGAAACGAAAGTAAATTTAATAAAGGCGTTATTGTATTTTAAATATGCCTAATTGAAAATTGATACATAATGACTTACCGGTAATAAAAGTAAAAAAAAATATGTAATAATTACGGAATAACCAATCGTTTAACAAAAAAACCTCAGTAACGTTCGAACTTCAAAAAATACTGAATTACAATGGAATTTCGACCACCGGCTCCCGCTAGTATATATAAGCGTTTCAAAACAGTATCGAATATTAATTTACATAATTACTAAACGTGAAGCTTTGTGATGTTTATCTATATAATCAGAATAAATTATACATTGAATAAAACACTCAATTCCATTAAATAAACGGAATACTTTTACACACTGATATCTGTACTTATTAACTTTATTAATGATCAATGTGATTGAAAATTATTTAAGTTTTTAATAAGGATAAAAAATATATGTTTCATTGTTAAGTAGTGATAGATTTGTAGGTTGAGAAATCGACTTCTTCAGGGATCTGGGTTCGAATCCTTCGCTAACATTAAAGTTACATCCTCATTTGCATTAAATACCATTGTCTTGGAGAAAGTAAAGCATGATAACCAAATCTGTTCACCACAATGTTCTCGGCGGCGTGTAGTCTACGGACTCCCGTCAGGTCATGATGGATAACTTGTGTCCTCGGGAACCAGTAGAACTGTTGTGAGTCGAACCTGATAACGGTAATGGTGGTGAAGGTGGTGGATCGTTGTGAATAGACCGTGAACTGAACTTAGTAGGTATTATATTGTTATATTTTATGATTTAATAATTGTAATCATCGTAGAAAACGTGACCATATTGAGGGGAAAATACACGAAGTAAAATCACGTTTTATAATAGTGATAAATAATTATGATAAAGGTGTTGAATACGAATAGGAGCCATTCAGGAGATTCCTATGTACTATAGTGACGTTATAGGCAGGCAATAAATAGAAAATTACGTACTGTTACATAACAATGAATAAAAAAAAATTAATGTACCATGTTTTTACATTCTTCTCCTTTTTTTCACATTTTCATGCATCGTCGTCCACTTCTGAGCTACGCTCCAAATTTCAAGTATCTCGCTCAGCGGGAAGTTAGTTTAAAATCAATTACAAAAATTCCACCCGGACAGACATACCAGAAAGCGAGTAAATAAAAAACATGGTAATAAAATATACAATTATACATTTTTTCATATTAAATATATTTAATTTGAGTGTTTTTATATATAGAACCTTTGATATATCATGAAAATAACTTGTCGTTTAGTCATTTAATAGGGAAATAATAATAAATTGATGGGTAGTATTACCGTTTCTACGGGTTACATGGTGCAAGGTCGGAGAAATTTAAATACTGCAGGTTATATCAGACAGAATATTGATAAAAAATTTGTCATACACTATTCACTCGGTAGAATAAAATACTGAGGTATTTTTCTCTTTGTTTAATTTACAAATCTTTTTTGTAATTGTAATCATAGCCATAAGTTTTATGATTTTTCATTCATAAACAATAATAAATAAACGTACGTTTTTAGATCTTTATCTTTAGAAAAATTACAACTTTATATAGACATTGCCAATATATATTTATTAAAATCAATATTTATGGTCCTCTTTTATTTTCTTTTGCTAGATGGCGTTACTTCTGAGTGAGCTGATTGCTTTTCTATGGCTGTCATTTCAATAAATTAATCTCTTTGGGTTGTACAATTTAACCGTGAAATGGGGCAATTATATCAGTACTTATTAACTTAATTAAGTGAAACAAGTTGCTTCAAGTAACGTTCTTTCTGTATACAACATTTCATTTCAGAGCGAGCGATTTTTATAAATATTTTTTTTTAATTCAATCTTTAATAGTAGCAATACATATTTGACCGATCTCAAATATAATTATAGCTGTGTTTTGTTATGGTCACTTTGATACTTAATTGTGAATAAAAAATTTGGTCACTATACAAAAATATCCTTGTCATATAATAACAATAAGTTCATTAATTATAATAAATTTGGACTTATTCTAAATTAATAATAAATTTGGTGAATGTAATTAAGAATTGTTTCAGAGTTTAAATGTAGGTATCTATCTACTTAATTCTAAATAGTCTATTCAAGTATTTAAGAACTCGCTGTATTTAATACAATGTGATGATGTTTTCGCATAGCCAATTGTGAAAACATGTAGCCGATTCCACAACTGAATTAAATGATATACTTATTTATTTTGTTACCACGTTTACTGTGTCGTTATTTATTATTAAAAGTGAATTATGTTAAAATAAACGTACGCACAAAGTTAACGCAGTTTGATTTCGAGTCGCGCCGTCCCCAGTGTTCCCGCCGAGTGAACTCGCGACATTAGTGAAACGTGCGACAATTTCGTCGTTTTAACTTCTCAAGTTATAAAATTGCGAAGACGAGGAGAATAAAGTAAATAGTCGTATGCAGTGCTCTCAGGAACTCATGAAAACGGGACAAATGCACGGAAGGTGTTCATTGCTTCGAATAAGTTTCAGTTTGAGAAAAGAATTGTTGATAAAAGAAATTAAAGAAAGGAAAGTGGTATGTTAAACTAGATTGTAGGTATTTCAGCTTTACGCTTCTTTAATTATTTTCCAACAATAATTAAAAAATATACATTTATGTTATAACAGTACTGCTATACGATGACTGCTGGATAGTGTTTTAAAAACAAAAACTGTAGTACTTGTTTAATAAGCCACTAGTTTTAGGTATGAATGAATATTAATCTTTCATCTAAATAAAAATTATCCGATTTATTTATTTTTTTATTTAGTCTTCGAAATCTGTTAGGATCCTACAATAGAGCGACGCTTGTTTCGATGTTACAATTCAGGGACGTTATGGAGCTCTGTAACCGTAACCGAAACCGGCAAAATATATTTCATATATCCGTATCCATGCCCAGATCCGAAATTTCATATCCATAACATCCCTTTTATAATTCAAGAGTGCTGATATGTGGCGCGTGGCTCTCTAAAGGGTAACTACAGTATTCATAATACTCACATGCTCAGCGTGACGGCTATTAGAATGAAGACCGTATGTACTCAAATCTTAAGTAGCTACTTGAATGGCACAGGTGAGGTTCGTTATTGTGAAGGCTTCCAGTGTATTCTTCAACCATTAGCAGAGCGGTTAGTGGAGAGCTAGTACCATTCCAACTATCGGAATCTTTGATATCTTTTGTAGACCTCTGACATGGCTTTACGACCGCTGTCAAACGATAAGAAATCAAGATCGAGGCGTGAACGTGAAACATAAGTTTGGAAGGATGTACAGCAGTGTTCAAGGAGTGGTGCCACCAGCACTAATACGTCCACGGAGCATATTTTTTTATTTAAGTAGAGGACAAACAAACAGATGGGAAGTTGATTGTGAGTGGCAAACGTCGCCCGTGCAGTAACTCCAAAAGCATTATTGAACTTTTGCTGCCTAAAAATAAAGCGGGAAATCAGTTTTTAAACTAGCTCTTCGCTTAGATGTAACCGAAACCGGCAAAAACATTGCACGGTTGATTATAGTCCGTAGATGGTACATATACAATCAGATAAAGTACACTGCTACCATGAAGTAAGTATCATCGGAATTGAACTGAGTACACCTCCGAATAACCTCAAAAGGAGTGATCTCCTTGCGACGTAGTCTAGACGATCAGGGCACGTAGGCTTGAACTCGAAGATGGACATAACTGTTTACGCTCTTAAAACTCAAATAAAAGTATGCATATATGTTGGGTCATACATATGTTACCACCACTACGTTATAATAGTCATAATATGCATGAATATTAATAATTAACAACAACGTATATTCGAAAAATAACGCCCGATATATTTAATGTATATTAACATTAGGAAATCCGGTAACATAAAATAGCCTGGCTAACGTATCTGCCTGAACGAAACCCGCTGGTTATTTACATTCGAGGAGCATTCCTACCATTAAAAGTCACACAAAAGTTCGTGGTTCCCGTCTACGTGTGAGATGTGGAAGGAAATTGCTCGTGGATACCTTGCTAATTGATGCTCTTTGTAAAACAAGTTGCATTTCACGCAGAGTAATCAAGTAAAACAATCAAGCAAATCAATGATTTTTAGTTCTAACAGTTTAGGTACTTAGTTTCGTGTCACGTTTCCACGAAATGCAATATGTATAACAAATACTCTCTAAGTTTGTACTGGGTTTTATATCGCTTAAAAAATAAGAGTGTAATATATAAGTTTATTTTTAGAATGAAGGGAATGATATACATAAATACATTTATCTTTAGACAGATATAATAATGTATTATTTAATAAAGAGCTGTAGAGTGTTTATTTGATGTGTAATACTATTGAATCATACCTATTTGTAAAATTTATATATTTTATTTCATTAACTATTTGTGTGCCGAAATAGCTTATGTTCAAGGCAATATTTAGTTAACCAGGTTTGACAGTCATGGAAGGTTTACTCCGATTTATGACTTTTGTGCGTTCATTTGCGTCGGTTGCCATAAAATCGCGAAATTCTGTTACAGACCATCATAAAACCAATTGCTACGTTGAAAAGCCTCGAAGGGAGGCTGAGTCGTAAACTCAATTACTCTGAATAACTCTTTAATTGCTGAGAATAGGCAGTAAAATAATACAGGGAAAGCATTAGGATCAATTTACGTTACGAATAAATTGTGTAGGAATACCATGGAGATATTTTCTAGTTATTTATATATGAACAGAATAACCCCGTTGTGTTAACCTTAAGTCTATTTTAGGAACTTTATCAGACACGAAATTCACATATATTTTGTACATTGATAGTTCGGGCTAATAAATAAATATAAACCAGTCAAGTCTGAATCAGACTAGCGAGAGAATGTATCCAGAAATATTTTGCGGTCCCACTAGACTTGTAATTTTTATTTTAATTGCAGTAGTTTTGAAAAATATACCTTCACAACAAAACCTGTCTGTCTATCTACCTGTTTGTTTACGTTTATGTTTAATTGTCTCTTTATTTTAAGAGTTATTCAAATTTGTTCAGTTTATAGACGCCCTAAACCGAGCGCGAGCTCTGAGACCAAAGACGATCAATTAAATAATGCGCCAACTTGACAATAAATTCAACCGAGTACCTCATTGATACCCACTGTTTCAATAGTAACATATTATACATTAACTTATTTCTAACTTTATGCTTTTCGTTGGACTAAGTGTAATTATTTGTTTTCTTTTTATATTAATAGCTGACAAACGAGGAGACAAGCTACCTAATGGTAAGTGGTCAGCGTCGCCGATGGACATCAGTAAGACCAAAGGTATCGTCTAATGCGTTGTCGGCCAGGTCATGATAAGAAGGTAAGAAAGAAAGGCATTTTTGTTTATTGTACAACCCTGTTTGTTATAAACATTTGTTTTACTCATTACTGGCGCGCTTGAAGGTCAAGGGTCTTTCCTACTAATTATATTGCATTATATTTTACAAAATATATATAATTACAATGTTTTCATCTTTCATTATCATTACAATCCATAAGTGTTCCAAAAGCCAAATTTTGATATACTTTTATTTAATAATATCTCATCATTAGTAAGCTTGTTATTGATTGTTATCATTAGTCCTTGTTATTTTATTGAACCTTGTTATTTTTGAATAAAGAATAATCGTAACACCCTTGAAAAAATTTAAGTACCTACGAGTACAAAATATTTAGAACTTATTTACTTATTAGCAGACTGCATTCGCTTCCCGTCAGAAAAACTACCTTATGCTTAGAAATAAGATCTGCGTTGTTTTAGCACTGGGTTTTTCTCGTTCTGTGAATTAGAAATTCCTATAATAATTCATATTTTTTTATTTATGAACGGATTGAAATGAAACGAACTTTAATTTTTAAGTGACGCTTACTGCAATACATTAGTGAAAATTGTAACGAAATTGGATAAGCCCTTTCTGAAATTAGCGCGAACAAACGCACAGACAAACAGACAAAAATTCTAACAACTATTGTTTTGGATTCTATTTCGTTAATAAAGGCCCCTAATAGAAGTTTTTCTCACACATGCGTAATGTATAGAAAGCAATCATTTAGAATTTCATTATATGTATATGATTATCTTACATTATATGTATTTCAAATTTTGTGCTGTGTGTTTATTTTTGATGTTTTATCGACACAATTATGAGAGCTACGCTACTTACGGGCAGCCGAGAAAATCAGCGTCATAGTTTCATCGTGGACCCCTAAGCAGCGCTAAGTGAAGTCTCTTTGTTTTTCTCCGACTTTAATATGCTTAAAGTACACAGTAGCATATAAATGTAGTTTTGTAGAAAATAAACGTAAATTTAAGCACCAAAAAATAGTTTTTTTTTATAATGTTAAGTAACGAAAAGTGAAAAATCCATTTCTCAAATATATACTTAAAATACATACATATATACATATTAAATACATTTTAAAAAATATTATGAATAAACATGCCTCTACAAGTCAAATACATTATTCATACAAACACCGTAATAAATTTAAAAATAAAATTGTTAACATAAGTAAGACGAAAGGTGAACTACAAAGCTGTAAAACCATAAAAATTTCGGTGGCAACTTTTAGCGTTTTAAAAGCTCCTCGCGCCCGACACATTGCGAAGCACCATTAACATTACAGTCGCTAAGAATACGTAAGAACGTTACATTTCTTATCACCCGTTATCGGTGGATCCTCCCTTCGCCGGCCATTGGTCAGAAGCGCGCGGCATTACGCCCCTCTGTTAACGATGGCCTTTGGTTGTGAGAAAAATATTACCTTCTTACTGTTCGCCTTCTTAAGTTTGGGAAAACATATCTTAATATCATGGAAGGCTAAAATTTACCATGTGGTATTGTGACTTTCTTATGTATACTTTTGTTTTGATTGATTAATAGTAGCAGTCTTTATAACCGAATCTATTTTTATAACCGAAGGCTTTTAATACTAAATCCATAGTTATGTCTATACATTCATATGTTTTGACCTTTAGATAAATATATAACTAGTGACTGATTGAGAACGATTGTATGGCGATGTTTTTTATATTTCATACCTGTCGAACGAGCGGCCTGCCTACGTCGTGGTTAGTAACTGCTACCATGCACGGCAGTAATACTAAGATTATGATCAGGCTACCTGTCAATGAGGAAGCTTAAAACCGCTCGTTACCTGGCTCTCCAGTACTGCTACCGCAAAACGCTTAAAATATTATACTATTGATCTGAAAAGGTATTATCTAATTAGGCAAATAAACGACCTTACAAACACGAATACTGTTGTGATTAAGTTTGTTGATATCGGACGCATCTAGTGTCGGTAAAATATAGAGACCTGCCCGACAATTTCATTACGACAATGAGATTATGTAATTTAGACGTGGTTTAATACAGGGCTCTCGTCGTTTGAGAAGGCCTTGAGCGTACTGAACTAAGCTATACTATTATACTACCGAAGGAGGGTTAATAGCTATTCCGGGTGTGGAATTTCTGTGAAGTGTGCACTTTCTTCAATATCTTTTAAACTAAATACATTACAATTAAAAAAAAGTTTCTATTCATCAAAATCAATCGTCTAAATCCAATATTATTTATTTACGATATACCTTCTTATTCAACCTCCATATTTGTATTTAATCTTATCATTTTACCAGCACCTTCCGAGACAGACGGATATACAGACAGGCACGCGTGTGATAAGAGAACTGTTTTTCCATGAGGTACGGAATCTTATATACTAGGAACCAGGTCTCGCTTCGCTTTGGAAAAAAAAATCCTTACATTGTAATTATCTTCTACACTCAAGACAGATCCATACAGATACAGTTTACTTAGTATAGTGTGATATTAAAGTACAATTTAAATATTATCTTAACCTTTGATTGGAGCCCTTGGATTAATTAACAGACTAATTAATAAAATTGAAATGTAAATTCTATTCCAAATGAAAACGGAGTAAAAAGAACCTGAAGTAAGTTTTCCCTGTAAGCGTGTAACGGATAGACACATCAATCATGTTGCAACATTCATGGGCGGTTCGTTTAATGGCGATAATTAATCAGTTTCCACACTCGGCTGCGAAGCGGAGTCGTGCACAGGTGTAATGTGTGGTATAACGAATAATACGTCGGGTAACATTAACACTGTTCTCGGGGAATTAGGGCTGTCAACATAGTGAGATTCACCGGTTTTATCTTCTCCGATATTACGCTGTACATGTTCTGTATACAGTGTTTGCTTCAGGATTATTATAGTGCATTAGTAATTATGATTATGACGCTAGGGATTTTTCAGTACAGACAGTCGTAAAAAGCAAGAAGAAGTTTCATCAAACGTAATTGTAATAAAAATACTGTCGGAAATGTAA
This sequence comes from Megathymus violae, assembly GCA_003671415.1. Classification (NCBI taxonomy): domain Eukaryota; kingdom Metazoa; phylum Arthropoda; class Insecta; order Lepidoptera; family Hesperiidae; genus Megathymus; species Megathymus violae. The sequence continues at coordinate 9,410,351 of PDGT01000005.1, forward strand.
GTTACAAAAATATTTTAATACATAAAGCTCTTGAATACTTGTTACTTTTCATCCTCGTGCTATATGTATAACTTTCCTGCGGCTGGGCTCGACTCTCCTCTCACTAAGAGGTATAAAGTAAACTACACCTCCAGGTGGGGGTTGGCAGACGTTACACACTTTTGAAAACATTATGGAATACTTTAGATGTATGCAGGTTCTTAATTAGTTACTACCTTACATCCAAGCAAACGGTAAATAATTTCTAATATGTATACAACTTTGAATAATTAAATGTTTGAATAAAACCGTTCCCCTTTACGTGCCGAAGACTGATGTTCACAGCAGTAGACAATCATAGTCTTTTGTTTTGTTTTCTTTGAGAGTTCTCTATTGACTAAAATTAAACCTTTTCTATAAAAAATTTACTATAACTTATCTAGGGGAAAGTGCCATATTTGGATGCAGTTTAAATTACATACATTAAGACATTCTTTATTACATTTAGTTCTAGAATTCAACTTCTTAATAGGTTATTGTTATATCTCACAATCTAAACCTTTTTCTTGGCAACCCTATTAAAGCCTTTGTCTGCACTCAACGAATTATGGGAAAGGCGAAAATTTAAATACCTGCCGAGACTGTTTTACATGTAAGAGACTAAGAGATGCACTTTGCATGTTATGTGGCGATTAAATGAAGCGGGGCGTCAACGTTCTACAGAAATTACTGAACTCCATGAAATAATCATATCTATGTTGTCGGTTAATGACAATAACTATCGCCTTTTAGTACAATTGGTTGAGCAGTAATTAAATTGTCATCGTACTAGTGGAAACAAGTATTTTTTATAAATATTTTTAAATGCACGTATCTGAATGAGTACGAAAATATTGAAAGTGAGATCACTTATGGTTCCGCATAAATACGAACCGTCTATTTTATGTTTTCCGCTATACTACAACAAGTAAAACACTGGGAAAACCGAAGCTAAACTATTAATAAAGTAGACACACATTAAACTTATTACAATTCAAAAAATAAAGAATTGCGGAGGTACGACGGATGGAAGTCCAACGTCGTCGTGTCGTATTTGGTACGAAATCCAAAAAATATGGATGATAGGTTTAATCGACACCTTTAATCACCGGCCGTATTGGGGCGGCCTGGAATACTCGCGTCAATCCCATGCTAACAGAACAACAGGGTGTCGTAAGAGGCTACAGAAGCCAGGCTGCTTGATGGTAGGGTTTCGCGTAAGGATTATATTATGATTATTATTATTAACTCATTCATATTGTTATTGGTGTTACTATCTTTCCGTGATGCCTGCCTGGCTAGCTACCCTTTTGAGTCGACTGCCAAAAGGCTCGTCGAGTTCCGGCCGGGGGCTTGAGTGTCAGTAATTTCTATATTGGCCGACAACGCATTAGTGATTCCTTTAGTGTTATTAGTGTTCATGGGTGACGGTGAACAACTACATAGGGTGGGTCGTGTGCCCGTTTGTCGGCTATTTACTTTAAAAAAAGTCACATACATGAGGGAAGACTTCATTCAAGTTGAGTGCAGGTATTGAGGTTAGTTGTTCAGCGACTTGTGTATATTATGTTCTTGGATTTGAGAAAAGAAACCGGAAATGTAGTTTCATATAACGTGAATGTTTTTGTAAGATACTTTCCATACGAGTGGGTGCAATGGTAATTAGTGGGTATTTGTTTTAGTTTTTTTTAAATGTTAATAGCCGACTAATGAAGAGGACCACGTGATCGAAAGTGGTTGCCGCTGTCCATGAATATTCACAACAATTCCCCAGTGCAGTTTGCTGTTACAAGTAATTTTTACTTTTTATTTATAAATCAGCGCCTCAGTTTGGTTTCGTTCGAGCAGGTAATAGAAAGAAAAACTGTGTTATGTCTACCTTGGGAATCGCTTTTAATAAAGCCACTTTTTAACTGACAATCGAACTTTGCAACCGAAATATACAAAAAAATATTCACGGTTAATTTTCAAATGTAAATAGGTAATATAGAGCCCTTGGAAATATATTAGGTGATATTTATATATCACCTAAGCTTTTGCTTACTCATGAAGATATCACATGGTTGGTTATACAATAATGTACCAAGGATAGCATAGGTACCTACCTATATGCACCAACCTTGGTGAATAGATTTAAAAGCCGCTATATGCATTTTCATGTAGTTTTATCAAAAAGACAATATCATGGCGATAAATACGGATCAAGTCGAGAAAAACTAAAGGTGACAATTTTCGGTTCCAACACCTACCTGTACAAAGCTGTCGGATCGCTAGTTTTAACTAGTTATCTTTCATATCGAAATGCAAAGATACTGCATGGAGTATTTTAGCATAAATTAAATTAAAAGTCGTAAACGACTTACCACAAGAGCATCCAAACATAACTGAAATTACTGTAAATTCTGAAGTATTTTGGATATTGCAATCAATGTGGATTTTCACATCAACTTAACGAACTAATCCCCTGTCGGAACACGTTGAAATTTGAACAGGCTACATTCGGAAAAATCTGTGAAACGACAACAAACGAATTTCCGACATGTCAGTGTAAATCTTGGGGCGACAATACGAATGGCAATAAAATCCACCGGCGGATGTTGTCGGAGATCGCTAAGCTCGGCCCCTACTTGTTATGTTGTTCGCGGTTTGTGTTCGAAATATCTGAACTTGGATGCTTGCGGTGAGCGTTTGTCAAAATCTTTTGGTTAATTGAAAATGCCATTAAATCTAATGTATGTAATGTAGTTGTTAAAATATACATACATTCATACATCCTTTATTTATGATTTATGTAGGTTATGAATGCAACAAAAATATACTATAATAATACGTTTAAATCTGTATTATGTTTGTTTTATTTTAATTTATTTTATGGCTACAACTTTGGAATACATTTTAAAGTAGATTATTCTACATTAACATTCCACTCGTGTAAGTGCCAACTAACTACACGCATGAACATTTGAACTAAATTAAACCTAAAATAATAGTTACTAACGGATTGAAATATTTTATGATAATTACAGCCACCGAGCGCTGTGTAAACATAATAGAAGGTTTTTGTAACTTAATACGTTTTACTAAGACAAATATTTAACTAAATATTGGTATTTCGATGATCACAAAAAGAATCAACATTCACTAAATGGTTTTTCGTAAGTGAACTGTAAAAACGAATAGTAGGGGAGGTGGACTAGCTGTTCAGCAAAGGATTACCGCCAGCAGTTTTTGAGAGGATCGAATAAAACGGTGTAATTTGGCAGATAAGCGGTAGTTTGCTAGCCACGCGCTGACCAGATACAGATCAGCCAATAAGGGTCGTTCGACCAACGCCCTATCATCGCTGCCGATATCGTGGCCCAACTTTTTATACCAAAGAACACGGGATTAGGTTTGTTAGAGAGATAAAAACTCTTAATAGCGGCGTACCAGCTGTGATAAGGACTTCCTTTAACACTGTATGTTATTAAAGGTGTGCAATGTTTTACATAAGTATGGGTGTGTACACAATAAATCGTAGCTTGGTAGTTAATAATCTATTTTGAAACGAATGAGACGGCCCTACAACTGCGACTAAACCAAACGTCAGGCGATGATTCCGAGCGACCGCCTTGCGGGCATTATTTGAGGACCGTCGCAGGCGTTTAATTTTCAATAGCTCTGAGGTTGCCTCGTGCCTCGCTGTCCGCCAGGTGGACGCTTCGTACGTAAGCTCTGTTTGCTAAAGTCCTAGTATTTATTTTTAATTCCATTGTGCTTCGCTCCGACGCTTTGTTGGGAAATAGCCCTCTCGTGTACTACGCTTTGTTAATTTTATTAATACGTGAAACATTTATAAAACGCAACCGCACAAGAGAATTAATGAGTTTTATTGTTTAACAGAGAGTAATGTTCTCGAAATGAAGTGCGCCAGGCGCTTAGATCTCTAAATTCGGTGAGGGTGGCTCGGATTTAATTTATATCGCTTACTCTATAATTGCCTTTCCTTTTCTGGTACGACTATGCATGATGATGTGAAACTGTTCAGTGTACGAACACCAGATGTCTCAATAATAACTTAACTATGAGCAGCGACAAAACTCTTGCGGCGACTTGGAATTTCCGCCTTTTGATAATTTATTTTATCGGGAAAATTTTATCGGTCAAGTAATCCCCTTTATCCAGCGAGTTCAAAAGAAGGAATATGTTAGGAATATTTAGGTTGATCCCGCGGTCGGACCGCACGTAAATAACTGGCTGGCCGTCTGTTCGGCCAACAAAAGAATTTAATAATGCCGCGATTGTTGGGCGGAGATGCGGGGTGCGACGCCGCCCTAGCCGGTAAGCTTATTATCGCGTCGGTCGGGTGAGCCGAATGAGCCGGGTGAGCCGGGTCGGGTCGCGCCACCGAGAACATATTTGCTCTGTACACGAACGTCAACCGGACGAGCTACCGTCGCGGCCCGCGGAGAGTCAATACCGAGAGTTTGTGCGCCCGCTTAAACATTAAAGAGCTTGCAATGTTTAGCGACGACAAATTAAAATAGGCTTTATGCGAAATCTAATTTGCGAAGTAGGGAACCGAGTGCTTCGTTTGAGAACGGGGTACGGCCGTGAGGTAGATATTTGTATTGGTAATGGAATTAATTCTGCTGTAGATTTACTACAGGTGAAGGCAATATAAATTAAAACGTTAAACAGTTATTTCTGTTTCTGTGCAAGAATTTCGATAGCAAATAACATTTCGGAGATAGATTCACTTTGACATCGGACGGTTACAGCGTTGCCTGTTTTACTTTCAAAGTAATGTTTCATTTTATAAAAGAGATATTCATAATTCGTTTGGAAGCAACGTATTGTACGTCAATAAGGATATCCAAATTGACGCTTTAAATATAGTTTTATAATTTTTGAAAACATAATTAGATAAGTACCAAAATCCTTCTCTTTGTTCAAAATATTATTATTCGTAGTGGTATTGTTATTGATATTGTTTAATCTGTATAACCTGTACCTACTCATTTGAAATATCTATGAATAAATTAAAATGCAAAACTATCATTTCCATGCATACTGAGCAGAAATATAAACATTATGAGAATTAATTAGTAATTTATGAATTATTTACACTACTTTAAAACGACGCTAGTTTATGAAACATGGGTTTCGTCCGGGCCCTGTTTGCCCTAATTTTCCTTTTAACCGGATAGCTTTCAGCGTTCCAAAATAAACAAACAGACAAGTTATAAAGGCTGCAACTAACTCGCATTAAATGAAACTATATTAAAGATTCAGCGAGGGTTCGTTAAGTTACACCTGACCGCAAGTACGCGGACCTCGGTGGTTTGCTGAATAAGTCAGCAACTCGCAAAACATTACTGGTTCTAGATGAGACTTGCCACGCGTCATCTATTTCTTTATCTATTTTATAATTGCAACCAAAGCTACTCTACTCGGGCCCCTTATCTTAAAGCAATATTTGATGTGTCAAAAAATCAGGAAGAATGAACCGTATGCAATGGAGAGCTACTTGTACATTAATAATCCAATCCCCCGGTTCGATTTTCGGGAAGCGCACGTGTTGTAATTAGTATTTGAACCAGTCTACTCGGTTGTTGGCTATTGACATAAAAAGCTTGTCATAATGAAGCTTAGCTTTCTATTTTCGCCTAGTGCTATTATATTGCAATAAAATGACAAGGAGACTTGTAATATTTCATTATGGCTCGCAGCCCACGTAGTGTTACCGTTACGTTACCGGTAATGTTACTAGTATAACCCATGGCTAACTGTAACCAAACTCAAATAAATTGATATCTTGTCAGTCATAGGTCTATTGTTAGTCTAACCGAATGCTATCGAACGCCTCATTGCTATTTGCTAAGTGCTTAACCTTGTTCTTCATTCATTTACTTGGAATAGTCACAGATTAGGCACCTGGGATGAATGTTTACAATAAGGGTGTGAAGTTTTAACAATACATATTTAAATGTGAGTATATTATTTATTTTATAGTTCTATAAACAATGAACAGAAAATAATGGTCTGATTTCAATTCAGATTGAATTGAAGTGTAAATTCACGTGTATGGTATATAGTCTATATCACACTTTAAACCAACGGAATACGGACAGAGACGTTTTTCACTGTTTGATACTAAATTTTTTAATCAAATAAAGCAATTAAATATATCTTTAAATTTTTCAGGCAATTTTACTCTCAATGTTTAAACATTTTACGACAAGAGTAAGGTAATAGTTTACTTCCTTGGGTATGGCTGTGTCGGCGCCGCAGCGCTCAGCAGGACAAGGCCCGTTTATCGGGTTACATGACCGCAAACCGCAGCCGGTCAAAGGACCTCGCAAAAAGCACCCTTTGACTGCGCCTTCAAATATTTGTTGAAGCCGCAACCGCGCATTATTTTCCGTATAAACATTAATAAGCTTTTCGAGGAACTAAGGTAATGTACTGATTAAAGCTTCCCAAATTATTTAAGCTGAATATATATATATAAGTAGGTATCTACTTATGAATATAATTTACACTTACATTTCTTTAACAAATGGTTTATTTATAATAACATATATTATGGTAAGAAAATATAACTTTAAATAAAATAAAATTTCCAATTTGAACATTTCGAATTATCGCTGTATACTCAAGTGACATCCAATCCGCCTTCGCCCTCATTCTCACTTTGTATCACTTTTTAACGATGTATTATTTAATTAAAAAATATCCTTCTATCAATCCCTTTATCAAAAAATATTTTTCTTCGATCACCACCCAAAATGGATTTCTCTGTTTTACTACAAACTTTGTCCTCAGCACACACCAACGCACACAACTTGCTTCATTCCAAATTCTTTTGCAGTTACAACTGTACGTACATCTTTAGAATTCCTCTCCCCAAACTCGAGTTTAAATCCCATATAAGGGCATATTAGTTGCATCTATAACCTAGATTTTTTGGTAATGTGTGGTGTTCATTTTTCTTAATTTTTTTTTAACTTTTCGTTGCTATCGACAAGTAACTAATTGCCTCTGTAAAAAATCCTTTAATATAATTATCTCACTGGAGAACAATTTAATATTATTATTAAGTAATATTAAAATGGATGTACATACATTTGATGCAGTCTGCTTTAAAAAAACGAATATTTTAATGTTATTTCAGTCATATTATTAGTTTCGACATACACGTGTTTCGTGGTAATAATTTCAAGGAATGCCGTTGATACAAGTCAATCGGGACTCCTGTGATTAAATTACACGTTTGCCGTCGCGTGCAGATATTTGCTGTCAGTAGATTTAATATTGATAGCTGAGGCTGCAGCGGCGTCCCGCGACGAGCGTCGTGCAACACTGTGTCAACTTGTTTACCATAGATCTATGACAGATCCCGCGTCTTGTGACTTAACTGAATAATATCGTGCAATTGATCTGCATACTTTATACCACCGATCCTTTGTTCAAAAATTCGTTTTCCAAATTTTTTCGCCTAAAGACAAAATAATAACTCAAGTCCGCCGGGGATTCCAAAAATCCACCGCGTACCCTTCACTCAAACGGACGGCCGACATGCCAAATTTCATAAATATCAAAGCAGCCCAGAAAACAATTTCTTGCGAATCCACCGGCGGTGTTCACACGTCGCTCCCGTTACCGGCGGCTAACACAATTTTATTGGAGCATAAAAAACGAGCTCATCATGCAAACGCCAAATTCGTGGGACGTGGCTTGCTCCCGCGGTAAAACAATTTATCTGCATCGACGGAATTACGAGCGGTGTGCTGTGAATAAAATATGTCGCCGGCTGTCACTCGGCCGAAGACGTCCGTGTCTAAACGCGGGTGCGCTGGTATCTATGGACTAGACGCGTGCGTTAAATGTTCCTGTAATCCATTTTACGTTAGGAAAACGGCATGTGCTTATTGTATTTTGTCGGTCACAAAAATTTTAAAAGATTTGTCACACCCGTTTGCTAATTCTGCCGTGACACACGTTGCGTGTGTTTCTTTAAGAAGTTTGGTGAGATCAGCGTTACGTAGAATAAAACAAAAAGAGTGCTTCAAGACTTAATAGTTAGTTTTCATAGAATACTTTAATAAGGAGCAACGGTGGATACAGATGTCCGGACCGCGCTCTACGCAGTGGTAGTCCCAGCTGAGGGTTTTGACCACATTATAAATGAATGGATCTATTTTCTTAATACAAAAATAAGTTCAGTAAATTAGATTATTAAAAAAAACCTATGGAAAAGCATTCAAGCAGGAAGTGATTAGTTAAATTATTTTTCGTAAATAATAATAATTTTATGGGGCTTGTCAATTTGACATGTACGATTTTCGGGAGGAGCACTGCGACTGGCTTTACGTGCAAGTGTAACAACACACAGTGGTGAAAAAGAGGGGAAGGGTGATGAACATTATTTTTAAGTTTACTCCTCGGTAATCAAGCGCCGAAAATTTTGCTTGCTTGTTGTTAGTGGCGTTCAGTTTTGAGTTTATTTAAAATATGTCTAAAACCATGAACTCTTTCAGCTGACACACGATACATGATAATACTTGACAAAATCATCATGCCAGATGTGGAGTACGGTTGCAACCAAACTGCGCTTTATAACGGGTAACAAGTCATGTCAAAGAGGAGACAATTGCCTGTGTTACAATTGTGAACTTTAAAAATTATTATTTAAGCTACTCATAATTCTTCCATATGATTACTGAGTGAGCACATTAGTATGTAGAAACTGATTAACCTATATTAGTTAATATTTGTTCAATTTTCCAAACATTTATTATTATTTTTCAAGTAAGGTATGTTTCTAAGTTGGTGGAAACATTTTTCCAAATATTTGTAGCGCAAGAAATAATAACGAGCATAGATTATTTTTATCGTTACGTGCGGTATGGGAGCAGTGATCCCAAATTTGACGCGTGACGTGAACCGAAAGAATTGGGCCCCGAACACATCCTAACAAACATAGAACAGGTAGACAGTAGAAGTTTCAAAAGGGTAACAATGGTTGGATGTCACCAATTATTAGTTTAACAATGTTTTTTTTCGCTTAAATTTACTTAGATTATATTATGTCTTTTAGCAATTTTCTGATAAACATACCTAGCTTATGTCGTATGTATGTTACAATACGGCAACTATGTATTTAACAAATTCTCCATTTCATCCCTACAAAATTATTTTTGAGTAATGTTTAAACACGTTAAATAAATTATTTGTATTATACTGAATTAATTTTCATATAACGTTACAGATACTAATATTATTCTATTTAATCCTCATAGGATTGCATTCTTTAAGGATCCTATTTTTCACGGGTTTAGATGTTAGTATTTTATTGTTTATTTCTACTTTTATTGGTATGACCAAATGGGCAAAGAGTTCATCAGCTATATGATTATTCCAATTCCTGACCTTACCCTAACAATTTAGATTCTGTCAAACCCAATAAAAATAGAGTTGAGTACCTTTTTTGACGACATAATACCGCTGTGATCTTGCTTCATTATATGTATTTGTAATATACTTTTACAAATTGAATCAAATTCACATCTTGAATTCAGAACGTCTAAATTTTATGAAACTCAATTTGGCTAGTAAAAAATTTGGTTCGCAACTGTGTATCAACGTCATGGATTTAGATACGCTCTAGGCTTATTTGTAATGACCCATTTCCTGCATTGGGCTGCTGAGTGATTTCAATAACATGCAAATCCATAGACATATCGAACATCATTTGTAATTCATGCTTGTTCTATGGCCAGGAATGTACGATCTCCCGGGTATTTTGCAAGCCGTACCTTAGAATGACGCGCGTCCGACGTGGACAGGCACGCGTCATCCGACGTGACGCGTTCTCCGGTTCCCCGCAATACTAGTCAATTCCAATGGGATGAATGTTGTGTAATATGAGAATTGGATATATTATCCTGTCTAAAGTGCCTTTTCGAGTGTTTTATTGTGTGGTTCATATTTATATTTGTGATAATTTTTTGATGTTGGAAATGACGTTTACTAATTAAGGAGAGTTTCCTTGACATTAATGAAACATATATTTAATACTAGTAACCCCCTCTTGCTTTGTTTCTGAAAATCTATTCCTTATGCTTAGAAATAGTACTTACTTTGTTTAAGAAATGGCTTTTTCTAGTTCGATGAATTAGAAATATATTAATTTATTATAAATTTATTTTACTACTCTCTTAATACAATGTTCCTATTAACTTTTATTTCCTATCTCGCGGGAACTTATAAATTATCCGGTTAAAAAATTTGACTCATAATATCAGCTACTGATATGATAAGTATTATTTAAATCTGTTCACTGGTTTTGAGTGACACGTGCACAGATAGACAGAATGACAAAAAATCCAAAAAAATATGTTTTAGCTTCTATATTGATAACGAAGCCTACATACATTACAATTTCTTATAATATTTCATGTACAGATTCATCCTCATAACAGTCTTATTATTAGTATAATATAGTTCTAGATATGCCCGTGTATCAATAGTCAATAATATTTATTGGTAACATGTAACAGGACAAATGTCAGTATAATCAAGATCGCATCTTAAGACTGCCTTATTATACCGTTATTTGACTTACGCTCGTATAATTTTCTTCAATCTTCCTTCTTGTCCGGAAACGTGTCGGTTATGCCATTGTTGTTACGAATGTAAATGGGCCGCTATGACTAACTACCGTCAGGTGGTCCATTTGTTCGATTGCCTGTCGGTTGACATAAAAAAACATTCATTAAAATAAAATTATTAAAAAGCGGCTAACGACAATTCGAGCTCGTGTTCTGAGTCACTTTATTGTTAAATATAATACAATCATTTACAAACAAACGTAATATAGGTTTGTTAATATATTTCACGTTTGAAAGTTCTGCTGGTTTACAAGAGAAACATTTATAAATGATAATCGGAAAAAAAATTAAGTCCTGTGGAGATACCAATTAATTATTAATTTCCTTATGCTGTTGTTTTTTTTATTGTTTATTTTTTAATATTCAGTACAAATTAACAAATAATAAAATATATAATAACTATTTACTGCGATGCTGTATCCTTCCAGCATTTAAATTTTCTAACGATCAGCTCAGATGGAGGGACAGACAACACAGGTTTACATATATGATGTTTTTCTATATTGAATTCTAACGTAATGCTAATGTAATTATTTTTTTCTACAAATATATGGTTTTGTATTGTTTGATACTTAAGTATTGCCTTACAGTATATCCTTTTAAGAAAGGCAATTGCAAATGTTATAAAATGTCATCACATTTGACTTCACAATTCTTCCTGCAATCAAATCATGGAATTTCCAAGTTAAATACGCGGAGACAAAAGTATTTTCCGGTCGATCGGGCCACGACTTGAATGTCAAGAAGTCTCCGAGTGGTTCACGAGACTGCTCGTTACCGCATTAGCGGGTTTATGCGAATCTATTCACACTTAGATACAAAATATGGGATCTACGCTCACTTGTAATTTACCAACCGTGATTAGTGCGGGATGAATACGCAAAAATATGTGCCATAACAATTACCAATAACTTACACTAGCCAAGATTTTAATTACCTCTTCAACAGAGTAACTGAAATATGTATAACAAAGGAAAATTTACAGGTGCACCACGAGTAGGTTTGGCTTGGTATGAAGAATGAATCTCTTATATTCCATAAAACACTCGCAAAGTCCTTAGCAAATGATTTGCGGTATCCGCTGTTGCCGGGCAAACAGTGGACGGGAAAAACATAATGTGTGAACGAACAACCACGAATAAACAATTTCCTGTTACGAAATTTTCGGGCATATGCTCGCTGCGAGTGTAGAAGCTGTCTGATTGAAACCAAATGAGATTATTAATATAGCGGTTTGTAAGCGATATCGTAAGCATATAATTTACTGTATTTTCCCGTGTTTTCAACTTCATTGTACGTATTGTTTTCTTTATGTTACGATTCGAGTAAAATGAATGTGAATTCCATAATATTTTTATCAGTAATAGGATAATTAAGGTCCAAATTAACGATTAAAACAAGAGAAGTTAAGTTACGGCGGCAGAAAACTTTTCAGTAAAACAACACTCTCTTTACGATTTACACTTCAATTTCAACAGAGTCTGCCTCGGCAAGTTTGATCTGACGTCGAAAGCGGTTGAATATTGATAAAATAAATATTGGAGCACGTGACCGAACGCTCCGGCGTTGTCTGACTAAATTTGCCTTTCAATTGATGACTGACTGAATGATAAATTCAACAGTCTAATACCATTATTACGTGATATAAATGTGACTGAATATACTTAGTTGATATTCGGAAAAGATACGGAAAGAAAGAAAGATGAACGGATGACCTGAATTGTTGCTAGAGTCACCTACTTTTGTCTAATATATATTGTAAAAACAATAAATATAATTTTCGTGCCCTACAGCTAACTGCTACTAGCAGCATGCAAAAACATGATGTGATGTGGAATGACGCAGGAAGTAGCGGAATAACCTACTGCGCTTATTTTGAGCGTATAAACAAACGCTTATAGCCGACTTACATTTGACTTTTCATTACTAATACATACGTGCAACTAAAATCAGATATACTTTAATTTAATCTAGCTAAGCTTATCACGTGCCCACTGTTACCTAGTAAATATACGTATTGACTTATCCTAATCATATTCTGAAGTTACTAGTAATTACTTCAAGGATTTACTCAAACAGCAGAATTTTTGTGTTATTAGTTCTCAAGCATTCTTAATTTTAATGCCTCCAACCGGAAACACTTTCATTGTCTTCAATGACAAGTCATAAAAATTACGATTAAGCAATTTGAAATCAAAATTACACGCTATAGAGAGAAATGAAAAATGTTGACATTAAATATTCGCAACCGTGTCAACGTAACAAAATAAAGATTTCTCAATAATTATGTAGAAAAATTCAATATAATTCAGATTTAACCATCTACCTATTTTGTAAAAACTTATTTTTTTAATACAATCTTCCTGAAACATACGATTAGATAAGTACTTAATATTTAATATTACTCTGAAAATATTACATTACATAAGTTTTGCAAAGTACGTTTATAATTACAAGACAGTATTGGTTTATGCAGTACTTAATGTAATTTTGTGTGGCACGCGTATTAAGCGAATCACGTTTGCTCAGCTTTCACAAATGTATGAAGCCTGGGCGTGCCCCTTGTACAAACTGTAGAAAGTAGATCATATTAATCGAAAGTATTCCTTATTATTCAAATTCTAGATTTCAGCTTGGTTTAGTGTCAATAATTCAATTTGTGAATAACATATTGTAACACTGAAACATTGTAGCGGATGGCAGAAAGACAGTCGGATGCATATGACAGTTATTCATATAATACATACGTCATGAATGTTAAACGTCAATATAATATGTAAATATATAGAATTAATAACTAAATAAAATGTTATTTATCTATCTTACTGAAAATCTAATCTAATATAAAATGCCAATTCATAAATAAAAATGTACCTGAAGTAAAATCGAATTATTGTGTAGCGTAAATATAAATTTTCAACCTCCACAGATAATTCATCATAGGCACGATTTTTGACAGTTCCAATTGCCACCATATTGTTGTCATACGCGAAAACTTAAAAATAATTTATTTAAGTTAATTTCTCAGTGGAGAACAGGTCATTTAATATTTTTTTCCATATTTTCCTGTGAATCAGTTTATTTTTTTCAAAATTATGCTAAATTGTACAAAGGTGCGCCTAAAATGAAACATTGAATTTAAGACTTTCTTTAATAAATAAAAAGTACGCATTTCGCATAATACTATTCCAGTACACATGGTACAAATTTAATGGTATCCTATATTAAAAACTGGCCTTATTGAAACGGCTCAGAATATTTACGTCAATCCCTTGGTGGCAGAGCAGGGTGTCTTAAGAGACCACAGAAGCCGGCCTGCTTGGTGGTAGAGTTCCGCATAAGGAATATATTATCAATATTATTATTGAGTCATTAATATTATTTCTATATCTATATATCTATTGGCTAGCTACCACCCTCCTGCTTAAGTCAGCCGCCAAACGACGTGGTTAAGTTCTGGCTGGAGGCTTGAGAGACAGCACTTTCTTTCTTTCTTCTTCTCTCTTGGCCGACCGTGGATCAGTAAATCGCTTACTAATAATGTTCTCACTGTCTTATTTTTAGCTTAAACAATTAGCGATTAAGGATAACTGAAGAGGCCTACATAATAAATGAATACCATTCATACTGATTATAACACTTCCTTAATAAATGAATGAAATAAAATTTATTAGAAGTTAGTTTCTACAACCATTTCTCGAAAGTCAAACTATGCCAGCGTTTCAACAAATCCCTACAGAGAGTAGTCCCGGAAGAAGAAGCGGCTACTGCTGTGGCGCTCCAGTACAGATTGGAAGAGGGTTGTTACTATTAACTTGTAATATTTTAACATAGCACGTGTGCTTGCGTAATGTTGCGAAGTAGATTAATACTAACCGAATAACAGTGAATTTCCGGAGTTAAACCTGATACTTTACACTTTAATATATTATATTATTCTTAAACGACAACATGGTTCTACTCACATATTCAGTGATATGTACACAGCGATGAGTAAGGCCCGCTGAAAATCCTGTTTGCCGACTGACTTTTTCCCGACGATGTTAGTTCAGGCACGAGTATAAATTCGAAGACAGTATTTGCTCGGGCGAGAGATCCTCTCCGGTCAGAGCAAAGCAAACGGGTATTCAGTAGTTGGGATGTAAGCACTTATTGGAACTGTGGCGGCGTTGATCCGTGAATGAACACCTTGGGTTCGCTTCGATAGTTTTCCTCTCGTAACTTACGGTGTTATTTTGCTCTGTGTAAAATCGGAAGCTTAGTTTTCATTGTTGATTTTGTAGATTTGTTTTTGGTAAATTCACGAACTGAAGATTTGGACACTTACAAATTTTATTTGTTCCAATAATAATATGACATTTTAAGAACCATTTAATTATTAAATATGCGATATTATTAATATGTAGTTTTAATAAATGTGTATAGATTTGTGTGTACTCATGAATGAGGGTGCCTGGAGGGTTCATGGAGGGTGTTGTATAAAGTTAGTTATCATTTCATACGATATTCTCCGATTTGGCTAAGAAAGAAACTGAGCCTTAACGGAGCAAGATTGCTTGTATGAATATACATCAAATGATACGAGTGCAACAAAAAACATAAAACATCTTGATATTGGAACACATTAATGTATAACTCTTTAGTTACTGCTGAATTTGTTTGAGTATGGAACACTCCCTCTATATAATACTTACATCAAATAATAAAACTCAACAACATTTGAGTGATCGGGTCAAAGAAAAAACAATTTATGTGACGATGACGTCACATATATTTTTCTAATGTTAGAGAGAAGCTTAGATATTATCGAGAATAGAAATTTCAGGAATTTGCTCTGAGAAATTCATTTTTCTTCGCGCTTTGTAGTTTATTTCTAACGAATTATGTCGTATTTCACTGTGTCGTGCTAACTTTTGTCAATTAATTGGTATTTTTTTCTCTAGTAATTATCGGATATTAAATGAAATGTAAAAACATCTCTTAAATCTCACTACAGTAGCCAATGAAAAAAGCGAAATATACTTTGAAACAAGGAAGAATTTATGAAAAGTTGTTAGAATTTGATGACATCTGTATTGTTCAGCTTAAAAATATTCAATTTTTTTTTATTCAAGTCAGTTCCGCGCAGGTTTTAACTTAGTTTGTCATGTGTTGCTTTAAAGATGTGCTGCGGAGTTTCTTTCGCCGTTTCATCTTCCCTATGTTAAAGCACCTTTTCGAAGCGATAGCAGAAGCAAAAAATGACGCGCATAAGTGTATTTACCGAATATATCTAAATGAATAAATGAATTTAACTTGATTTGATTTGACATGATTTAATTTCAATGCCTGTATACATTACATACATTAACTTGCGTGTATTACATTGACTTAATGCTTTACATTTATTGTTATGGTAAGTACAATAATTAAATCCAAAGATAAAACATTTAAAACATAAAGTATTATTTAATAACGAAATTTCTCATTTTTTTAAGGTGATGTCATATAAGATGATAACATAAGATTATTATCATTTTCTTCGAAGTTATCAATCGGATTCACATTTCAAATGTATAACGCGTTCCGTATGAAATCACACTAATCCGGCATGCAGCGGTCAATTTAGCCGTGAATGAGTCGACGGCGGAGGCTTTTGTGCCTTGTTCTCGGTTCTAATTGAAACTATTTTGGACGCAGGACAATGCAGCATTGTCCGCGTGTCCGGCGGTGTTTGCCGCCTTTATTAATTCAGGTGGGCGTGGCCGCCTGTGGGCGGGGCCGAGGCGGGGCGTGTGATCTGGCCCCGCCCAGTCACGCGGCGCAGTCGTTGGGTTTCGCCAGTTTCGCGCCACGATCCTCAGTCGGTCTGCTGACGCGACGTTCGCTGTTCATCTCTACGCGAACCGAACCTTTGAATTCTCGTAACATGCATTAACTTCGTAAATTGTAAAGCGACTCGTGATACTTGAAGTATTTCCTCTTTGCCGGTCGCTGGTGAAGGTGTGTGACTGTAGACGTCGGCCAGCCCTACACTTGCCTGAAACGGCGTTCGCACGACCACACACACGCCCAAAGTGAGTTGTAAAGTTTTTCAAATTAGTTATACTATTTCTTTTGAGATGACTTACTTTTAAAAAACCCACGCAGTAACAATCTGAACTAACCTCTGATTTCTTTTCTGCAAGTATTGAGTTGGTACACGGCCTCACAGTTTCTTTTAATCTGTTAAATATAAGTAACAATATAACCCTTTAAAGTGCTGTAAAGTACGATTTTATTGAACACGAAATCAATTTCAACAACTCAAGGCTTGTGTACGTTTGGTGAGTATTATATACAATATTTAATAGGAAATGAAAAAAATTAAAATAGTACTGTAATGGTTAATCTATGTTTATTACACAGATTAATTATTATAGAAAAATTACTATGAAAGTTGTATTTAATTAACACACAAGTTTATATATTCTGTGATAATTTTTCATTGAATATAAATTTGCAGCCTATAATTTCGTACTCTTAGGATTTTATAATATTATAAATTCCGACTTTTTATAAGTTATTTTAACAAAACTAATTATATAAATTCCCAGCTATACTTTACACGCAAACAATTTAGATACAAAAGTTGAAATGTTAGAAATTAAGTAAGTATTTCAAATGATTAAATTGTAGACTGTACTGATAATATTACTTTGATATTTAAATAAAAAACTTATTTTTAACTAAAACTTACATTTACTAATACATTAAAACACGTCTAGCGTATCAGTTCGAATCCTGCAAACTGTTTCCCCAAATAAAAACCTCATCCCGTAACGCAACTACATTCCAAATCAATCGTCATCTATCCATTCCATCGACATTCGATGTCGTTCGTTTTTCCTCCGGGATAAAAATGCCCGCCCAAACCGTGTCCTGCCCGCCCTGTCGAATTATTGTTGAAATTGCCAGGTTTTTACTTATCATTCATCAAATATAAAAAAGAATTTCGAAAATTTTGACATTTCGTAGTATTTCTTTATTTTTAAGGAATTGAAATATCGTAAAAAGAGTGTTAATTCATTTTACTTTGGATTTTATTATATTGTTTATTATTTGGATATTTTTTTAAGACTTAATGGTACAATAATTACTTATATTGCCACTTAAAAAAAAAAAAATTACCACAATCGGATGGATTAACTTGAATGTGCAAAGCTGTTTTATTATTAAAGGATAAGTTTGTTTAAAATAATTTATATACAAATTATGTTAGTTATTGAAAAAATTATGACAGTCTTACAGATAAAGCTATATTAAAATTAATAAAATAGTGACAGTACACATACATAATAAAGCCATAAATGTAGTCAGAAGATAAATATAACTTACATGTGAATAACTTACATATTAATAATAAAAAGTTCAGTTGAAATTATTATCACTGCGGATATAAGGGGTGTATTCAGATCTAATCCAATGTAATCTTTATAAATAACTTTAGTGTTATTCTTAATAGGTAAATTATCTAAGATGCTGGATTCAAAACAAATATTAGAAATTAGTCGCGTAAGTTTTTGTGCGCTGCGTATACATTTAAACCCGCCCGAACCGTGTCCCGCGCTCCCGCAGCCCGAAGACGCTGACACTGTGGATTCCGTTTCATCGGGTGCGGTCTTTTTATGCCAATTGCCCGATTGTATTCCCTCAGATTGCGAAGCTGCGGTTGGCTACCATAGTAAGGACAACCAGACGGTTAGAATGTTAAGTAACATTTTAAGAAGTCGATCGTTTTCTGAAGGCATTTTTTACATTTTATTTTTTGTTAAACCTATGTCTACCGATGTTGTGTTAGATGCTATAGATATATATGGCGCAGTCTAAGCAGGCCTTTTGAGTCATTCTAGAAAGTTTCTTGAATAAATTGCTTTTCTTCAATAATAATTTATTTACGTACAACATATTTATCTATTTTAATATTAATATAGATCTATATGTACTGCTAGGTGAAATCAAAAAGTTTTTCTCCTAAGATAAAAATGTGTTCCGCCCTAACGGTGTTCGGGCCGCGATCGTCGCTGACAATGTGCTTCGAGTTTTATTGGCCGTGATCTTTTATGCCAACTTCGATCGCTCGCTCGTTTTGCTACTTCGATGGAGGTGATTTACAGTTTTCTTTTCAGATTTTCCTTCTTTACGACTTTTCGCGTTAAAGTAAAACATTGTAAAGTATTCCACTTTCATTACATTATTTTACTTATCAAGCATTTTTCCTTATAAAATATTTATTTATTTGTACATCACAGTTGATGAACACAGCAAATAAATAATGCAATTGTGTACAAAAGGCGACCTTATCGCCACATAGAAATTTCTTCCACACCACACTTGTGGTAGTGAGATGCAAGGAGAGTTTGATAAATAATTAAAATATCAGATTACATATAAAAAGAACAGGTTGATTTGACAGAAAATGAAATTAATTACAAGATTTTTAAAAGGTGTTTCGTAAAGATATTACGAGCAGCTAACTTTTTTTTAGATTATTAAAGGGGCAATATGTATGAATGTCTAAATGTCATGTCATAAATTTTCCAACAGCTGGCGGTACCGACACCATAACTAGATAATGTAGGTAAAAGAAAATATAAAACTATCATACTCGTTTGTAATTTGATGACTTTATGATAAAATTATTAGATTCAGAATATTTTTGGATTTATTAAAGAATATAATTTAATAAACTTTAAAAAGCTTAATATCCAAATCCACGAATATAATGCAGTCCAAGATGCCACTGCGTCTGAATGAGAACGGCACTCCTCTTTGAGGACAACCCATATGTTGCAATTCCTTAGAACTGGCACCACCAACTAATGGAACAGCTCGCCAATGTCGGTAACACGCTTCAATTTGAAACACAATATTTCTTATACAAAGTTGATTCACAACAGAATTAACAAATGGTAATGAATGTTTTTGGCAAAATGCAAATGATTTTAAAAAATTAGATCATAAATATATAATCATGGTACTCACGATTGTTTGTACCAAAATTTAGTCCTAATTACTTGGATTATAGTTGAAGAGAGACAGACAGACAGTGAACACTGAATTTTTTTACTTAAGGTATGGATTTTTGAATCGAACGATTACTATCGGCAAGGATGCAGTTTCATAAAAAATATGTCTTTCGTTTTATTATAAGAGAACGTTCATATGCAAAAAGGTTTAAGAGAAAAAAGGACTTTTGTCTGTTTATGGAAGTTAGAATGTAAACACAACGTTACACAATCTGAACAGATAAATCATTTTTGAATGATAATAATCTGAAGAGATAGATCAGATTTTCGGCCGTATTGGGACGGCCTAGAATACTCCCCCGATCCCATGCTGGTAGAAAAGGGTATCGTAAGAAGCGACAGAAGCCAGCCTGCTTGGTGGTAGGGCTTCGCGTAAAGAATATATTATCAGTATTATTGTTAAGTCATTCATATTATTAGTGGTATTATTATCATTCTGTGAAGCCTGCCTGGCTAGCTACTACCTCCTGCATGATTCAGCTGCCAAACGACTCGTCGTGTTCCGGCTGAGGACTTGAGAATCAGTACATTCTTTCTTACCTTCTTTCAATTTCCTGGCCGACAATGTATCAGTGATACCTTTGGCCTTGTTGTTGTCCATAGGCGATGGTGACCACTTACCATCAGGTGGCTCTTCTGCTCGTTTGTTGACTTTTAACATTAAAAAAAATCAACCACTGCGTCTAAGGAAACAAAACCATGTTAATTATGTAATAATTAAATATGAATTATATAATTTGAAATAATTGTGGTACAATATTTGAGTTCTCTAGAATACATTTCTTAGAAATAAGGACCTGTTTACAAAAGTTTCTTTTTCATCTTTTATTATGTTACGTGTACAAATAAATAAATTATAATAAATGTGTGCATATATATATAGTATACTGAAATAATTGCTGTTTTAATTATGATAAATTCGATACGCAAGTTTGAATGTAAAAACAGGTTTTGTAATATTGCAGAGTGACATTTATTGCAAAAAAATATCGAATGATGTGCTTCCACCAGATAACGAATCCCCCTCGTTACCTCTCATTAACGGTAGGAGCGATAGTATTTGCATGTCCATGGTGTTGTTTGATCATTGGAGAATCTCCCACAGACTCGTGGGAGATTACAGTAGTTTCGGTTTTATTAAATTTATATCGCTTAATCAGTGGTTTCTAACCTTTATAACAATGTTACCCTTACGATCCTTTAACAAAACTAAATTTAACCCAATGTACTCACAATACGCTGTGATCTGATCCACTCTAACCATCTCTATTAGGTGCGTTTGATTACTTTCAGGTTCAGAAACGTGGCGTTAGATAGAATAAAACACAGTTCAGAAATACCAAAAACCCAGGTTCAATCTCAAAAAATTCTGCGCGGATTTTTATTAACAGACACGAATGATCTAATTGGTCATTGTTCAGGTGTAATCATAAAACAAAACATATTTATTACATATAAATAATAAAACAATCAAACCGAATAGAATTTGTAAGTGACTAGGTATGATTACTAAACAATGTTTAGTGAGAATATTTTATATAGCGTGAGCATAGACAAAAAATATAGAAGACACAGACGTATAAATATTCCCGATGATGAAAACTAATAGATTGTTAAAAGTATTCCGGTTGAACTATTCATACAATTGTTTAATATATCATGATATGTTTATAATTTAAATTTGGAGTTGAACGAGTGAATGTTAAAAATATTTTCAAACGCGCTTCTGTGTTTTACAAGGCGTATGTTAATTCTATTTTAAAAAAATTGTGAGTTCATTATTTCGTCAGCTCAGTTCAATATTAATTTTATATAGATCTAATTATATCACTATTTATATTAAGAGTCTTTATATTCATTACATATTACTACATACATAAATCTTTAGGCTCTGTCTGTACATTTAATTTTATTTTTGTTTCATTTATTTTGTTAAATGATCCAAATTCTATTCCATTTCATTAATTTTTGCAGTCTAATGTCTCAATGGATCATGATGAAAATAATTGTATAAGAACGCACATGCCATTGCGCACATGATAAGTTATATACGACATCGGAGACCTTATGGTTACAATAAAAAAATGTACTTCTTCGGCAGCCAGCAGTAAAAGCAGCAGAAAACGGGGAATCCAATTTGTAACTTTGTGTCAGTTATAACTTAACTGTAAAATATTAGTCACTTAACATTCTCAACAAAATTAACAATAGGTTTTATCAAAACAAATATAAATTGTAGCTTTAACGGGTTTATCTATTTTTATCGATATTTCAACCCAACATGTGACATAGTCACACACATTTAAAATGTATAACGTTCACAATTAATGCAAGTTAAAATATGACTTTAATAACATTGAAATACATATCGATACTTATTAATGACAGTGAAAATAATTTAAAATAATAACGATTACACCAGTTACATAAGTTTAATGATATTGAAATACGTTCGAAATATGAAAGTTTTGATTACGCTGTTATTATTTAATGCACGACCATTAGGAGAGAGACGGTGACACAAGAGCGCATAACGAGCCGGTCGCTATCGGTATCGCGGCAACCTCATTATGCGATGCTATCGCCGCCCTACAAATCATCATATTCGCGTCGCGTTGCACATAATTATGTAAAATCTTTTATAAATCGTACATAAATTACTTGGACGCACTTGCTATGCCATTTTGCACTGGAGCTGTGAGATGGAAGGCGCTTTAGGCTTCTTTAATTACTAGGGTGGACCCGTGGGCGAGCTGCATAATTAATGTTAAGCTGCAAGACTATTCGATGGCTTGCAACAAGTCCAACGACCACTGTCAAGCCAGACTGTTAGCGACCACCGTATAAACGTATACTTAAAAAAGTAATAATATGATATATTTCAAGCTCCAGAAGTTGGAACCAAAAAAATACTGATTCTAGAAATATAATTGTAAAACTACTAGTAATGCTTTTATTAAGGACCTGCATATTATTTTTAAATCGTGTGCATTTCTTTAAAAATATAATTTTTAAGTTAAAATTAGTAGTACGAGTTTGATCGTATAAAAAATATATTTTAAAGTGTATGTATAATGTACACGTAATGACGTACACAGTCGCGTAGGTCGTAATAATATAATATTTACAGAATATTTATTTCTACTCACCTAGTGGTCGAAATTCCACCTCAATAATTATAAAATGTTATTTTTCCAATATTTTAGTTATTAATACTAAAACTGGTCAATAACTACCAAACAAAACAATTCAAAATTGTTTAAAAATGGAGAAGTAAAATACGGTTTTTTTTTTGTCTATAAATTTATAATATTAAGATATACGATAAAGGACACATTTAAAGTAGCATTCGCTGGTGATAGTCAATACAATGAAAAACACAATACTCGTATTAAATTTACAAAATATTTCTACCTTGAAAAAACAGTAGCTTAAGGTAAACAGTATTTAACCGGCACAACAGTTTAACCATTTTCTGAACTGCCGTCCGCAATTAAGTTTCCAGTCGACAAAAGTGGCAGCACAAAGACAGCAATTTGAACTTAACGGTGTCATTTGTCAGTGGATGCCTTAACTGAGCGCGTGGCGTTGTTTCCTAGTAACAAGCGACCGTAAGGTTACAGCCAGCGTTATAACAGATGAGGATTAAAAAGCAGTGAAAATGATGTTAAATGATCGACTCAAACGAGCGGTGGGGCCGTCAGTAGACAATAAGCCTGCGTTTCTACCAGAGAGAAGTGACTAAGCGGTTATGTACATACGATACTAGATGTATGCTAGGTTGTGGCTAAGCACACAAGTAGACTACCATTCAATAGATGATGTTAATTAAAGATAGGTAACTCGTATTATGAAGTTTTTAAAAAGAGTTTTTGTGGACCGAGCCACCATGTCGGAGATTGGCAGCTCAACGCGCTACTGAGCTTACCAGCTCATTACAGGCATAAACAAAGTTTAGTGACGGTTTATGAATGAATGAATAACAGATCGGTTACGAATGGTTAGCATGGGATGTGTTAGTGCAGACGCCTCGTTACTCTCGTTAGGGCCCGATCGCTCCGATTTCAAACCGTTGTCGCCAGCGTAGAGTTGCGGGTGGGACGCTGCGTATTAATTTTAACACATATTGTTCATTCGAAAATGATCTGCTCCTCTGCTGCTTCTGTTTCTGCAGAACATTAATGTTTATTTTAGATTTCTTTATATTTATGATGATAAAATTAACGTTAAGTTATTTTTATGTATGATGAAATAAAATTGTATGGTGTCATAAAATAATAATGTTTCGCAATATTATTATTATTGTCTATTGACTTAAACAGTCAATAAACTTTATGTTACGTAATACATACACGTAAATTCTATAAGACAAAAAAATATAATTAAAATAATGTAAGGAATTATGGGGTTTACGGATCAGGTTTGCAAATTGATCTTATCATTCCTAACATAACAATTATTAGTACAATACTGAAGGTCATTTATCCATCATCAATCATACAATAATTGTTAATGTACATATACGAATGTGTGAAGATTATCCTGAAAGAAAAGTAGACAATACTTAACAAGTCAACATTAAAAATAATATACAAATAACCGTCCGTCTACGCTGGCTCCACAGGCGATTGGTTTAGTTAGCAGAGCGCATCGCGCCTCATTTGCTCGCCGCTCCGCCGCGCCGCGTCGCGCCGCCGCACGCCGCAACGCGACTTTGTCACCACTCTTTTCAATCCGACAGCTTCTATTTCCACTAATAAGTCCCTGAGTAAATGTGGATCACGAATGCTGCGATTGTGTTGAGCGGTTTTATGGAAAATGATGTGGTGTGATTGATGATTACTATTGTTTGATCGGATGGGAGTATTGCAAGGGGATGTTTAAATAAAAGTTAATATTGAGATTTAAGGAAATCCATGACCGGTTTCGTGTCGATTACAAAAGATGCATTATTTATACGACACACTGTCATTTAAAAGATCGGATTTGGTTGGTCATGTACGACGGTTATTGCACGTTCAGAGTGGAGACGTCGAAGCGGCGCAAAATGTACGGGTTTGTCATTAATGCGATTAATTATGCTTTAATGAGAGCGCCCGTGGCCCGCTGCGCACTGCCACCTTTAATGCCACTAGTACTGTGCGAGCTCAGCAAGAGGCCAGGTACTATATATATTCTAACAACATAAATGAAACTATGAGCGACCTCCGAAAGTAAGTTTTGATATTGATGCCAGTTATTAACGATAACAGATTATAAAAAAGAGTTTAAAAATTCTCAATTAAATTACGGTTCTTTCATTAAATCTATTTACCAATGAGTCTTGTCATCGAATTGTATTTTTACCGTAATTGATATGTACAAATCATTTACCATTTTGAACTTATTCCAAAAGCTTTAAAATATAGAGGCCTATGTGCTATGGCTGAATGTACACAGTCGTCCCAGTTAGAGATATGACGTTGTTTTTAATATTTTCAATAGACCATAAACCCACACGCAAGTTTTATTCTACCTAGTACGAAAAATTTACAAGACAGGTCGGGTACACGGAGAATGCCTAATGGAACATGTGAACATGTGAACGTACCTTATTGTATATTTTTTCATTAACAAGCACATTAAATGGATTGTAGATTGTAATGATAATTTCATATGATTATTTTGAACACTAAAAGTGAAATAATGAAATATTCAAAAATATCATCGTGAAATGGAATTTCATAGTGACGCTGTAAGAAAAATAAATTCAATGTTTTTAATTGTTAACGGTTTTTAATAATTGTCATACACTCACGGCGGACATTTTAAGACTTGTTATATGGGACGTATTTCAAAAAAGGGCAGATGTGCCAATTGAATAAATTTAAAAATTTAGAAAATGTATTTTATAATGGTATATAAATTATTAATATTTCTTATGAAATCATTGGGAGTGAACTGTCAACTGTTACTGATCAATTGAAAACACAAACATGGTTGCTTTATTTGACAGTCGTAACTATGAAACAACCTCCATACAGACAAATATGTCACTATAAACGTCACTCATTTACTGTGGTGTCACCTAACCTGACAAATGGCTTAACATTAATCTGTGATATTTAAATGTTAGTACCATGTTTTTTTGTTGGTGTTGCAAACACTTAAGTGTGAATTTTCATTTTGTACAAGCAATCACAACCATTTTAAATGAAATGGATAACTGTAATTTGTTTTATGTAGTTTTTCTATTTTTTTTGTAGTGTTCCTATAATGTACATAGACGTGGTCGGATCTCCGTACATTTTGAAACATACCCTTAAATCTTTATGTATTTGAAAACAAGAATGAAAGTATCTGGAATCTTTAGGATATTTTTTATACGTATTTTCGTAATCTAACAAAAAAAAAACATCATCCGCTTGGGCAATGCACCAAAACAATGTTTTTACATGTCTGAACGTTAAAAAAAATGTGCAGAATGCATGACATAGAGTTCCCGTGGTAAGCAACAATCGACACGCGGCCTGCCTCTGGCGGCCCATTAAAAATAATCGATGCTTGCGAAATATCGAGGGCTTTCCACTAATGATATCGCACGGAAAACAAAGCGAACGGGGTCGCAGCCTCATGTTGATAACAGGGATGTCACGCGGCGCCGTAATCGTATCTATACAATCGAATATCCGAAACAATAATAAACATATCAAATACTAAAAACTTAGAAGGTTAGTTTAATCCGTAAAAATTGGAAAATTATTTAATATTTGTGAATTTCTGTAGTAACAGAGGCAGATTGTTGACAGGCGATATCTCTTATTTTGAGTACTAAAGAATTGCCCTGACTTAAAATAAAACTTTCAATATTATCACGACATAGCGTATGCTCCGAGGAAATGGTGTTGATCGAATGATCCGTTGTTTTTTTTCTTGCGCCCAATCTAGGAGATAGGGCTACCCTCTCCGGGAATACGCGGGAAGCAGGTGGTGAATACTCATGCTTACCAACGCAGCCGGCTGCACTAGTTTTGTGGGACGCACGATAGACCCAGATGCCTATCACTAAACACCACCTAAGGTTGGCTTTGGCCTAACATCTTCTAAGCCTTCATCGGATGCGATACCTTCTTGGGGAAGAGGGGTTCTAGTGGTGCTCCCTAGGGAGCATCCGCTCGGAAGTCGACACCGAAGGTGTTGTCACTTGGGGACTAGTTTCATCGGGGGAATGAGGACTATCGGAAGTGGCGAGCACTTCTGATTGCTTATGGGCTGCCAATCGACATTCCAGATCAAACCAGAGTTTGTTGGAAGGATCCAAGAGGGAGTTACTTGCCTCAGGAGTTGGTGTCGGGATGGGGGAGGGGAGCGGTATATTTCGCTACTCTCTATATTAAACGGTTAGAGTACTCCTCCTGGGACTTGAAAAATGTCTTAGAGAAGCCGCTATTGAGTTCCGGAATGGTGGGGAGCTCTAAGTTCCGGTGTAGATGTGCAATCCAATCGCTCGAGCAGCTCGACTAATTGGATTGTGTCTAGGACGTTGGGATGCGCGTGTGCGAAGATGAGGGCAGCATATGTCATTGCTGGTCGAATGCAAACCTTATAGAGCGTTCGCTTATCCCTGAGGGACATTTTGCTGTGCCTACCTAACATACTCTTAAGGCGGCCCATGTAGAAGCGGGTGGTTCTAGTCAACCTTTGGATGTAGGCATTAAAGATGAATCTGAGGTCTAGGGTTACGCTCAAGTATTTGACTGTCTCCTTCCATGAGACAGGAATTAAGATTAGGATTAATAAATGGACAAGGGATGTAACGTGAATATTGAAAAAACACTTATTTTAACCTTTTATTTAACGAAAAACTTTTCGTTTTATAAATTACATTTATTTAGCAAAGAATAGCCAGAAATATATATGAACAAATAAATAAAATAACCGTATGTTGATCCGTATCATCGTTACTCATACAACCCTCATTCGCATTGCAGGTCTGATCATTTGGAAGTTGAAGTCTAAGAAATGAGTTTTACATTTTTTTTTGTTGTAAATTTAAAATAAATGAGGTAGGCTTGCTGTTAAAACTACAAAATAACATCTTTGAAAACATCTGCAAATACTAACGATTTTAAAAATACTGAAAACGACCGCACTAGAGCAAGATGGTTATTTTTTCCGTTTAAATAAATGGTACAGCTAGACTAGTAGAACTAACAGGGAAAGTTCATAACAGTTGTAAAGGACTGTAAAAATTAAGGCTGGTACGATAATTCTGAATATACATATCATTAAATAAATGTAAATTGACACAAGTATTGTATTACTCATACAACCCTCATTCGCATTACAGGTTTGATCATTTTGAAGTTGAAGCCTAAGAAATGAGATTTACATTTACATTAAATCATTACCAAGTTTATTAAAAAAAAAATAGTGCGCGCATTAAAGGTTTTACCATGTCCATATGTACATAAGAATACGTATCTACATATATTAAGCGGGAAAAGCTTTGTTCTCGAAAATGTGAACCGATTTTACAGCATTATAAGTGAACTTTATTTCCCGGATTCGGTGTTTAATAGGTTAATTCACGTGGAAGATGTTTGCGGAACGCCGCTGAGCCGCGCCCCGCCCGGCGTGTTTTTCTTCCAAATGAAATTATTGCACGAATAAAATATTTTACTGTCTGTCAATTTGCCGGGTTCACCCCGTCGAAATGTTCCGCCAGATATTAAGCAGAGGTTAAAATTTTATTTGCGCGGAGTTATTGCTCGAATGCCGACGTCTCGTGATGTTCTTTGGCTCTCTTCGGCACCAGTGTCGGGATCGTTCGTGGTCCATTATTGCCTGATTTATAACAATGCCTATAAATAGAACAAAATGGAAGCATTTATTTATTGCGCCGCGGAATATTGAGAGATTTGCGAAGAGCGAAAGATCGTTATACTACGCCTTACCTTTACTTGATTCTAGATGGTATGAAAATGGTTGAAGCATATAAATATTACTTAATACATTATTCTTGTTAGTTACCCAGTTAAGGAAATCGTACATGAATGCTGTTCCATTTTGGTAAGTCACCATCACACTATTAGGTTGCGATGCTGAATCACCTTCGTCAATGTTACATTGATAATAATATACTATGTTAAGGAAAAGAAGAAGCGGCAAGAAACTCCTATAGTGTTTTTTTTCTACTCAAAGTTATAAAAAGCACTTACTTATGGCTACACATTAAACTTATTTCCAAGTAATCTTGTCTTCAAAGTCATCATGAAGGACTGTAATAACCTTTCTTCATTTCTACATTTTTTGACCTGAATCTTTAAAACATTTCAAAAAGGAGGTGGTTTTCAATTCTTTTTTATTTTTTTTTCTATTTTTGTTATCTCATAACTCGGAGATATAATGTAAAGACAATATTATTGTATATTGTAGAATATATTTTTAAACATGTATTTTAATATTTCAAAAAAATATTAGGGCCTTTTTAACATGTGATACCTATAATGCATCTGGTAAATGTTTTATTTTGAATTTAATTTTAACTTCAAAATTTAACCCTTATACTAAAATATTAACTATGCTATAAATCTATCTTAGAAGCTTCGTACATATGTACGAAATTTCATGTCTTTCCATTTAATAGGTTTGAAAAAAATTGCACGTGCGGGGAGAGACTTCTTCGTGAGAAGGCTACCCTTCTGGATACCCGTTTTTATGGCTAGGTACTACAAAACCTAAGAACATAAAGAATTGATATTTTTATTGTGTAATGCTTTAAAAAGTTAATTTATGGGAATTAGAGAAGCAGCCTGTATCAATCGCTGCATATTTGCATGTGTTATCTTTGTTTTTTAGACCTACACACACCCAAATTTATAATAATATTATAAAGAGAGATTTCGAATTTTGTGACTTTGTATGTTGGCGGAGGGTAATCTCCCGAAGGTTACTGCGACACGTATTTAAAAAAACTTTTCACCATTTGAAAGATACATTATTCCGGATGGACGTATTAAGATAGACATTAATAAATATATGTATATTGTTCAACCAGAGCGAAGTCGGGGCGTCACTAGTTTTGAATAAAGTATGTATATGTATACCAAATAAATACACACTATTATTCTGTCTGTGTATCTACTATGAATACATCAAATGTTTTCTTAACGATTACGAGACAACAGCACACATAAGAAAACAATGATCATAACAACATATTTTTTTTGGAACATAATATTTTATATGTATATGTACAAAAAATACAATATGGGTATGCAAACAAAATCTATAACAGATGCTGTAACAACTAGCGTAATGCTGCAGTTCAAAAGATCTCACCGAAGAAAATAAGCTATTAAAATGCAAAAACTTACAACTGAAGGAGAAGTTAAAGTCCTATAAATGAACAGTAAAAAGAACAACTTAATATTCCATGGATTAAAGGACAAAACTCCAAGGCAGAACTGTAGTAAAATTTATGAAAGCAACACTTGTAACTTTATTTGGAATTGATATCCAAGAAAAATAAACAGACCATATAGAATTGGACAGAAGAGTAGTAAATTTTGACCTATGTTGATGTCAGTCAATTCCTACTTTAATTAAATAATAACAATTAATATAAATATGTATATAGGTTTACATCATGCTAAATTACTTATAATAAGAGATTTTTTTCCTTTATAAAACTAAAATTAATGAATTTAACAGTAGGCATATTAACAGTATTCTTAATGGGAGTGCAATGCTATCTATGCAATCGTTAATTGATACTGAAGTTAATGCTACTAGTTTAAAAAAAGAATATCGTATTTCCGGTAGTGCCGAGTCTTCATATTCACATAAACAAAAAGACAATTTCCATAATTTCAAATGTGTATCTCCAACACTAAACCGACAAATGTACAGCACATGCTCTTGAATTGGAAGAGAAAAACAATGCAAAAAACGCAAAAACTACTTCCAAAGAAAAACAAAATGAATATGTTACAATATGTTAACAAGAATTAGCAGAATAGGCTCATTAAGAACTCTACAAAAATACGATCACCCTGTAACTCAAAAACAGATACAAAATATGTACCATCTACACACACAAGGGCGTTAATCCACAAAAGGCAGACAATAAAACAGAAAAAATCGACAATTAATTCAAAGTACTGTACTTTAGTGTTATATTATAAGTAGATGCTGTTGGAGGTTGTATATAAATAAAATATGTAATCTGACGGATGTGTGAAAAATAAGAAAATAGAATATAGTTTGAAATAAATGTCTGAAACGAAAAGTCGTTTCCCTATATTATATATATAAAATCCCTGTAAATAATGTAGGAGCAGCCACATTTTCCAACAGGTTATGGGCCCAGGAATATAAAAAAAGGGCTGAAATATAAAAACACAAGATATAGTGAAATTTGAGTGGTAACGTGAAAATCTATCGAAGATGACAGATGATTTTGAATCGTCCGGTTCCATTTGTGGAATAAAGAAGCTTAGTGGTGCGACAGATTTTGCTTGCAGATTTACTTGGAGTGCAAAAACTGGTGGGAGGCTGTTGAATCTGAAGAGGTTACGCCAGCACTGAAAGAAGCTGATAGGAAGGCACGAACCATCTTACGTGTATTGTTAGAGCCATCGTGTTTTGCTCATGTATATAATGGCAAAACGGCGCGTGAAGTATGGAACAATCTGTGCGGCGCAAATGAAGACAATGGCTGGGGTAGACGAATTTCACTACAAAGAAAATTATGGTCCTGTAAATTGGATACATTTTCGTGTATGGAAAAATATATTTCAGGAGTGATATCCATTTCACAAGAATTGGCTGCGATTGATGCGAAAGTGTCTGATGACTGGTTAATTTCCATCTTGCTTGCTGGGTTAACAGTTGAATATAATCCAATGATAATGGCAATTGACAATTTTGGAAAGGAGATTAGCTTAGAGCAAATTAAAACAAAGTTAATGCAAGAAGCTAATAGACAAGCGGATGTACGGGCTGGCACAGAAGCTGATGAACAAGCACTTGTTTCTAAAAAACGAAATGTAAATGTACCGAAAAAGTTTGTTCGAAGGTCAGTGATGAAATGTTTTAAATGCCACAAGCCAGGACATAAAGCATCACAATGTACAAAACTGTATGCTGATGTTTGTATGAGTACTACTGATTAGAATAAAAAGGATCAAAACACATGGTACGTAGACAGTGGTTGTTCTAGTCATATGACTTATAATGCAAACAAGTTACATGATTATCGGAAAGTTAATGATAATTTAAAAATTAAAGTGGCTAATGGTGACGAAATATCAGTTGAGGGCAAAGGAAATGCCATACCAAAAATCAGCGGAAAATCTAATTTAATCTTGAAAAATGTATTGCATGTTCCTAGATTATCAATGAATTTGATATCGGTGAGTGATCTAGTAAAAAATGATTACAGTGTAAATTTTGATAAAAGAGGTTGCACTATTCAGAATAAAAATGATGAAGTAGTTGCGAGATGTAATGAAGTTGACGGCATTTTCAAATTAAAGGAGAACATTAATTGTGTCAATGTAGCATTGTCAAATAAACCTCTGTCAAATTTATGGCATAAAAGATTAGCTCATTTAGGACAAAAATATATGCTGATGTTAAAAAAAATGGTAACTGGTATACAATTCAACACGAAACAAAAGATTGAGCCGTGTATTCCATGCATCAACAGTAAGACATGTAAAAGTCCATTCAAAAATAAAGGTACAAGAGCTGAACAAATTCTTGAGATTGTTCACACAGATCTTTGTGGTCCAATGGAGAAGGCATCATTTGCTGGTTCTTTTTATATGGTTTTATTTATCGATGATTTTACTCGCAAGACGCATGTTTATTTTTTAAGAAATAAAAATCAAACTTTCGATAAATTTTGTGAATATAAAGCAGAAGTAGAGAGAGAGACTGGTAAGTTGATAAAATGCATAAGATCTGATAATGGTAAAGAGTTTTGTAACCATGCCTTTGATAAATTTTTGAAATCATTTGGTATAAAGCACCAAAAGACAGTACCTTATACGCCAGAACAAAATGGCGTGGCAGAGAGGGCGAATAGATTGATAATTGAAAAAGCAAGAACGTTGCTTATTGAGGCAAATTTAAGCAAAAAATTTTGGGCTGAAGCAGTTAATACTGTGGTTTATTTGAAAAATCGAAGTCCAACAAAAGCCGTTAAAAATAAAGTACCTCAAGAACTTTGGTCAAATCAGAAAGTAGACTTGAGCCATTTAAAAGTTTTCGGATGTTTAGCTTATGCTCTAAAACCTAAGCAGAAACGACAAAAGCTTGATGCGAAGACGGAGGCTTTGATTTTTATTGGCTATAGTGAGATTACGAAAGGTTATCGACTGATGCACCCACATACAGGTAAGGTAAATGTTGCAAGAAATGTAAAATTTTTGGAGAATGTTTTTCCGGACGACAGTATGAAAGTAACGAAAATCACAGTAGTTCCTATGTCAATAGAGGAAGAACAAATTGAATCTGTGATCCAGGATGTTATTTCTGATGTTCACTCAACTAGTGAAGATGATTTTCAGGAAGCAGAAACATCAAACAATGAGATTGTATCTGGAGAATTAAGTACAGAACCGACTGTAGAAAGATACAACTTGCGTCCTCGCAAACCCGTCGATTACATCTGCACGTATGTCAATGCTCTCGCGGCAATTGATGGTAATCCGATTACTATGAAAGAGGCTCTATCTAGACCCGATTGTGAGTTATGGCGAAAAGCCATGAATGATGAATTACAATCGCTGAAGGAGAACCAAACGTGGAAGTTGGTGATTTACCTCCAGATAAGAAGCCGATTCAATGCAAATGGATTTTTAAGATTAAACGAGACAGTGATGGTAAGATCTCTAAGTATAAAGCTAGACTGGTACCAAAAGGATTTACACCGGTACGTGGCATAGATTACGATGAAAGTTATTCCCCTGTAGTAAGAAGCTCGACCATGCGACTGTTGTTTGCATTAGCTGTAGAATATGATTGGCAGATTGACCAGTGGGATGTCACAACTGCTTTTTTATACGGAAAATTAAAGGAGGACATCTATATGCTCCAACCAGAGGGCGCTGTCGTCAAGAAACAAGAGGCCAAGGTATGCAAATTACAGAGGTCGTTATATGGACTTAAACAAGCATCAAATGCTTGGTTCCAAGAGCTTGATAAGGAAATGTTAATTTTAGGTTTCATACAATCAAAGATAGAACCCTGTTTATACCAAAAACTGTTAGCAGATAGGGATAGAATTGTAGTAGTAATTTATGTTGACGATATTTTTGTGTTTTGTAGTAGTAACCATGAAAGTGAAAAAGTAAAATTAAAAACGGTCTACTTAAAAAATTTAAAGTTAGGGACTTGGGTTTTGCCAGGCACGTATTAGGCATGCGACTTAGGAGAGATAAAAACATTATTTTTATTGATCAGGAACAATATATAAACAATGTTTTAAAGGAATTTGAAATGACAGACTGCAAGCCAGTCAATACCCCGATGGAAGCTGGTCTCAGATTAGAGAAAGCTTCGGATTCCGGTTGTAGGTTGCCATATCAAAATTTAATAGGATGTTTAAACTATTTAGCACAAAATAGTCGCCCAGATATAGCGCACGCTGTAATTGTATTATGACAATTCAATTCTTGTTATGACGAAATTCATTTCAAGAGTGCGAAACGTGTGCTTAGATATTTGAAGGGGACATCTGATTTTGCTGTTACTTTTACAAAAACAGGAAATTTTGATTTACTTGGCTATGTTGATGGGGATTGGGGTGGGTCATATGATAGAAAATCCTTTACTGGCATGATATTTAAATTAGGCGATAGTTTAATATCGTGGGAAAGTCGTAAGCAGAGATGTGTGGCTCTGTCTTCAACAGAAGCAGAATATATAAGTCTTAGTCAAGCTTCTAAGGAAGCTATTTATTTAAGGAGTTTGTTGTCGTATTTAGTACATGATGCTTGTGATAAACCTGTAGTCATTTGTAACGACAATCAGTCTGCACTTCACATAGCTAAAAACAAGATGAACCATAATAGGACTAAACATATCGATATTAGGTTTCACTTTGTTCGCGAAGCGATATCGAATGAGGCGATTGAGGTGCGGTATGCTCCATCAAGCGAAATGGTGGCGGACATGCTAACAAAATCTTTGTCAGGCCCCAAATTAAAATTAGCTTTAGCGAGGTTACCCATTAAGGGGGCAGGTAATGTATTTAGTGTTACTTAATTTTTGATATGTGATGTATTTTAGGTTGTAATGGTAAATCTCTGTTTTATTTTATGTTTGAGTTTATGTTTTGTTTTATGTAATGTGTAGACGTAGTTGAATATTTTAACATTTCTGTATTCAACTTAGGTTATTAAAACATCTGCCAGATTAAGGGTGCGTGTTGGAGGTTGTATATAAATAAAATATGTAATCTGACGGATGTGTGAAAAATAAGAAAATAGAATATAGTTTGAAATAAATGTCTGAAACGAAAAGTCGTTTCCCTATATTATATATATAAAATCCCTGTAAATAATGTAGGAGCAGCCACATTTTTCAACAGATGCATCTTAAAACTACGCCAGTGTCAACAAACCATATAAGGTATTGAGATCAAAAAATCATGAATCAGGCTGAAAAGCAGAACAGGACAGAATATTTAAAATAGGAAAGAAGTACTAAAAATAGCAACAGATCTCTACTAAGATTTGTATAACTCACATAACCAATAATTTTGCGAACTACTGAGTAATAGAATTAGTTAATATGAAAGTAAAGTAAAAGTAAAAGTAAAGTAAGTTAGTTAATATCTGTGACAGATAAGTGACATAAGACAAAAACCTCAAGCAATCGACTGTTTCGATTAAGAAGCTAATGACGATGTGTTAGACACGAAGCCATATTAAATGATAACAGCTGGACCATATGGACAATATGGTGGCCAGGTCCCTCAGGCTGAAGAAAATGAGAAGATATAATAGAAGATATCGTACTGTGGTCATCTCTGGCGGAGGCCTTCATTTTCTTCTAAGAGGGTTTCTTGCAAACATTTGTGCTATTTGAACTTTATAATAATTGGCAAGAAATAAAGGTTTTTCTTTTTAATTATTTATTATTTCAAAGTTCGATTTATATTTTGAAAATCTTTTACTATAGCATATACGGCAAACGAGCAAACGAGCCACGTGATGGCGAGGGCGACATCTGAATGTATTTGGATATTATTTTAATCTCAATATTTAATATTAGAACTTCTTCGTTCCTTGATCGACTCATTTTTTCGGGTGTTACTATAAAATATATATCTACATATAGTTTTCAACATCGGAGTAACAGTGAATGTTGTATTATCACAAATTAAGATGGTCGTTTACATTATCGAGATATTTAAATTTTAATTACATTCTTACTAAAACATTGTGAATTTAAATAAAAAAAAAATTTTTACTTCTAAACTTGATAATATTGTATCGTTAAAGATCGTTGATTTGAATAGATCTGTGGTACGAATGAAGTTGTATGCAACAGAGCTGATGTAATTGGTGCATTGTAGGCGGTCCGGGGCCGCATCGTTAGCCTTTCTTTCGTAGACGCGGTTTTGTCCGGACTTGCTAATTAACTATGAAATTAATTGATGCTGCAAAGTTTCCGAGTGAAACTTGAATTAATTGGCACGTCCGACTTCAGTCTAATTAGGAGCCTGAGGCTTTTCAGCAACGCGCTCGTTGAAATCGTGAAAAACACACAAAAGTGTTGTGAGAGAACAGTTTGTGCGCGGAAATTCTCAATTATAACCATGGGTGCATCGCATGTAATTGCGCGTGCTTTCTATGTCTTTATAAAATCGGAAAGGTTTTAATAATGAAAACATTACAGGATTTATATAACATGGAGAAGGGTATAATAGTAATAATGGTTACACTCGGCGAATCTTTTCTTCGCTTTACAGTAACGATACGAGTTCAGTCGCTAACAGTTTACGCGTACACCCACACGCTGCAGCTGCAATAATACAATTACGAAGCCAACACGATTTAGAATGAATGAAAACATAACATAATATCGATTCAAAAGCGATTCCACAAGTACAACAATAACAAAACAAACAAACATCAGAAGTACATTTCGACATACGTACATACGAACATAAAACCTTCTCCTATTTTGAAGTCAGTAGAAAACTACATGAAAATTTAGAAAACTATAACGTTACGAAGCTATGTATTCCAGATAACCTTAGGGAAAATGACAAACAAAACGAAGGGACTGTACTCGTCGTTATTTAATTTTCTGGCAATTTATTCATAAGATATATAATTCTATTGCCTATTTTGTCCTATACATTCGCGATTATATTGATGTAAATGCAAGTTTTTATCGATTCACAATGCGATTGCATCGATAAAAACGCTCTTTATTAGCATTGTAAATTAATCAGTACAGCGATGCAGTCGTTTCACAAACTCGTTGCAAAAAGTTGCAAAGTATAACCAATGAGACTATCAAGTGTTTAGGAATTCTGCTGTGGTTATGCATGTACGTACCTGTATTTATATTTGTACATTGGATGTCATTTGTACAAACTAATCGTTTTAGATTGGCGTTGCAATTTCATTTCGCAAGTGTTCGGTGCTATTTACAAAGATCAGTAACTGAAAAATAAAACTTAACTACAGAAAGACAATTGCGTGAATCTCAGGTAGGTACGCTTGATTTTAGGAAATCATTAAACGAAGTGAACAGAATACCTATATAGTGTGACAGTCTTTTACTGTAGGCCTCATCCTAAAGTTCAGTCACTGAGCGAATTATGGTAAGAGCTATATTAGGTATATCGCTACGACATGCAATTCGAAACAATAAAATTCGTACATACACAAACACTACCGACATAGTTTGCAGAATTATCCGGTTGAAGTCGCAATGGACAGAGCACATCGTTCGAAGGACTGAAAACTGATGACGAAGAAAAGTCCTCGAATGGCGTGTACACTTTGGTAAAATTAATTCAGGTCGTCCCTCGACCAGGCGGATTGATAACCTGAAAGTAAGAGAACCCAGGACGGCTCCGAGTGGTGGCAATAACGGAAGGCACATGTCCAGCAGTGAACTACAATAGGCTAATAGATAGATAGACCTACATACATAGGTATCTAACAGAACATACTATTTCATGTAATTTTCGCTGTAATTTCAGTCCGCAAATACAAAGTAAGCAAAACTATTTTAAATAAAAGCATTAAATATCTCCTTTAAAATATCCATTATCGAATTGCCCACGCACTTTTAACTTTCCCTTCTTATTTTTCTCTTTGTTAGTAATGAAAAAATCACTACAAGAGTAATAAAATAAACAATACTAATGGCTAATTATTTTGTATACAATATAAATGTAATTTATAAAGTCGATAAGGATAAAGGCTTTGTCCCGAGGCGAGGCACCTCCATAATTATCATACATTAAGAATTATCCGAAATGACCGTCCCAGTGTTGCCCTGTCTAGAAATTTCAAAAGCGGGACGGGAGATTTTAATATAAAAAACGGTACTTTTATTAGTTAACCGTTTAAACTTAATGACTAGACAAATAGAAAAATGTTATCATTATTATTTCGTACTATTTCATACCGCAACATATTTCGCACATTTTATCTAGATATAATTAGGTATGGTTTTATATTTGACTGGTGTGACAGTAATAAATTAAGTAAAGATTAAAAAAATATAGTAACTATAATAATGATGGCTGGCTCTTTTAAAATCGGGAAATTCAGATTACTGATCGAAGATAAATGGGAAAATTGACAATCAGGACATCCTGCGCAAAAAATGACACATGGCGACACTAGTTACAATAGTCATAATTACAGGTTGTCGGCATTACCCAGACGTGGCGGGCGCTGTAACGAATAGCTCCATGTTTAATAAAGAAAGAATGAAAGTAGAAATTGATACTTGTTCCGTATAATTCGATATCTTTGTTGTGATGAATCACATTTTTATTACCGTTGTGTGTTAATTGGGTTATTTCGGACTTGTCTGTTTTGTGTTGTGTAATCCGACGACCAATTTTGTAATGTATTTCTCTATATAATGATGAGTGTGAACATTATAAGTTATGGACAGGGGCTAGTTTTAAATAAAACGAATTCATTTTAACTGTTACGGGTACTCACGATTTTTGTGTATTCCGTATTGGGTCATGAATCATTTCCACTGGGAGGCTGCGGTGGCAGGCAGCAACTCTTGACACTTGATAGAGGCTAATGACAGAAAGAACATGTCAACTTCGTTTTCCGTTCTGAGATACCACCATTACACGACAAACGGCACTAATGACATCTTCAGAGTTGAGTTGATTTACGTTAGTATATTATGTTTATGATTTAAACCTATTAAAATTTTTGAGATGTTTATAGATCTCAATGGCCTTTTACTCTACGTGGGCTACGCAACTCAATGCGGACCTATCTTCTGTCTCTGAATGAATAAAAGAACACATGAATGCAGTCAAAAAGAACGACCCGAAGAAATCCGTATAAATATAGGAAAAAGATGTAATCTTCTCGAAACCTAGTCGGCACAGCAAAAACAAATCCAAGGAAATGTCCACAACGTCTCTTTGTTCTTTTAAACATGGCTCAGCCAGCAATACCCCATTTTCCCTATCGTTCATATTTGTAACTACATTAAATTAAAATCGAAAATTAATGGACAATTACTTTTTTGTACACGCTCGTAGCTGACGCAAGAAAACAAAACTAAGAAAAAAGTGTAGACAATGATTATTGCAATATATATTCGATTTTCGTATTACAGGAAAGAACAGTCCGCGCCATCTACCTCAGGCCTAGGGGCTTGGTTAAAGAAATCAATATAAATTAATTGATGTATCGCAATATATTTTAGATAATATTGTATACTTAAAAAATACTCTGATAATTTTGTTAAGAAGAGATATGTTCACAATATTAATACTAGAAATAAGGCTAAACTGATTGAACCAAATTTGACTAAGTAAAACTGGTGGTTCTTTCATGGGTAGGTGTGTACATATTATTCATAATAAAATTCCGTTACAATTGACAGAAATGCCATATTATAAAATAAAAACTCACGTCAAAAGCATAGGGTTTATAGTAGGGTTTTTTTGAAGCGATCGCTTAGTTAGATTTTCGAAAAGTGTTTGTAAAACCAACTTCGTATAAATATTATTTCATTTCATTACTCTTTAACAAAAGAACCTCAATAACGCTGAACTGAAAAAAAATAATGAAGTACGGAAAAATTTCGACCATCGGGAGATCGCTAGATCGCTAAACGTGACGAAACATTTTCCATATCCACTAAAAGTTATTTTATTGTCGTTTTATTTCGCAAAAACTTACTATCGGCTTTTTAACATTTCTATTCTTACATTGATTCGTAGGAATTGCAAACATTTCATCGAAATTCCTCCCTTCATCACTTCACTCACTTCATTTGACTGTTTGAATCACACAATACAACACGTATCTAAAATATTATTCCTAGTTACATATTTACTCACCGACTTCAATAGCAAAATTGTAAATTCAAAGACGAGGTCTCGATAATTTTGTGTGTAAGTATGCAAGATACAAATATTTTCTCACACCGTACGAGATATTTATTTCAAACGGGTGCAATCAAACCGGAATAAGCCTGTTGGGTCTTCTCGCTTCTCTGCACTGACTGAATGAGGGAATTTTGTGTTGTTAAATTTTTTATTCTATCATTGGAAAATAATATGTTGTTTATTTTTCGAAACAAAGTAGAAGGCTGCTTGAGGTACGTCGATTACAATTTTATTTCGTCCAGGCCGTGGCCGTTAAGGTCTAGACACTATAGATGAAACACTGGTATGAGTCTGGCTAGCAGATGGGTTACCGAAAGAGTTTCGCCAAGATGGCCTTTGGGCTTGATATCGTCGGAGCTGCTTTCGGCAAATTCCTGAAGTTGGAGACCTTGGAGCCGAGCACAGTATGCTGCACCAGTGTGGATCCGATGGCACGATACAGTCATGCATGGCTGGTATATTCGTAACCCTCTTTAGGAACTCCAGGCGAAGGCGGTCGTGGATCGTTATAAACATCGGCTAAAGCCAGGGTTGGGTGATTGCATCCGAGAAGGCCGGTAATGACCAGAGCTCTTACCTTCTATAGTTACTGAACTATTAAATAATTTAATGCAAGAGAGAGACTTTGGATATCTTATGCATTGATATGATCGAAATGTTTATATGGATGTGGACTACATTTTATGTACTAGCAAAATCCTCCCTCCGCTTCAGAGACTGCCTTAGACTTAGAAGAAGCACCTGCATTGTTGTAGGATTGGGTATTTTCCTTATGTTAATTAGAAATACGTGAATGTATTGATTTGTGTTTTTTTATTTATGGACGGATTGTAATGAAATGAACGTTAAATATTAATTGATGCTTACCGCAATACGCAAGGGAAAACTAAAACGAAAACACTTAAACCATTTCTGAGCTTAGTTTTCTTCTTCTTTCTTTTTCATCCATCTTGTCATTTCCTGGCCGACAACGCATCAGTGATACCTTTGATCTTGCTGATGTTCATGGGCGAGAGTGATCATTTACCGTCAGGTGGCTCGTCGGCTCGTTTGTCAGTTATTAACTATTAAAAAAAAGATTAGTGCGCTCACACGCAGAGACAAACAGACAAAAATTCTAAGAACTATTGTTTTGAATCCTATTGCGTTAATAAAGGCCCCTAATAATAGTTTTTCTCATATATTCTTCACTTCAGAAAACTATCGGGGATTATTACATTTTTAGTTATGTTTACGCTTACCAGATATTCACAACGAGACTAAGAGTTGACTGGTAGAGAATACCTAGAGAAGCCTCAAGTCCTCCTAAAAAGGATAAATAAATGTTTTTTTTTCATAAAGAAGATTTTTATATTTAATTGAAAATGTATTTTAAAACTGATTGAATCAAAACGGAATAATCTTCAAGACGGCGCGTGATACTTCTTCGCTCCAACTGGAACGTAACAATACGTTTCTGGTTCAAATAAAGATAGTCGACCGTAGCCTAGTTGATTTTGAATCTGATTACCTAGCGTAGGGTCCTGAGTTAGGCAGGACAAACAATACGATAAATATAAATATTTGTTTATTCTCGGTTTAACAAAAACCTTAATATGTAATATTTGTATATGAACATGCAACATAGGATTTCCTAGTGCGAGGGTGTGTC
The DNA here is from genome assembly GCA_003671415.1 of Megathymus violae. Lineage (NCBI taxonomy): Eukaryota > Metazoa > Arthropoda > Insecta > Lepidoptera > Hesperiidae > Megathymus > Megathymus violae. The sequence continues at coordinate 9,452,339 of PDGT01000005.1, forward strand.
TGAGAGTTTATTCTATTTTTTAAAATATTTCCCTGATGTGTATATCTACTATTTTGAATTATTCTGTGGACTTTTAGGTGAATTGAATTGAATACGGAATATATACGTACGAAATATATTGTATTCATTACGTAAAATAAATTAACTCGTGTTAGCTTTGTTGTTACATAAATTTCGAGTGTAATGCTTAATTAATTTTAATGCTTACTTAATTTTGTGAATACTTTCAGACCATTAACGTATATATTCGAGCCTCATAGCGATATGTACGAACTACATATGGATAAGTTTAGTAATAATGTCCGCCGGCGAGGTGGCGGGAATAATATTTTTATGATATTTTCAAGTAATTCCCGTCCCCACAAACCGTCGTCGAGTGACCGTTAATGACCCGTCCGGCGGCTAGTATTGCAGAATCACCTCGTTAGCGAGACGAGAGCCCATTGTCACGATAAAGAGTTCTCGATTCTTAAGTCACGCTTGCGTTTTCTGCGGTTTGCAGCTGAGACGTGCGATTTGATTTTTAACTATTACAATTTCTTATTTGATTTACCAGTGACGTTTAATGTACAAAGTTAGTTTAAGGTACGGTTCAATTACTGTACGTTTTAAACTTAAAGATCCATCCTGATTAATTAGTAAAATTCTTGTTTTTTTTTTAATAGAAATATGAAGTCATGTTCATATTTCTGGAAATCATAACTATGTACTGGTAATGTAATACTTTATCATTCCAGCTCAAGCCAACTAACTCTGCTCATGTTGCACCCTGCTAAACAATTGACGCGGCTAGGCTATGGCTTATATTGTATTATCGTATTTTCCCAGCCTAGCTAGTTACCACCTTCCTTCTAAAACCGGTCGTTAATTGTGTAATTAATACGTGTTTCGGTCGCAGTGCTGAAGAGTAAGTAATGATGTGGGTACCCCGCTTCGGTAATGCCTTTGGTACTGTCGTGAACACTTGTCATAAAGTGGCTTGTCTGATCAGTTGTCGATTAATTTTATAAAAAAACATATGTAGTATAGTATATGTATAGTGCAGTAATATTTTAACAATGTACAATACATTACGAAATACATGACAATAATGCACTCAGTCTATGCCATGGAACGGCCAAGAATCACATCTGCTGGTTTTCAGCATTATCCCTTTATTTTTGCGCAGCCCAAAATTTTTTTTATATGATGTTATAGTTATTTTTGTTGAAAATTATTATTTTTGTTAAATATTACACACTGTTATTTAGACTAAGCATTCCTATGCTTACAACACCCATATAATTTTTGTGAAAATAAACTGACTCTCTACTATACGATATATGCATGCACCTATCCCTATTTACCTGATTAAAGGTTACAGTTTTATATATGGAATACAGTTTGCGAGGTATGTAGCTTTTCGTAGGTGTAACAAAAAATAAATACTGTAATATACTGTTCTGTAACTAAAAAAAAAATAGTCTACTTTTAAGATATTTTTTTCACGCCTGCTTTTACTACTGTGAATATAAAATATCCATAAATCTCACGAGTGCTTCACCGCGAATACAAACAGGTCGCGTCGTAACGTTGTTCGGAAGCGCACCTTAAGAATCGAGATAATGCTCTTTCATATGCTTGTACTCGAAAACGCTCGAGACTTCAATAATTGTGTAAAATAAAATAACGACTCGGTTTATTTTGTAAGTAATTGCTAAAAATAGAATTTGTAGCGTGTTTGCGATTAAAATAATCAGGATCTGCCAGATCTACTTGTGAGCGAGTTTAATTGCGAATGCGGAGCATTCATTATAAGTTTTATCGTTATTTCTTACGACTTTTTATTAAACACGTTTCTTGTTATGGCTCACATGATTCTATTCATAGAATACGGCACTTTTGAAGTTATGACAACGTTACCTAATTATGCTTCTTGTATTTAACAGCGATTTGTATTTAATAGTGATAAAATTAAACTTCAATTATTAAATCTTATGTTACAAAGTTCTTTATAGTTAAATTTATTGCACTGAGATTTACTTCTTTATGTTTTTCCTGGCAAACCTGCGCTATACATAAAAAATTCAGACATAAACAAGCTGAAAAATAAATTACTCATCTTATTTTATACCAAATACTTTTCACAATATCCTTTTGGTACTTTTAAAAATAATAAATACTTTTTTAGTTTTATGACGATCTTCAGAAAGCAAGATTTAAATATTTCGTATTTGTAAAATACCGCTTAGTTTTTAAAATATTACGAGTACACCGCACCGTCGTTGCTATGAATCATAAGCGATAGAAGTTTTAAACTATCAGCCACATTTGGCGACCTTAACCTTTTACACGAAATGGCACTTAAATTTCAAATGACACAGCACAACGACTCGTAACAACAATAACATAAACAACAATACGCCATTAGAGAAGTTGTGGAAATTTTCCGGTTATTTTCGATTCACACCGATTGTTACGGTCGAGTCGGTCATTCGAGCGAAGGGCTATAACTCGAGTCGAGCGGCGTCGAGTGGGGTCTATGGCCTATGACGTCGCGGAATGGTGTATTCGTGGTATATTTACGATCTATATAATGCGAAAGATTTATTGAGTGGCTCGTAATTAGCGCGCGCGGATTTACTTCGAGTTAGTGCTGTGAGGCAACTTTTTAATACAGATTTATTTGCGCTAATGAGACGTACCAGCTTACCGAGTTGAGCCGGTTGCTTAGAAGCATATTTAATGTAATGTACGTTTTGTTTTTATCGTTGAGGTATCGCTAAGTAAAATCGATGTTTATCTGTCATAAATTAGTATAAATATGGCGGTGGGTGCAAGAGCCGGCGCCGCGAGCGCGCGTAAATCACGTGCAACCGCTTATTAAGTTGTTAGGCCGGCCATGTTGTGGCCCACGCGTGCCTGTGCGATGTGTCCACGCCCTTATGTTTGTGCTAGCTTACAATCTTGTATTCCCTGTTATATTACAATGCTATCATTATTTATTTCTCTTAGTTTCAATTTGTTACAACTGTCGGCTCGCAGTAAAATGTTTTCCAAGTATTGTACGCTTGTAATACTTGACTTAATTGCTGCTATGATTTTAATAAAGGGCTCTTGCTTTTCCTCGTATGATGTTTTTTTAAATATTAGTATTGTGTCTCTTTTTGATATTAGGAGATATAAAAGCAGTTTGCAGTTTTAAATGATTGAAATTTAAACGATTTCATCTATTGATATTGACAATAAAATAGAAAAATGCAATTCAAATCTTTGTAGTAACTAAAGCTGTCTCTACGAACGATTCCTATTTTATTGAACACCGCGGTCAAAACGGTTCGTGGTAACCCTTTGCCATTTAGCTGATGTGTAAGTACCCGCGCCATTGTGCAGCCAATATCCGTGAAAGTTTTGCCTTTGTACAGACAGACAACAATAAGCCGTTTCGAATTAGCTGTCGATTTATCTACGAAGGTTTATTGCGAGTTAAAACGAAAAAATTATGCCATATACAACTCAGTTTGTCTGTAACATTGTGCTATCATGTCTAAGAATATTTCAAAATGCACACAGAAGATTAAGAAGCGCTTCCCCTACTGCCATCTTGGGTAGCAACGTGTCGGTGATGCCTTTGAAGTTACGGCAATGATGATCACTTAGGAACCATTAGTTATCCCATCCAATGTCGGCTATTCATATAAAACAAAATGGATTGATTGAAGCAAACTTAACCCAAAAATAATTAATATTTCATTAGACTTCAAAAACAGTTAAAATAATTAAGTAACGTTATAAAAAATTAGAATAACATGACTATGAATTAATTTTAAGACAAACTTAAAATTTTCGTAGCTAAGAGTTTATAAGCATTTTATTTATATTTGATTTCGCCTTTAAATAAATATCGATAGTTTCGTTCGATTCTAGTAATTCAGACATCGTGCTTCATCGATATCTCAAGGCTATTGACAAGAAATGTTCTTCGATGAAAAGTTCATAGAAAAAGTATAGTCGGTCGATTGTAAGAGCGATTTTATAATGACTTATAATTATTATATACCTACTTATATGTTGCGTTTTCTTGTATAGATCATCGTAGCGGGTTATCAAGCAGTACAGCCCATTATCACAAGTTATATGGTAAACTTATAGCCTTATTGGACACTAGATATGGAAAGCGAAAATAAAATTTCAATTAAAATTGAAAAAAAATTCAAGTAGGTTTTTGCAAACTCCTAGCTTGGCTTAGTCATTTTTTTATTAGAATTGTCGAACCCCTGCATCAATTGGCACTGGAGTAACGTGTTGGGGTATCCATTACAACATCAATCAGGTTGCGTCCGCGCTATTCTTAGAACGAATGGGTGAAGAGGTTGGTAACCTACCCGAATACTACTACTACTACTACTACTACTACTACTAGTACGGCTTAATACCAATTTAAGCCATCCGATACGGCTTAACAAGTGCTATCTAACGATAACTAGGCTTAATATACACTTAGAACACGGAAGTCATAAAGCTACTAGCTGTCATCCGGCCAAGTCCTATTTTAGTGTTCAATATGTTACTCAACTCGATCACACACACAAGAACTCGGTCACAACTGTATATAAATATAAATAATTATATTTAATAGCAATTAATATCCCGATTGATAATAAATTAACAGGTAATATGAAAAACTGCGATCTATGAGCTCAGAAAGTGCAATTTATTCTGTAGCTTGATGTAAGGGCGGGTATTCACGAGCTGCGAGAGGCGTTGATACGATAGTGTGTACGTGATGATGCGCCAGCCGCGTGAGAAGTGCCCCGCTCTCGTTTCCCAACAGGGTCACTGAGTAAGCGGGGACGAAAATCAGGATAAGTCTCAGGGTAACAAAGTTAGAGGTGTAGAAGTTTACTTTCAACTTAATAAATAAAAAAGTGATTTGGTTCAGAACAATATAAAATAGCAATATAAGATAATCTTCCAAGAACCTATGCGACGAAACTAGATTAATTGTAGTTATGTTAAAATTATAATGTTCCAATTATCAGTATAATATAAAAATTATTATAGGATAATTCCATTCCTGTATTAGAATTAGGTGACTCCATTCCATTATAGCCCAGCGAAGTCCACAGGATCGTCGCACTGCTCTTATAATTGAGGAGGCCAGAAACAATTTCTGCCACCCTAGGAATTATGTAAACTTTAAATATTGGAAATAAGAGAAATACCTACTTCGAAAATACTTTTTTTCACTTTTGATTCAAACTTTTAGAATGATCCTGTTAAAACCTGTTAACTTGGCCTCACTAGTTCTCAAGATCTTTGCAATGAAAAAATGTAATCGTATTTGTTATTAACTCGTACAGCCTCTATTATTGGCAATTGAGATCAGCTTGAGTGGTCGGTTTTTGTACGTTTGAGCTGGTTATGTATTGTTTAGTTATTCCATACGCATTGGTATGATACTATCATGTTACGAGGTGTCTGGATTTTTTTTTATATAGTATTAATGATATTGGAGAAAATGCACGGAAATTATGCAATGTATGTTCGTAACGAATGAATCTACATTTTTGTTAAGTTTGTAAGATATAGTTAACTGAAAAATCTATATGAAAATTCTTAAGTGTTAAGACTTGCCCAGGTACTAAGTGCCACATATGCAGTACGAAATTCCGTCTCACAAGACTCCGATTTTGTGTTACTAGTTTTTAATTTTAACCTATTTCAAAAATAGAAGACGGTCTAAGTTCGTATGTGTATTATTTTTTATCTATTTACAGCAGTAACTATGTACAACAGCCATAAGTCTGTTGTTTATGAATTAATTTTGGTGTTCCTTTTTACATGTATAGAGAATGGCTTTGAATTAGTCTCTTTTAAATTTAATGAGGATCTCATGATGGCTTTTAAAGATAAAGATTGGAAATATTTAAAGCAAAAATGGATTGGTAAATAGGTTTTAGACTACTACTGACACCTGTCATTTAAATTGTGTAACAACTGAAAAAGTGACAAGTCGTAACTTGCCGCTCACTCAATGGGCTCCCGTCGATTCGCACATGCCTGGGCGCAAGATTGGCGCGCACAGCTAATGGTGAAGAGAAGATGAGCGAGTATCCACGTTATAATGCCATTACACACTTCAAGCCCTGATCTGTTTGGATAAGGCCAGCACCGATTTGGGGGACCTGTTCCTTAATCTTCACTCCGTCTACAGAAGATGAGGAAGAGGGAGTTCCCCGGAACGGCAGTGATCAATGGTGTCACTACTCGCCAACATAAATATTCTCAAAGCCGATTATGATAAAGTGAAACGCATTTCTACCGTCAACGTGGTTACTCACAACGGCTTATGATATTTTAACCCTTTATAACAATAGATAACCATAACGAACCCTTAATGCCCTCAAATAGGCTCGTGCTTACTTGTATATACGAGTACTTACACAGCTCCGTACTCCCGCAGTCATCGGTTAAAAGACCGCAATTTGACAACCATCGCGGTAATAAGGCTCGTTACTTACGTATTACGTAGCGCATACGCTGTGACGTCATTACCGGGGTTTTTTCGCAATTTGTCGGGAAACATTAATTAAAACACTCCCCCGGTATTTGAGACAGTGAAGCGATTCTCGGTAGGTTAGCGGCACAGCGAGCGTCAAGATGAAGGTAACCCTACACATCTTATTTGTGCGCTCTAGACTTATTGTATTATTTAATGTACTCGATGTAATATATACCTAAAATTTTGTTTTATAAGTACTTACTTCTAATTTTTATAGTGACTGTGTTATAACGGAGGTTATAAAAAAATGTTTGATTGGCCAATTAGTTGAGTTTGGTCGCCTCTTCGTCTATTAGTAGTAATTTCACATGGAAAATTGCCATTTCACTTCGATAACGAATAATCTTAAGATTTCAACATGTATTTTATACTTCTTGACCACGTTAACATCATCATTATAATATGATACCAATCATTATGGTACTATTGATATCGTGATGAATTATTAATAGGTTTAAAATAACGTAATGAATTATTTATTAACTATTTATAATAAAAAGTCATTGTAATTGTTAATACTAATTTACTTACAACTAGCAAACTGTCCTCGTTTCCCTTACGAAAAGTTCGCCTTACACGTAAAAATAGTACCTACTACATTGAAATTTGAAATTAATTTTTAACTTTTTTATTTATACACGAATTGAGATGAAACAAATTTTAAATATTAAATGAAGCTTACTATAATACATTACTGAAAACCAAAACGAAATCGGTTAAGCCGTTTATGCACAAACGCTACACGCTAAAGAGACAAAAACTCGAACAACTATTGTTTTGTGTTCTATTGCGTTAATAAAGGTCCCTAATAATGTTTTTTCCTACATATCGTTCATGTACAGAAAGCGATCAGCTAGAATATTATAATATATATGATAGATTAACGAATTCTTCGGTCCTCTCAGATAGGGCGCCGTGTGCCACAGTCTTAGTGCGTCGTCATTTCCTCGAAAGTAATTCAAATGGAATCGTGTGCGCCGTTATTAAATATTTCATAACTTACCTCACCCCTCCTTGTCTCTC
>PDGT01000005.1:9459916-9580761 GCA_003671415.1 Megathymus violae
TATTAAAGTCATAAAAAAGGGTTGTTTGATCTATCCCCTAAAACAATTTACATATCTTCGCTCAGCCCGCCGCTAAATTATTTAATTAAGAGAGGCATAAGTTTTTATTATTTTAATATGACGGGCATAAAATTGTGTTAATGGAACAGCGCCATCACTGTGGCCTGAATTTCAACCCCCAAACCGCGATTATACCGACCCACCAACATTCAATATTGTGTATAGTTTATTTATAAATTATGTTTAAGTAAAGTGTGAAAGCAACTTTAATGAAATCTTCACGTCTTGAATAATAATCTCAAGACGTCTTCTCCTAGATTTAAGAGTAATTAATATACAGCTTCCTATCATTCCTATTTTAGAATATTTTTTTAAATTTAGAAATGTATGTATATATATTTGAAATTTTAGAAGATTTTAAAAAATATTCAACTATAATTTTTATAATAATAATGCCTAATGAAACTACTTGGCGATTAACAGTCAAATTCTATGTAGTTTTTGCTTAATAATCGAGTAAAGCCCATTATCGATTTTAAAAAAGGTGATCGAATGATTCCCCAATGAAATGTAAGATGTGCGATAACTTGGAACATCAGGTATTTTCAAATGTATTTGAATGCCTCTGTTGTGTCATTCAATCAGCGCGATAATTCTGTAATGTCATATACTCGTATCAACTCATAGCAGATTGCTCGGTGAGGTTATTATACCATTAATAATTGTTGTAAATTTATCCATAATGAATGATTCAAACATAATCAGTAGTGATTATGATTGTGAAATTAACCATAACAAATGGTTAGATTAACCATAAAATGTACTATTGTGATGATCCCACCGTTGAATCAGCTATTAAATTGATTTGTGAGATTACAGTTCTTAAAGGTGCTCGTAATTGCCGCTGACTATAAGTAGTTTAGTATGATAAATAGTTTATTTAACCAAGTTGATCTTAGTTCATCTCATTACTATCGCATATATAAATGCAGCATCTACTGCTTCTATCCAACGCATAATTTATAATATATAACACATAATATCTAATGGGAAAATAATTATGAAAATATAGTAGTTAAACAAACGTTACTTGGATGATATCACCAGGTAGCTCGTATTTACAAAAATCCGTAGCCTTTCGAGATGAGGGGGGAGTTGAAGAGGTATATACTTATCGGTTAGCTTCCCAGATAGGGGGGGATTGAATAGTGTGTGTAAGTCTGGTGTATGTAAATCTCGAGGATGTAACGGTACAATATAATTTACTCGTACCATTGGCCGCTAATAAACAAATAGAAATCATCGGACAATTAGGTTAAAAATATCATATGAAAAATTTAATTTAACTTAGCGGTTCTTAATGAATAAGTTTACCATACGAAAACAAGTAAGCATGTAGTCCTCTTGCGTTGTACTAAATTCTTGAAAAACCTTTTGGACGACTGTTTATTTTCCTGAAAGATTCCATTACGGCAGGCAGCGGTGAACAATAAACATTTGGTATAAAAACCGGAAAGAACCAAAATTCCTGAAGGTAACATGGAACAACCATAGACTAATGAACTTTTATCTTATAAGTCGGCCAACGAGACGTCTGAACTAATCGTACGGGGTTTAAGAGAAGTGTTGCATGCATTCGATGGGTTAGACAGTAAAGCGTTGTGGGTTACAGCAAAATAAAATTATATGCACGAGATAATAATCCTTATCTTATTATAATTTAACGCTATATTCTAGGTGACAATGACCTTAATGAACAAGAGATTTCGGTTTTGGTTCCTGGCTAATAGACCTTTAAGTATTACATGTTTGTTTTGAGAACGTGTATTTGTAATATCTGTTTTTCGTATGTCCATGCCATTCGCAAACACACAGAATTCATTTTTGTACATATGAGTGTACGCGCAATTGTTTGTAACATTATTTTGTCTCATATAAAAATTACGCCGTAATAATGCAAGGTCTAGAAGACGTCGGCTTTTCTACCGATATCGTATGCAATGGACTACTGTACCTCGTTACACTGGTACGACGGTATGTTAAATAGTGCCTCGGTAATGAAAAAACGATGCTTCTAAAGGACCGGAATCGGTGTACCGGTCACGAATTACGGGGAGCTCTCCTTCTGAAACTGTAATGTGTCGTTGCGGACAGCGGGGAATGCAAAAAACACCACGTATTCTGTACCCTGTACGTATGCCTGAAGGTGTACGATGTGCAGTTTAAGCAGTGTAATAAAACAGGACATACGAAATAATTGTAATAACAACACGGACCTTTCACGGTAGTTATACTAAACGGTGGTGTGTAATAAACGTTTGTAATTGTTTAGAAACTCGTTCAAGGGATTCAGATGTTTTAAGGTTGTATAATTTGATAATGTAACGTTTACGTTTTCATCTACGATGTCTTTTGTCTTTTGAACAGTTTCAAACTTCTTTAACAATACTTGGCTAACTTTATAATGAAGTTGTAGACGGAAAATAACAATTATTTAATTATCATTATCTTCACTTTGCCCCATTTTACTTATTATTATTTTCACAACCATGTAATAATATCTAGTGGCTACTAACATTTTTTCATATTTCTCGTAAACCTCGTACCTCATCGTATCGACTCTGTTCTGAAGCCGGATTCTTAAGATTGTCTGGAACAAATCACTACTTAACTTTGTATTATTTGTATTTATGTAATCCCTTTTTGTCCTATTTTTAGAGTGCAATAAAGAACTTAATAAGTAAATACATATATGCTAGTAATTGACGGTTCAAAATGAAATAACCCCACAATTTTTTTTTTTATTATACAAATTTTCAATATTATACAATATTATACAAATCATATGTATACTAAATACGACATTGTTGAGACTAAAAATAATGAGTAAGCCGCTAATAAGTTTTTGTGAGCAATTTTAATTTCATTGATTTCTTGTACATGCCATTTTTTTTTTGCGACAAATTGAGTAAATAATATTTAGTTAAAGATGATGGTTGACAAAATAAATAATATTACCAAATTTTTACTGTGTTTAAAATTTATCAAAGACCATTGTAGTTTAACACTAGTTTAGACCTCATATTAATATCATATATAATACGGATATACGAGGTTATAATCATATGGTAAAATATCTCGTGATATTGTACCTCCATAGAGTGCGTATGTATTTTTAAGTATTTCCAAAATAATTACATGAACTAAATTCACTACACTTGATTTAATATAAACAAACCATAAACTAAAAACGTGAATAACAAGAAATTAAAGGATTTGGAGCTGATAGGCTTACAAGCACGCACTGGTTCGTCAGCTGTCACCAAAAATAGAAGTGACAGTAATTACGACAAGGTTGCGTCACTTGCAACCACATTCCGAGATCCTCGCTCCAAAAAATATTGTCAAACGTCGATTGAGTGTAATAAAAATTATTATTATTATTAAATAACTCATACAATTAATTAAAATTCTATCATAAAATAAATAGTTCGCGCCCCTATATATTTAATGAAATTAAATTAGTACAGTTAATTTGATGACTTATAAAACATTAGAAGGTAACGTTAATAATTACATTTTGTTTTCAATCTCTCAAAGACCTTTTGCCGCCTCTTAAATGTAATTTTGGCGGGCACAATAATTTACTCTACATTTAAAACTATTTTCTGTTGTTCAGTATTAAGCAGATCATAATCATAACCGATTACTATTAAATTTATAGTGAGAGGTATATTTATCATTACTACGTTATTAATACACAAATTAATAGGAAAGATTTACACTATATACATGATTGGGAACCAGACCATCCATGTAGGAGTCAGCATTTAAAATCACTATGATGTCGTTTACGAGTAATAATGTTATTAAAGAAGAGCAATAAGAAGAGCATGTTCCATTCCTTCAGTGCGCTGTTGTGCTAATAGATGGCGCACGAATAGCGAGGCCTCTTAATGGTAGGAATAATAAGGAAAATAAAAATTCTTACCACAATTACCACCATGCAAAAATACGGAGGTAAGATGAGTATTTCAACTGACGTTGCTTAGTGGTTTGACTGTCGGTCACCCGTACGGAAAACCCGAGTTCCGAACCTTCTCATACCTCTTTTTTTCCAAATTAGGTGTGGAGTAAAAATTAATTGTCGCTTGCTTCGATGAAGGACTGATGCACAACCTGGATGATGTCCATAACGTTCACATAGGTGTGTAAAGTCGGCCAATCCACACATGGCCTGTTGGTCAAGTCCGATATGTTTATCGGATTTTAGCCTGAAACCCTCTCATACTGTGACGAGCCTATGGATCAATTATGGATTGTAATGAATTCCATTATGGAACAATTATGGATTGTAATGAAATCCATTTTAGTTAAAACGATGTTGCTACGATGGGTGCCCCATTTGAACCTTATAGTTACTGTTGTTAAGTGAACAGGGTGGTTTCTCTCCTCGCTTGACCACCCCAGGTTAACGAGAGAATTTTTATGTGCTCTCGCAACGAGGAATGCAAATTCGGAGGTAAGCGTACCGCCGGCCATTGTGCCAACACCTTCGTTTTATGCTAACCCTACTATTATACGTTTAAATTCATTGCTCCCTATTAACCGGCTATACGACGCCATGCCTTTGTTTTATTTGTTTTTACTGTGCTTATAAATAACCTTTTTATGCCTCTTCGGGTGTTTTGCAATTGTGTCCTAATCCTTGGGTATAATACGCAAGTGAATAAATGTTATATTTTAAAACTTTCTACCTACCTACCCTCATCAGATCTTCATGAGTATTTTCCTGCTCCTTCGGTAGTCCTATAGTCAGGGCATGGTTTATATTAGCAATCGTTTAGGTTTATGAAACCTCATCGGGTTTATGAAACACTATAAACTTCTGTAGATTTTAGGAAAATTCCTCACGTAACATTAGACATCCAAAGATCCAACTGCTTGTAAGCACATGTAATTTTATCATCATTCAAATCCATTACCGTCGAATTTCTGGATTAGAGACTCCTCTTATATAAGCTCACGAAATTCCGCGGAGAACATTAAAAAAATTTAAACAATAGGTACCATTAAAACCCCGAGTACATTAAGCGACTTATGCCATTATGTATTTTGCGTAAAGCTGAATATCACGTGCATGGACATTTATTACCTGTGTCATCGATTGTCCTACTATTTTCTAAGAAATGTTGGATAGACAAGAATAGCATTGAGACTTCTGGAAACACGGAAAACCGTATAAATAGGGGGCGGTGTCGTCGGCGAATCATTCGTTTTTCGAATACGAAAGCGAAGACTTGTTTACGAGCGAAATACCTGCGATCAACGAGTGCGATTTTTAGTTAGTGTTGTATTAATAGCATAAGATAGCGAACTGTTTTGGCATTTTTACTGGCCTTTGCACCCTGACCCGTTGCAATATGTTAACGTAAATATTAATATATTAAAGATTTATTTCACAACATCTAAGCCAATCTACGAAGTAGCACGTTCGCGATACACACCGTACATATTGCCACCAAACGAGTCGTGCTTTTATATATTTTTTCAACAGTGGACATTCCTAACGTGCAATTTGTTTCTTTCATTAAGAAATCATTATTTATTTTGATGTTTATTCGAATTTTGCGCTTCGTACGGCATTTGATCAAATTATTTTTTAACTTTTACACACTCACACCCCCGCACTAGGATTCCCTGTGTTGCGAGTGGAATGGACATACACAAATATGACATTACATCATCATCATCATCTCAGCCACAGCTGGGCATAGGACTCCCCCAAGGATCTCCACGACGATCGGTCCCGCGCTGACCTCAGCCCGTGGCTACCCGCGACCTTCACCAGATCGTCGGCCGATTCTTTCTGGACACTTCCATTAGGGGGTTAATTGCCTTAATCAGCACGCTTGGCAGGCGGGTTGGCGGTCGCAATGAGGCCAAGTTTGTAGGAGACGCTGCTGCCCATCTCCTAGTAGGCATCTTTATATATATATATATGTATGGCCAATAATTGGCATCCAGTCCGCGATAAAGCGTCCGTGGTCACCAACGATTAATTCCCAAACCTTATTTTTAAATGCTTTCTTGCAAGGAAATTATTTCATTTCAAGGTCTGTTATCAATGTAATTCTTTATAATACCGACAAAGCTATCGAGCTGAATGTGTCAACATCACAAGTTATTACTTTGCTAGGTCGAAGACTACTATAAAAATGATATTAATAATTATAAATGTAACGTATAAATTACATGTAATGTATAATTATAACTAGCATTCATTAATCAAGCGTGACTACCGGCCTAGAAAATAAAACACTGTATACGCTAACGTATAGTGAACATTACCGTACTTAAATAACTTAAAAAAATATTATAAAAACATTACCAATCATTATATTTTGTAGACACGTTGATGAAACATTTGTCAAAACCAATGCTTTGTAAACAAACATGACGAGAAAGAACACGGAAATGTCAAATCTGAACGCATTCTTTCATTTTGGAATCGAAAAGTTCAATTAGAACTTTACTAGTCGGTAACTGGCCCGAGGCGGCTCGATGCCAATAATTGGCGCGCAGTTCGCGACAAAGCGGCCGCAATGCCGCTGATTAATTTCCGAACTGCACCCGAATCCTAACTAGCAAACACGAAGCTCCATGAAACGGCCGGGGAAATTACTTCTCCGCTGTTTCGCTCTATCGACTGCATTGCTCTGTGCTCCGCCATTGTTTGTTATCCCCGGCTAAAATCTGTCGTACTCGTATGTTGCTAATTCACACTTTCAAAAAACTTTTAAAAACGGCTTGATTAGGAAACGAGGGTGACTAAAATCTGATTCTTCTCGGGAGACACGAAAAATAAATATTTAAATGTTATCAATTCTATTAATGGGTGAATATTTCATTTCGTGCATATTACGCGTCAGACGATAAATAATATATAAAATATTGATAGGATGAAAACCTAATATTATTTTCGTATAATTTACTTGAATCTTTACTAGGTGCAAACGTTAAGAAAGTAAATTTTTAATTAAAACAACGTTAAATTTTAAAACAAAAAATAAAATTCTAATTACCATCAATGTCCCATTTCCCACATTTTAGTTTATTGTTACATCTTATTAGAAACTGTGCATGAAGAACAGATGTTTTATCACTTTTTAATATAATACATTAGGTAGTCTATTCATAGTACATTTTTTATGAATAGAAGAACATACATACTAAACTGGTATATTACCACTTTGAAAAATGTCCTTACAGTTCCCTATAATTACCATCTAACGATACTTTCGCTTTGATACTTTGATATTTTAATATTTTCGCGTAGTTGTGTACCGTGCCTAACATAATATATTCGGCGACAGTCACCCCTTAGCCACCGAGCCAAACACACGCCTGAAAGAGAGTTTATGGCTACAGAAATTAAAATTATCCTATGAAATTCTAACGTTGTTCAAAATATTTCTACAAACCATTCATTTTATATAAAGTACGTATGTTCAATATTTTATCAATAATTAATATGAGATATATCAAGTGCAGTACTTTATTTAATTTCTATAATATTTACAAGTCTGTATACGTATGGAATATCGTTAATATATTAAAAATATTAGAAAATCTCATTACCAATCCACTAATTACCATTATTTACCATTCACTTTTACTCGGATGGTAATTAGAAGAAATGAATGGTAATTATTTATATTATTATTTAGTATTACAATTTATAATTAAGAGGCGACGGAAGCCGGCACCCCTGTTAAGTGGTAGCCAATCCTAATTCAGCTGGAAGCTTGAGAGTCATTACTATATTCCTTTTTTTTTTTTTTTTGTAGCAGGGGAATCCATTTACGGATGATATCCAGGACGCCCGGGTGGCAGTCCTAGACCTACATATGTCGGACTCGGCACTTTGGGAGTGCAATACCGTACTAAACCCCTGCGGGAGCCTTCAGCCGCTTTAATTGGAGGGTCCCGGATCTGCAGGCAACAGGATCCCTCTAGCGACAGGCTGGCCTCGGCGAAAAGGCCAGACTTCTCCTCCATGGGGACTGTCCGGCTCACCTCTGACCAGTCCCAACGACGCCGTGTCTAGCAGGGCCGGGTTTCCATCCCGGCCCGACACAAAGCACAGTGCGATGCCTTTAATGTTGCTTATGTTCATGAACGACGGTGAGTGATATTAGGTGGCTTGTCTGTTAGTTTGTCAGCTATAATAATAAATAGAATATTTATTCATTACTAGTTATACTTTTCCTCCAAAACGGCTTGACCGATTTTGAGGAAATTTTATATGTATATTCAGTAGGTCTGAGAATAGGTTGTTATCTATTTTTTATGCCCTTAAGTGATAAGGGTGGTCTACCCCAATGTTTTTTATTTTATTTTTTGGATAAAAATTTTTATTTTCATGTTTTTAGGTGGTGGCATTAAAAATACATAAAACCCTAAATTTTCACCCTTCTACCTTACTATCGATATCAGTAATTAATAATTTTCAACCCAGGTACTGATTAATTATCACTTGATCGATGATCCCCGCCAGGCGTGTAACGGTGTCACTTCTGACCCAGTAAACAGCACGGAGTAGGGATGAGATCTCTTTTCTCACTACCTACAGTTTTCGGCCATTATTATTGTTTGTGCATCAATCGTAACAGTGACGTTTACAATTATCATTTTACTATTTCAGTGTTAATCTATATCTATTCTAATATTATAAATAAAATTGGAGTGTCTGTTTGTAATATTTAAATAACCGCTTTTTACTACATGCATATGAATGTATATACGGTACATATACCAAAATAACATTTTTTACAATTTTTGTCTGTCTGTTTGTCTGTTCCGGCTAATCTCCGAAACGGCTTTACCGATTTTGACGGGACTTTCACTGGCAGATAGCTGATGTAATAAGGAGTACTTTTATTTCTACCATATAACTTTTTTGTTAAATTCCACGCGGGCAAAGTCGCGGCCACAGCTATTTTTTAAATAAATTTATCGTTAATTCATATCACACCATGTTTTTCACACGGACAATTGTACGTGGCATGCTCTCGAGTGAGCAAACCATCCAGTTTGTGTTAGCTAAAGATGGGATAGCAAAAAATATTGTGCACTCTATTGCGTTAAGGGATTGACATTGTTTTTTAGTATACTTATTATAATTAGCGATATATGTAATTTATAATTTATATGGCAAAACAACGTTTACCGGATCAGCTAGTAACTATACATATAATTTTTAATAAATCTACTAAATTATTAAGGATTCATGAGCAATTTAAGTAATCTCATTATTGGTTTAATTTATTTCAGAAAAACTAATTTCTTTTCCTTTTTATTCCATTTTTATTTATTGTAACTATTAAGATTTGGGATCATAATGGTGTTATTAATTAAAACTTCAGTTTCTATGTAAATTTTAAGTAATTATAATAAATAAAAGGCCATATAATAAATAATTCCCATTTTCACCTATTTCTCATTACCATAAATTGTATCTAATCCCTATAAGTAATAAATCTCATTATCGTTTAGTAAAAAAATAAAAAGCTCTGTAATTCCATAACCGTAAGTCTGATTGCTGTCCCTTTCTAAGATTTCTTTTACTATTATTATTCACTTCTTAAAAAACGTATAAAGAACATAATAAAGTATCATTATTTATCTTTCTTCAAAAACATCATAATATGCACGAAATTAAATATTCACCCTAATATTTAAAATCCGACAGGTCCTTTCGTTCTTAAGTGATCGACTGAGTTAAGCAACTGCAGGTCGGGTCAAAAGTGGGATCAGCTAATTTGGTTAGTTTGCCACTAGCAATTGGTACTAATTTCAGGACCGTTTTCGTATCCTGCAGGCCACGTTAAGCCATGTTTGCACACGTGCTTTTGCCAATTATCTACTCAGTTACGAGGAGAGACCGATACCCTATAGAAGGCCGTTAATATATTGATTAATTACCATCTGTAAAATATTGATGATTGAATATTGATTTATGATACCCACCCTCTTGAGAAGTAGTAATTACGAGGTAGATGTCGGCAATGTTTGTACCTTCTGGTTAGCGATCATACAGCCATTTGACTTTTTTAGAAGTCAATTGTACAATATTACACGTGTTTCCATTGCAGTATCGGATAGTCTGTTAACGAGTAGATTCCAAGTTTCTTAATCGCAACGGATGTGTGACGTCCCTAATGTAACAAAGGCTTTCTTATCTGTCGGCCGGCAATATGTTGTTCGTTTTAAAACAGCGACGATGATTTGGTCTGTTTCCTTGCTTTTTTGGTTTTTTATATAAAATCAATTTTAATAAGTTTCAAGTTTTGGACTCAAGTTCCAATAGAATGTTAGGACTTACTTTCCTATCTTTAATATAAAGACAACAATGTAATTGTCAATGTAATGTCAATATATTAAAAAATAGGCAAACTAAGGCTTAATTGTGGAATATTATAGTGTTAATTGAATTTCTAAAGTTTTGTGGTGCCCATAGTAACTAATAGTATAACTGATGAAAACGAGTTTATCAAAAACTTTGAATTCGATCTGTAACCTTATTTATTCATAAGATTAAGTTAAAACCCTTGCACAAGTTGAATAACAAAATTGAAAATAACATGACGTGATTTAAAGAGTTAAAAGTGTGAACGAAAGTCAATATCCATATTGAAACATTTGTAGTTTTACCTATAACGGAAGGTATTCAATTAAGTTACAAATATTATAGTTTAATAGTTAGACATGTATATGACTGGTAAATAAACAATTAACAATCATTTCAATAGTAAATTTCTTGTATATAAACATAGCGTTTTGTATAAAAAAAGTGGTGTAATTTCGACTATTATGTGTGTACTTCACAATTCATTCCGGACGTTACGGTTGAGCATCGGTGCCTCGCGTCGCTTATCAGTTAGCCGAGCTCGGAGTGGGAGAGCTCACTACGCAGGAAATTAAACGTCATTCGGTCACTTTCTTTACTACAATACAGATTAATCTACAGACAAGATATGTTATGGTAACCGACATAAATATGTACACTGGTTACTTTTTACAGACTGCTTGCAAATTAATTCATCAATTACACAATTGGCATATGTACTTATAACTATAAGTGAAGTCAAGTAAATAATAACCAACTATCGGTAAATTATAGACAATAAACGAATACTGTTCGGTTTATTACTTTATTATATTAAATGTTTTTTTCAGTTATATTAAACAAATTCGCATTATAATATGACAGGGTTTTTGAAACATTAAGTTTCAAATATTTTATTTGTATCATAGATTATACTTTATAATGAAGAAGTGGAATCTGCAGAAGAAACTACGCCTTTGTTTGAATGGAAACGCACATTATTTTATGGAAAACAGTAGGCTATTTGTACTAATGATGGTAACTTTAAAAAACATTTAATCATAAATTATTATATTTATTAGCATTAATTCTTTGAATATGATTTTTTTTTAATTCAGAGATTACATAGAAATCACTCCGAAAAAAGATTAATGTATTTTAGTAAGTTAATATGTATTGCGGTTTGACATCGATGAATCTTGTATTGCTTTAACTAGAAAACAATTTATGCATGCCAAGTTTCTTCATTTCAAGTTCTGTACACGCCAGGAAATTAAACGATCACTGCTAGTTTGCGCCTACGACCGTTTAATTATATAAAATATGTGTAATTATTACTATACACATTCTTCACATACAGCCAATTAAGGTTGTTACGCTCTTTTAGTCATATCTGCTATTCGAAATATTGGAAGGATCGTTGAAGACTTGTTGTTGGCCTGAGATATCTCACCATAAATGGAAAAGTGTAACCCAGGTTATTAAATAGAGACTGTTAGAGGTGAGAACTAATCGTCACCTTGAGTATCGTAATAATTCTATTATTATATTAGCTAGAAATATGGGACGGGAATGTGTACGGAAGTAGGAAATGCGCGCGCTAATTAATTTATTTCGTTTGTCATGTCACTGTCGGTCGTTAGTTTCTTAAGAAATAAAAATACTACAAATGTCAATCTTTAATATCTCTTGCCACCGACCTCAAATAGAAATATGTTTAGAAATTGAGTTTGCTTTGCCTGTGCTACGAGCCACGGCGTAACTTAAATTATCTTGTATACAAAAATATGTAGTACTCTATAGTAATAACATAACCGCGTATGCATCTGCTCTATTATGAAATAATTTAACACCAAAAAGTATATATGAATATGTATACTTGCCGGACCTATCTTTTAAACAAACATTTATTCATAGATTTCATAATGTCCGTAATATTCCTAATAGGTATTGTGTAAAGGGAGGATAACTAAAATAACGAAGAATTTAGCAAAACACTATGAGGTGACTAGTAGCCTAAAGCTATTGAAGGAGTGATCATTACTTGTATGCGAAAAAGAATTAATGTTTTAATGTTCTTTAAATAAACAAGATCGAATCGTTCAGAATGGAATATGGATTTATGCAGCTACATGTGTGGCCAACTGAGCGTTCGATCGATATGCAGACCCTTTATTTCTAGCACTGTATGTCATAGAAGGTCATCACTGTTATACTTGATGCGCAGTTGTGGAGTTAACGATTCTGGCCCATACTATACAGGATAACTTGGCATTAAATAGAGTCCACCAAATCTCCATGTAAATAAACGTTAGCACACACACACCCCTCAATAGAATTCGCCGTCTTGCGGCTAGCTAGTACACAAATTACATCATCATAAACAGCCATTTAACTGGCACATAAATGTCTACTCCGGCTGGGAATCGAATTTGGGAAACCTTGCTCGGCAGGCAGGGTTACTACCAGCTAGATTATGGGGTAAAGGATCGAGCTGGCTAGCTGCTGAAACATCTAGGTAATATTTTAATATTACCTACCAAATCCTACTACATATCATTTTACGTACATATATGTATATATTTGGTCATCAATCGACGACACACATTGCACGAACAATCAAATTTTACTGATATTTAATTTTTTAAGATGAATAGGTAAAGTATAAATAAATTAGACTACATTTTGGACATCACGCGTACAGTCGACAGCATAATTTGTAGCTGGCTACTTCCACGCTAATAAAAATGACCTCGACTGTACCACGTTAACGTGATTCACCGACGTTTGTCGTTGATCGTTGTCGTAATTTAGTAGCGTACATAATTTTATTGACCTATCACGTTGCAATATTCCTACTCCTTTATTGGCTGCTTGGCGTTATAATTGACAAATTATTCTGTATTGCAATTGAAGCACGTGGGTCTGACAATATCGGTTATATCAAGCGACAATTGTCTGTGAAAAAAGCCATTTTTAAAATAGAATTATATTGATAAAAACTTTAATATATTTTGTTTTTAGTGTTGATGTAACCGATTACTAACAGCGCATGGGTAAATCTTAGAAGGTCTGGCTCTGGAGAAACACCACTCTGCTATGACATTAATGAACGAATGACATAATAGTTAATTGAAATTGGTTTTTACTAACACTAATCGAAAATAATACCTATAGTGGTTCCGAAAGAAAACGCAGCAAGAAACTCCCAACGAGTATTTTTTCCTACTGACAGTTACAGAAAACACGTACTTACTATTTACAGCAGTATATTAAACTAATGTCCTAGCAGTCTTATCTCTAAAGGATTACGGATTTGCGAAGCGTTTTGTCGGCAAACGAGTGCCAGAAGACGTCAACAGAGCTTAACAACTGCTGGCGGTTTACTATGTAAACTACGTTTACCTATGTAACTCCCGACTGCATCCAACATTGCCCCGTCAATCAATCGATAAACTGTGCCTAAACATCGTTATTATCAAAAATTATTATTAAAAAATTTACGGATAAAATAAGTTAACTGCCTACTCATAAAGAAGACACTATACATATAAAAGATTTCAATAAATTTGAAAGTTTCAAAATGCAATTTTAATTGAAGACACAAAAGCAAGCCGTGGTGTGTGTAATTGGTATAATTATGTATAATATATATTATTAACATGTACTAAATTTTATGCTGATTTATGCTCGATTCAATCGGGAACGACAATTTTGTCCCGTGTATTTTCATCATATGTTTCTCACTGTAAATTAAGCTTCAAAGCGATCCCAAACCAATTCCAGATCGAGTTCTTCGTGGTATTGATTCGATTCGACATCTACTCAAATTGTATGACTTGTGCAATCGAATGACGTCACCAGGAAATTAAACGCCTGGACAGTGCGGTCTGCGAGCCTGCGTCGTCACGTCATTCAAGTGCTAAGGTTCTATTAACTAACGGATTTTGAGTGAGTACCCATGTCTATGCGAGGTCCCGGGTGTTTGATCGTAATTCTGCTAAATAGGATCATTTAAAAGTTTTATTATATCCGCCATAGAAAATTAACAAAATTAAATGTACAGTCACTCACAATACACAAATATGATATCAAAAATATCAATGATCCGGGATTTTCCTATCAATAAATAACTCGGGACGCCTCGCTTGGCAGACAGGGCCCGTTCCGGTTGGGTTACAGGTTGGTTAACACTTGCAGAACATTTTGGATGATTCCAATATACATAGAAGTTTTATTATGATGTTCGTTTATCGAAGATAACGACGTTGAAATATACACAAAATATGCACTGGACCAGTTCAATGAAATGTGTAAGGCCTTTCGTTTATGATGAGATACATTTGGCCAGTACAGGTGCAATAATGTGTTGAAAACATAGAAATATGAGAGTTGTACAGGATTCAAACTTACATTCCCGAAGCGATTGACCGACTTTGACCGTCTCTAAAAATCTATTGTACTACTCATGCTCCTGTGATTTTGAAATATGTCTTCTTGTAAATTACTTACTCGTATATATAATAAAAAATAACATATGTAGTAGCATAATATATTGTTGTATATCTATTTATTCACTAGATACATGTAAAAAATAATGAAATGAAATAATATTTTATTCGAAGTTGGTACTATACAAACACTTTTCGAACGTTAAAGTACGCAATCGCTTCAACAAATCCGTACCGTGGGTGGTCTCGGAAGAAGAAGCGGCAAGAAACTCCCGGGATTTTATTTTTTCTACTTAGTTACAGAACGCACTTAAACTGGCTTAATATTAAACTCATGTCCAAGCAGTCTTATCCTGAAATAATATATAATATATACGAATATATGAAATATATATGAATAATATATACGTCAGGTACCTATTGGTAATTTTAAGCGACGCGTTAAAGCACATCTTACAGGTAAAGGATATTATGGTATAGATTAATAACAAAGACGCCTGGAAATAATAGTGTCAAAACCAGTTCCGCGCAAGCTTAAACTTAGTTTGTAATATTCATGTGTTGTTTTAAAAGATGTGCTGAGGAGTTTCTTTCGCCATTTCTTCTCCTCAATGTTAAAGCACCTTTTAGAAACTGTAGTACAAGCAAAAAATTACGTGCATAAGTGTATTTACTAAATACCTTAATAAATAAATGAATTTTATTCGATTTGATGTATTTTTCGAACAGAATAACAACTTTGAACATTTACGTTGGCCACTGGTTACTGCTTGGTTAAGCAGTGTGGTAGAGTACGCTCCATTCTTCCTCGACTACGAAGGGGATCATGTCGTAGCATGTGAACTGATAATGAATAGGAGGAAAAATTAATACTAAATAAACTAACTGATACGAATCATTATAAGTTGTAGATCGAGTAAACGAATTGTTCATAAGCTGTAAGTGATAATTGTCGTGCGAATGTATTGTAACACAGAATTTCTATTTAATTGCAGTATTTACGAGGAACAGGAAAAGATTATCCAGTAACGAACCATTATCACTCGTTTCACGAACCTCGGAAAGTTTTGTCAGCTTTGCCGTTCGTGAAGCAATTTTGTTACTACAAGTAAAATGATTTCTGTATAATAAGCAGCTTTTTTTTTGTGAGCGGGTGCATAAAATTCATTGTCTTATTTTGAATATCATATTATTTACGTATATCGCGTTAATTTAATTTAATGTAATGTTGGATTTTTAATGTATGTAGCCAATAAAGCAGGCGGATCAACTGATTGTAAGGCAGATCTAATCGATCAAGAACTCGGTAAAGATCAAGAAGGAAGCGAGGAGCTCGGTTTTACTGGGTCTCCAGCTCTGCAACCGAAGCACGTAAATTATATGTAGAAGGAGAGTGGGAGCTAGCCAGGAGGATGTCGGATTTAAACTGGATGGTATAGCTCCTTACTCTATATGGTATACACAGTATATACAAATAGAATGAGTATTGATTGAAAATAGTTCAACGACATAATTAATGATTATTTTGGGCTGAAAATCCTACATATTCACGTAAAAATCGGCTAAAAATTTTTTTATTCAAATTCCCTAGATATGCATGTGTGCGTTGTCCAAACAATAAATCGTATTTTAAAGCGGGTTTTTTGTGTCGTTTATATATTTTAATATCGATCAGGAAGTTCGAGATTGAAGTTAATGTGATCTTGCATGGCAATACTTGTTTGTACGACACCATATCGGCACCTAGCGCGTGCCAATTAAACCCCTCCGCACGCTAATGGTACATTAACACTTGCAACAACGGGCCATCGCGGTTCCCATCTATCCGCTCGTTACACCACTGCAAATATATATATAAAGAAATACTTTTCATAAAATATAGGTACTCCCCTTTCGATTTAGCTACAAATAAAAATGTGACGCAATGTAAAAAGCACAGTGTGTGTACCATTAATAGACAATTCTAAATAACGTTATTGAATTAAATACCATTTTTATCCGTTTTTTAATTATAATAAATTATTTTCCAGAAATAAAAAAACTTTTCCTTAATTAATATATTTATGATATTATTATAATATTTTTATCCTTAACAAACGTCACATAAAATTGCAAAGTAAATAATATAAAAAAATCGTCTAATTTTGTTCTTTGAATGAGGACCTTAAATCATCTCGCTTAATCACTAAGTATATTAAATAGGAGTTTGTAATATAACATAGGTTTTACTATACATTTGAATATACTAAATTCCGTACCATTCACCTCATTTCCAGTGTCATCCACCAGTACTGGACAACACTCAGTCATATAATGCACATATACGATGTGTTTGGAATAAGCTTATTATAATAATTACTATCTGAGTATTTGAAGTTGGCTTGGCGGTTGACCATGGGTTTACCAGTTTTCAACTTCCAATTGAAAAGTTAGATGAATTTTGAATTTATAAAGGTAAATTTTTGAATTATTACCTAAATATATATATACATATTTATACGGTATATTTTATCGGCTATTGACATAAATGAAACCATGTTACCAATTAAGATTCATGAATATAGAAACCAAAGTATGCGTACATCTAAAAGTACATTTTATTAGGTAGCTATTATCAGGTAGATAATTATTATTATTAATCAGAAATTAGTCACACACGCTTAGCTCAAAATGTTAAAGCATAGATATCAATATTTATAAAATATATAATTAGAATTCAAGTCTTGTATTTTTTAATTTATCTACTCAAATTATTATAAAGATTCATTGTGAAACTTTTAATACTTTGGATTATAAATCACAGATTACTTATTAACCTAATGACTACTTCTTAGAAATTTTAATTACCAGGACATTGTCTACGCAATAATTTTCGAATTCCCAAATTATGGCATTAGAGCCATAAATTTGGATGAATTTCTTTCAGTATCTTGTTTATAATTACATTGTATGTGATACATAATTTGATGGTAACAACTGTTGTGCCCCCCCAACAGCTCAAACACTTTACTGTAAAATATTATGATATTCGCTTAGAAGGCCAATTATAATTCGCTATGAAATTTTTAATGTTTTTATTCAGGTGTTAAATCTTATTAATTTTTAGATTATTTTTGGCATATGTGTATAAAGCATGTTCCTTTCATAAATAATGTCATATTAAAACTACATATAGTAAAATAAGTAACATAGTAAAATAAGTAGGAACGCATGTTTTAAAGAATCAGTAATTAAATTGTAATTTTTCAATTACATATGAGCTGTAGATTTCAATATTAATTTACATCACTAAATACGACATCAAGTTTAATAACAGTCTGTTTATTAAACCCCCTGCCATTCCATTCAATGCGTCGACGGGTGTACGTAGTGAGGTGTTTCAATAATGCTAGCTACTATAACGCCGGTAAACAGAGAATGGTCAATACTACGGACACTAAATGAGTGTACCTTCCAACAGGTCACTGAAGTCCGTAAACACGCCCTGGAACATTCATTATTGCCGAACGTATGTATGCCCCATGGCGTTTTGGATGCGTTGCAGCACATCATCGCCTATTCCAGGAAAACCGAATGAAATCGGGATTGGAAAGCCGGCTAGCTCCTTTATAGCACGCGAGGAGCGATGCCCGATTGGGTGAACGTTTCGCGTTAATTAATTGGGTATTTTCACACGTCAGCGGGCAGATCTCGCTAAATAGATCGGCGCACGCGGCCCTTTAATTAGCTATATCTTCGGGGCCGATCGGTGCGCCCGCGCACTTCGCCACGCCAATTTGGCGCTGCGGTTCGCTACGGAGTACTAGACAGATAAGGAATAGAATGCTAGCCAATAACCTCATTATGAAATAAGCGGGCTTCTGCTGTTTCTACGATTGTCCGATAAGATGGGTTCCGCTTGTAATGATCGTTGTGACTTCGTGTACTATATATCATCGCTGCGATTCTCACAAATAAAGCCCCAGAAAATACGCGCCATATATTACCAGCTTATCTGTAAGCAATATGCATGCTACATTTGTAATAGAGATTCAAAGTTGGTAGGTTATATATCACTGTATCCGTGCAACAAAATGGTAATATTTGCGTCACCTAAAACCTGAGATAAATAAATGCTGTCAGTGCCATACATGTTAACATCGCATACCGTAAATGAAGCACCTACAAATATTCTTATTTATATGGATGTCTCGAATTAGTTATCAGTTTGCTAAGCTATAATAAAAAAAATTCAATCTGCGTGTCTACTCTGGTTATATTTCTTCATAATATACTTAAAAGTAGCGAAATATTGTAAACAAGCACTTTTCCCGCGAAGGAGCAAAATTTTAACAATTGTATTTTTGATAAAAAGCCCACACTATGGACGGTTACGGACAAAAGCTGTAAACATCAAACATAAAATAAACTGCCAATCTGGCAGCCCGCAGTGGATCAACGTGGCCCAATATGCTCCAGGCCTGCTGCTCCAGGAGTATATACTTGGACCGTGCAGTGTGCCGATAATAGGCTGTATTTATATAGTATATAGTTAGGTCAATCTAATTTCCACTAACTTATGCAAACATAGAACTAGAATGTAACTACAGTTTCCATAAAGATGTGAGGAATGGTGGATCGCTGTTAAGGCAAAAAACCGTGTCAGTTACATAGAGCAGCCGCACTGTCGGTCTAGTGAGCCACATGCAGAATCATACTATTACCTTATCTAGGGTTGCAAACTTATTACTTTAAACTTTTTAAAATTAAAATAAAATACACACGCATACATTTGTATCGAGACATGTGTCAAATGTGTCATAGACATACATAGAGTATTAAAACCTCACAAATAACACGAACCAGAAGTAAAATATATCTGTTAAATAAAAGTGTACCTCGACCGAGAATTTAATCGAGCTGGAATCAAGCAATAACCCAATCGAGTTACAGGGTTGTCAAAAATTTACAAAAATACCTTCTACTATTTTTTTTCTTATACGTGAAAACCGGTAAAATCAGTTCTGCAAAAATACATTGATTAACGCAGCTGTAGAAAGTTTCGAATTAACTTCTATAACGGTATACGTACACAGCTACAGAAGGTACATTTAATAACTAATTATAACAGGTATATGTAATATGTTTTCTTTGAACATTACACGTAACATCCTTTAGTAACGAAGCAAGCATAAGCTATTAAATCGATTCTGTAAACGGAGTGGAGACAACCTTAAAGTGAAGTATTATTATAATAATATGCGTGGACACCGATCGACAGCCCTAAACGATCGCGCCCATTGAGATACCACAGATTAATAGCCGTCGGAAAACAATTACTTTTTTGTCGGCAACGCGATACACCGCTAATTACAATAAGTGATTATTGACTTTTTTTAATTACACCGCCCATTCAGCCGTCGATCATCACGACTAATAGTTGCCAGTCAGTGCATTTAATAAAGCCCACAGCGGCTTCGGTATGCTCGTAGTTTCGCTCGCGGAATTTCCATTATAAACTCCGACGATTTCGCTCTAAGTATTTTTCAATAAAGATCGTCCGGTCCGACTGTAGAGTGGGATGAAGATGGCTGTCGTTCATTACGAAAATGATAAATACTAAGAGCTTCGCTTACGGTCTCCTCGCGACAAAAAGTTAAACCATTAAACGTATATACATATATTCAAATGTGTTGAATATGATGCGTGAGTGTATGAGTGTGTTGTAACCTGTTTCGGTGGTGTAGGTACGCGTTGCATTCCTTTCATAAATACGGGAGATGTCCGAGTGGTAGGACGACGGTCGGCCGGTCGGCCGGTCGCTCGCGGTGCCGTACCGGCCGGGGCATCGCCCGCCCCGTGAGAAACGAATGTTCCCGGCCTCTAATTACGTTTTATGCGATATCGCCGTTTAATTAGCAACATGTTTCCCATTCCGAAACATTAATTAATATTTTCATCAGAGTTCTCCGCATTTAACTGTGCTTTTATTACTCGCTCGAGATTTTAATAAAGATTCCCGACCACCCTCGTCGGCATATTATTGTTTGTAGTTACTTATTTATTTTTTTGTTATTACAGCGCAGTATCGAGTTCCATTGTAGCCTATCGTTGAGCACCGCACGTCTTTTGTACCGATGACGATACGATTAATCGAACGAGTCGTTTTCGTAAGCTGCCATGAAAGTGGGCATTACGAGTTTTCTTGTGCAACTATTTTGTAACACTGTCTCGATGGTAATTATTGAAAAGTATTTGCACAAGAAGTGCAACGCAGCGATAAAATTGACACCGACGAGTGAATACGCCCGATAAGGAGCACAATTAATTCGATGGTTGGCAAGTACTTAATTGTAGCACCAGATTAATAACCGATCCACGTACGGCCAGACAAATTGCGACAGCTGACCGCATAATGGAATTACGAGTATGACATCTTTGTTGTCGAGCTGCACCACTTGGAAATTAAGCGAATTTATTACCATTCTTATACCCTTATACGGAAACCACCTGGAAATTGGTTGCTTCGTTATGGGCACATTGGTACTACTTGCAGCCACTGCACAGAATATCTTTAACAATACCCTACTCGCTTTAGCTGCTCCGTAGTGTAGAGTATTCCACCTGTCTCCATTCAAGATTAGCAAAAGGTTTATAGATCAAATTGGTAGAAGTTCTAACTACGAAGCTCTTCGTGAAAGCTTATTAGCCGCTTTCTAGTGATAACAATCAAAAGGTTAGAGCTATGTGCATTGAAACTAAATTTTGTTACGAAATTCAAAAACTTCTAAATGTACAGGATGATTATATAAGCCTGATTCCTCACTTCTGTCAGCTCCATATATCATGTTGCTTTCGAATAACATTTGATTATAAAGTCCGTTAATCAATACTCTATCTCAGTGTAAACGGAAAGTCGAGCCTACCAGTGGAGCAAGGTTGGGGTTTGATAATAATTAATATTTTTTATAGTATTTATAAACACGGTCACGATATACGAAAACTCAAGTACCATCACAACCCATAATTATTCCAATGTTGGGTTCGGATCTCGTCTTAAAATAAGAGGCCGTCACACCGGCTAGTTGCTGATTGGTAAACTTTACACACCTTTGAGAATATTATGAAGAAGAAGCAGGTTTTCTCACCATATCTTCCATCACCGAAATATTTAAAAATTAGGTATGCGTATAGGTTTCGAACTCGAAACTCCTGTACGGGCGACCGACGCTCAAGTCACTAGCCTAAAACTACTTACTACGTAATGTACCAGTTGCAATTGATACTTTAATACTCGATACTAATTAGCATTACTAGATACTCTCTTTTCAATTTTTGCATGTATATAAAACCATTTCATTCCGAATAAAACCAGTTATATTGTTAATAGACACAAGCCTATCGAACACGATAATGGACCACGAATGCTGGTATACAGAGCACTAGAGCTCCAAAAAAGCGCTGGGCCTCGCTTTGCCATTTCTATGAATGCTGTACCTTTTATTCCAGCGTCGTTTGCATAATTCGAATCGATGATATTCCTATTATTTCGCATGTTAAAGGTCCGAGAGCGTGAGAACAGCTCTCCAAGGAAACTAATTACACTGAATGCGGACTGGGTCTTCAGTTAATTAGAGACAGAGTGGTTCAACCCTCTTAATTAATAGGCACTCGAACTCAGGCTCTTATGCTTACCTCGTCTGTTTTGTTTCAATTGTAAAATTTCTGATAAAGCGCGAGTGTTGTGTTAGGGTTATAATTAAATGCAAAGAATAACAATGAGCTTATTTATATTGTTACTAAGTTACTGTATGTATTTAACAAACGTTGCCAGGGAACTTATTTCTTTTATATTCAAATTCAAAATCATTTAATTTCTTAGCTATTTTGTTAATATATTATTCACGTCATTTTTTGCTTCTAATACCGTTTCGAAAAGAGTTTTTAGCATTCAAGACTAAGGTATATATGATAAGCCATGCGATACATTGGGCAAAAATATAATAAAATCCAAAAATAATTAAATCTTTAGACTTCAAAAATTAAAAAAAAAAAAAGATGTTAAAAAATCAGACGGAAAGTAACATGTAACTTTAACACAAAACATAAATTTTCATAGCAGGAAGTTAATTATATAATCATTGTTGTTGTTGCTGTAAATAAATTTTACTACTTACGTTCGGTAATCGAATTTCAAACTTCGTGGCATTATCGATATCTCAAGTCGATAACAATCAGGTGTGTGCAAATAAGGTGTGCAATAACATCTATTTACGAGCGTGTCAGTGAAGTCGTAAATGTGAAATGTTCTTGCCATATAATGGGGAATTAATGTATATTCATATACCAGTTCTTACACTTAACTTTATCTGTTATTTTTGTTAAAATATTGATAACTCACATATTTTTAACAGATGTATTTCACAGATAATAATAATTGTCATATAATATCCTTACTAGAGAAGTTACGATAAAATTTGTGTTCGATGTGGCAGTCACGTGACGCGGACGTCGGTCACTCTACGTAATGAGTAGTGCGAGCCATTACAAGATATTACAGCGCAAAAATATAGTACTTCCAAGACTGGGATTGCCAGATGGTCGCGATTTACTTGCATTTTCATAGAAAATAGACCCCCGACAAAAATACAAAATCTCCCGTCGAACAGTTTTTTTATAAAAAAACATAATTTATAAATGCCGCGCACTTTTGCGTTCATTCACACATTCATATTGTCGAAGGGAACGAAATGTTAAATTTAATAAAATCCAATAAGTAATCTGGCAACACAAGACATTTTTGGATTACAGCAATCTATTTTTCTATTAACATGGCCACTAACTATGGGTCTCATAAGAAGGCTCAAGGGCAAAAGATCGAATCAGAAACGATGAGATCTTTAAGCGCACTAAAGTTACCGACATTGCTCGAAGGATTGCCCAGCTGAAGTGGCAGTGGGCGGGACACATAGGAGAACCGATGGCCGTTGGGGCGGAAAGGTTCTCGAATGGCGACCACGCACCGGACGACGCTCAGTGGGTAGATCCTCAACGAGATGGACCGACGATCTGGTGAAGGTCGCAGGTAGCCACTGGCTGAGGACAGCGCGGGACCGATCGTAGTGGAGATCCTTGGGGGAGGCCTATGCCTATGGTGGAGGCCCAGCTGTGGGCGTTGTCGGGCTGAGATGATGATGATGAGTTTGCTATTTGCTTATTTATTTTATGTATTAAAATTCCAATATTTGTAATTTTGACTATAACTTATTGTATTTCTTAACACATTTTGCGTCCCTCTATCTCATAATCTTTGTAAAAATCACTATAATTACAACATTAATACTCTTATTTATTTCAGTAGTACTACTTACTACCTTTGTTTATATGTCTGGAATAAATCGTTGCTTAGCGATACAGTCTCCTTGTATTTCATCATCATACTATGATTATGTTTTAATAGGCTTTCGTCCTATCTGGCAATTTTAACGTAATTAATTAATTTGGTAGACCTCTATGCCTACTTATAGCAGAAATAAATGATGTATTTTATAGCTTTCGCTCTTAGGCATTGTTTTTGCATCCATGTATTTTTTTTTATCGTTTAACCTATAGTCTTTATTACAGAAGTTGAATTTAATACAAAATTTACGACAACAAAAATAAAAAAATAACATGTATGAATATTTTTATTGTATCTCAGCTTACGGAGAGTTACAACAATTTTATGTTACTATAGATTCATGTCTGGGTGCAATGGCGTGTATAATAGTATTTGTATATGTGTGTGTGTGTCCCGTAATATGTACTCGTGCTTCGACGGGAACACGGCTCTTCGATTAACATAAAATGGAGACGCGATGCGTGGGCGCAGGATACGGCCTAGTGCCGCGGATACACGTTTTCTCAAAGTTTACACGAAAACATTTCAATCGATGCTACGAGTGTGAAGTATTTTAAATTCGTCTCACTCTTTGTCAATGATATGAACAAAAATTACAGGAAACAAAATATTTATGAAAAATTTGTAAAGAGCACTAGATACTTATCCTTAATCTGAATTTTTCCAGTGAACTTAGAAAGTGGGAAAGTGATATACTAAGGCAAAGTTAGTGCGTACCTAAATAATAATATAAATAGATCTGATACAGATAATTTTAAATACATATAACACATATCTATTGTATACATTCTCTAATCAGATAATGTATTTCTTGATCATCAAGCATTAGCTAAGTAGAAATCTGTGACGCGATTTTTAAATGCCGACAATGTTTCAGAATCTCTTACAGTAGAAGGTGGTGAGTTTCACAACCTAACCACCTGAACCGAGAGGGATCGGGTATAAAAGTGTTTATTAATTATATATCCCAAGATATTTCACTTGACCTTACCTAAGTAAGCTAAGCATTCAAGGATGTATGTATTCACTGTAAAATATGTTAGTTACAATATTTATTCATTGTTATTATCATATATGGGACACAGTCGGGAGTTGAATGGAATGCCAAAAAAATTATCGCTTCCGTGCTGCGGAGGGTGTGTTAAGCCTTCGATTCTCCATCAGTTTGCACTAGCCAATGCGATTACGCTCTAGGCATATCCACAGTAAAGAGATCTATAAATCTTTACATTATATCTATTGAAATACGCGTAATAGACAGCAGCTGTTTTACTCCATAAGGTAATTATTTAGAATCGTTCTAGGTATCCTAAAAAATATTGTAGTAATTAACCAACACAATAAATAAATTACAGAGGTACATAGAACATAACTTTAAAATAGTTATTTGTACATACAGTAGTTTGCTTGGATTTAACCATAAAATAGCGAGTTGTAAACTCGGCTAGTAACACGCGATTAGCGGGACCATTACGAACCGCGATGGTTCGTGACCACACTGTATAGACAGTTACTCATCGGCAACCGGTGTGCGATGTCGCAAGATGTTAGACGAAAAGTAATTAGTTTTGGTTGACCTCGGAGGAAACCACAGCTGACATTGGCTTATAAAATAGTAAGCTTGCTGTTCGAGCCCTGCAATATTACGAAATCACACCTTTTCATTTGTTAATGTTTAGTTTGCAACGATATTTATATTCATAGGCATTGACGATGAAAATAATATTTTAAAATGTATAATTTTTTTTGACTTAATTTGTATTTATCGATAAAAATTGGGCAATGAACTTAAAATATCCATAATTCCTGGTGAATCAGTCTGTGCACTAGTGAAATCCGTGCAGTAGGCTTTGCGATTATCTTGTTCAAACGGATGAAAAAAATTTTTTAAACGTATTTTTTGAGTCAAGGAGGTTGGGTCGGCTTCAAGGGTAGATGGGGCATTACCCATGGTCCACATTATGTTCCAACTAATTTTAAATTGGTAAATTAGAAGTTAATTAATCACCAATTTAAATTTACCAATGTGAACCGAGACGAAATGAGAAATGGCTGCAAAAATGTACGCTAAAAACTAAATTTTTAAAGCTTAGTTAAGAACCCGTGAGAACACGATGGAAATTTTATTTATATATTAATGTATTCTCCCCTTTTCAATGTATTGTTGTACAAATTTACTTTAAACAACCAATTAAAGGCGCAGGCATGCAATTCGTTCTGTTGTCAAATAAGAACATCGAGAACAGCCACGGTGGGCATAAAGTAAAAAGTTCGCATAATATATGAATATAAATAAATAATAATGAACTAAGTTTGGCTTTATGTTACATGTATATTGTAGTGCGACATTTCATTAATTTGCGTACATCGTGATCACGGCCAAACTGTGGGGGCGACGAGATAGGATGATATTTGACAGTTACATTTCTCTACTTTAACTGTAGGTCAGATTTAGGTTCTTGGAAACATTGTAAGTACCCGTATTATGGTAAAAAGAAGCGAAAGAGACTAACTCTTCAAATCTACTGGGTCCTGCTCTCTACATCTTCTTTATAGAAAAATAAATAATTAAAGTTTCACACACACCTATGCACTAGTATTCCCTATGTTACGGGTGACATGGATAAACACAAATACGAAATCAGCAACACCCACGACTCAGGAAACACACATTTATCCGATAGATAAATGTCTACCAGCCGGGTATCGAACTCGGGATCCGGTGTTAGGCAGGCAGAGTCATTACCAACTTGGCTACGGGATCGTAAAAATAACTTTAAAAAAAGTAAAGAAGGTAGAGAGGCACATTTATCGCAACGGACATTTTTTGAATCAGCCAGTCATATAAGTCATTTACAATTCTTAAATTACAAAATTAAATATATGTAGCTGCAAAAGTCAGTCACTACTTAAGACGTCAACAATTGTTATCAGATGTACCGCAGCTTGCGAAGCGACAATTATCAATAGGGGATCAATAATTCATTTTAATTTGCTGTTATCACAATTTACAGTTCAACGATCGCTATATACATAGGTACTTATTTCTTGTAAAGCAATTTAATTATGTTCTGAATATTAAAGAAAGGTTTATAAATGTTGAACCGTACTCCGACATGTCCGCCACGGAGTGCCGATGTAACGCACTGATAACATTCCGGCTCAGGATTCGAACACGAATTTCTTGGCATGGTCAAATCTGAGCGATACTTGAGGTACAGGTTAAACGTTTCTCTCGCCGTATGAAGTCAATGCATGGAATTTACTGTTAATTCGTCGTAGCACATCGTCCATTGCTGGGATTTACTGTGTAGGCTTTCGGTCGAACTCTGCAATATTCTGCATTCCGTCGTTCGGCGACGTAGCGTTGGACGACAGATCTCGTCATTGTCCGATAGGATCGTGACAGAGAATTCGTCGGTACGCTGCCGGTGGAATGCGAGCTGTAATTGATTTGTCCTGCGTAATCGACGGGCTGAAAGGGATTGACGGGAGTATCGAGACGTCATTCTGGGGTAGCTTAACAACGTACATACAAGTAGTTCTAGTAAACAACCGCTAGCCTTGCACTTTGAACTAGCGATTTCGATTTCACTGTTGAAACCGTTATTTGTCCAGCAAATACGACTCACACAGGTTGATTTCGGCGTTAAGGCTAAATATACTAATAATTAATAAGAAGTAAGATTATAAATGAATATGACATCTTGCACTTAGTACATTTTTTTCGAACAAATAGAAAGCCGCTATTATTTTATTGTTTATTTAAAGCAATCACAATCACTGCACAAAAAATATTTAAATCGTGCTAGGTTTTCCGTAAAAGCATTGCGTCGTGAAAATGTGACAAGCATTATACGATCCTTTATAAAAACAGTTCATCAAAGCAATTCGTCGCACGCGATCGTCGGTCCGGTTAGGTTATTACTCGCTCGGGAACCAAATAAAATTAATATTCATAGCTGTTATATTTATTGGCTTTCAATTAGTATAATCTTAATGGAGCATTAACATACGCGTCCGGCGCGTCGGAGTATGCTCACCCGTCGCCGGGTTGCCACCTCCGGTACCCTTGCGCGAGTACTTCATTAAGTTGACACATTTACTGTTCTGAGATTATGTTGTCATTTATCAATTGATTGATGAATGATCTTAATCGATATTTTTTATTTTTATAACATTAATACGGTTTAAATATAATCTTGTTTGAATTAGGTAAGACGGTGATGTATTAAATCAACGGATGTAACCTACTTAAATAAGTACATTACATTGATATTTCACATTTTAATTTGGTAATTTATCTGCCAAACCCACCAAACCTACAATTATAAAAATTATATTTATTTTGACCTAACAGCGATATGAACGTCAAAATATGAATACGAAATACAAAAAATATGTATTACTGGTATTAAAAGAACTATTTTAGATACTAAGTAAACTGAAAATTGATCCCTCAGGAAGTGTATGATAATAAAGACTATTTTAGTATTTTGAAACTGAATACCAGCACTACGATATCTAATATTATTTTTACATTATTTTTAACATTCAATGTGAAAGGCACAGGCGCTTGAAAATAAACTTTACACAACCTAACCAAACACAATGTTATTAAAGATTTTTCATCGATGGCTTTAAAAACTAATCATTCCTTTTAATAGAATAACTATTAGATATCAATAAGTAATTAAAAATCAAATTTGTGTTGTCACGTATTAAATTGTATGTATTTGAAGTTAACTTTAAACAATTGAACCGTTATGTGATATAATTGACAATATACAACAAGATATCGAGTATGTTCGTTAGAGTCATACTTTGTAGCCATTAGTGACAAACACACCACATATCACACGATATCTGATCAGCAAATCGATATATTCCACAGAGCAAGATAATCTGACGTGAACGAGCTCGTTAATAGATGTCTGAAAAAGGAAGCATAACGTTTCCGGAGTGTCCCAGTTCACCTCGTTTTGTATAATTACATAAATGGGCAACCGGCAATTCTAAGCTGGCAACACCGGTCGCGGAAGGTTTGCTGCCGATGACCTCCGCGGACCGGTTCCCGCGGCGTTCCCCGCTCTTCGTTTCCCCTCTCCATCCAAGACGTTTCATTACGTTATTATTATATTAAATGCTATAATACACATTGTAGGCATTAGTCCGAGACGACCTAAGAAAGGGTAATGTATGGGCCGTGTACCTCCTCTCATTTTTATTGGAGCCGAGATTAGCGTTGCGATGTTTATAACCTTTCCGACTGAATTGTTCTGTGGCTAATTTTTAATGCTCAGTTCTCAGTATTTAGATCGCATTACCTTTCATCCTTTAATTTATTTTCTCTTCGCGTCGGTTTCAATTATTAAAATCGTATTACATTACGAGTTTGTATCGCATTCATGAAAACTCTTGAACTTAATTTCATTTGTTTTACTGCATAATTTATTTTTAGCATAACTGTGTTTAATGTTCCTATACGAATATAACACTACAAAAGATAACAATTACACTACAATATTAGATAAATTAGATAAATATTAATGCCAATTTATCATTATATAGCCACAACTGGTAACCATCAGTTCTATTAGACATTATGCTCGTATAAAGACATAGACGATAATACGGATGGAAGCTAACACATACTTATAAATATGTCCTGTATCAAGATTAGTTAAAGATGATCAGAAATTATATGGTACCATCCACGAAAACACATCACATCACATATGGTACATCAGAAAAAGATTTCCGAACTGTAACTGAACGAAGAATGATGTAAAACAATATTGTCTGTCTGAACATGATCATCCAAAACTACTGCACCGATGTCATTCGATTTTTACACACTCAAATTTAATTTTAATCTATAAAAGTACTTTAGCGGCATCGGTGTATGAAGGTGAAATCACAAATGTAATATATCATTTTATTAAGATGATTATATTGAAAGTGCGAGGTTATAAAAAGATACATGTGCTTAATTTAAGATGATTGAGACCTTTGGGAAAGAGTTGAAATTATATTCATACACAGATATACAAAGCGAGTAAAAAAGAACTTCAAGCAATAATAATTAAACAAAAAATTGCTCCTGCAATCAATAGTAAAAAAAACTGCTCCTGACATTATATTTAGAAACGAACATAGTTACGTAGAACTTCTGGATTGAATGTAAGTAAAATAGAAAACCACAAGCAGGCATTAACGAATACGATTTTATTGACGGCGAGGACAGAAAATATTGAGCGTAGAAAAACATCAATGCGTTGTAAATCAAAGTAGTATAATTTATTAGTATTTCTCTCAATTTACTTTCTCAAATTAATGGTTTTACGCTTTACTGTTGGAGGAAGCACCGTCAGACTTGTGCAACAGTACTCGTTGAAGTTATACATTATCACGCGGTCATTGGCCGCCAGGTGCTGCTAATAAATTTGTTCTACTATAAAATAAAGTTACTAATAAAAATATTTTTCATAATCCCAACTGAGCTCTTTAAAAAAATGCATTATGACAATACGTGTAGCGCGTCACAGTTTCTAATTATAGACGTTGACCGGTCTTGGCGGTTCGGAATAAAGCATTACAAAATATCGCGTTACATCGCGGTGCTTGATCATGCCGTTGTCTTGGCTCTTTTATTTGTGTACTCTCTTTATAAACTCCGCCTTTTTATTAAGGCCGCTTTGAGCGACCGCTTAACCTCCACCGGACAGGCCGACCAACAAGTGGGAAAGTATTTAAGCGACAGGTTTTTACGGTATTATTCGGAATAAATTGTATTGAACGGGCGCAAAATCATTGTCACCGAGATGATGTATGTTAATACATAATTCTAATTTTATTGTTTATCGTAAAACTCCATCAAATCCAAAGTACTAAGTTTACTTTTCTACCATTGGATTATCACGAAGAGTGAAATGATTTTCGAACCTCACGAATCAAAGTTACTGCTGATTGTGTTGGTCCGCGAGACGATTTAAAAGTATTAATTATTATAGTACCTAAATAGTATTAACCACTGATTACGGATGAATTTTATACCAAACTTAATTATAATTATGTCAGAGAAATGCAATGGTTTAAAGTCGTGATGTTAGAGAATTAACTTACGGATTTAAAGGCTTTAGGCTGAGTTGACGAGGTGTTACAGTCTATAATGTACTTACAAATTATAGTTGCCATTAGGCAGAATAGATTAACTCAATGATGGTTTTAAATTACATAAAGTTGTACAGAAAAATAAATATATTAATAAAAGGTATTATGTGTTTCTTGGCCTTCCTTTGATCAACTATTTTAACCAAGTAACTACTGAACGGATGGCATCCAATTTGTAGAATCTTTAAATCAACAATTATTTGCCATAATCCGTTATGGTCCTAGGAAACGTAGTCTAAGCTTGTGGTCTTCGTAGCGTCTCATTCAATTAAATTTATATTGGGGGTTATTGATTTTAAAATCCTACATTTAAAATATATTTATGTGTTTATAAATACTATAATATATATATAATATACGAAACTATATTTAAGATGTAATAAAATTAATAATGTGTATGTATATAATATTTCCAAGAATGCTCAACATTAAAAATAACTCAGGTTTATCTTTCATTTTGAAGGAAAAAACCAAAGGAAAACACGTTTAATTAAGAGTCTTAATTGATTAAATTAATTAATTAATTAAGGGTGGATTTTGCAGTACAATGGGTTTCGTAAATTCTTAAATTGGAGCTGCCTTCCCGTTCTGCATGATATACCCTGCTGATAAACAGACGAGGCACCTACGCTAGGTCTCTTCGTCTATTAATATAACAAAAATATGAAGAATACAAAATTCGGCCATCTTATATTTTGTATAATATTAATGATTTAAAGAGGCACTTTGTTATCCTAACAAGGTTATTTGATAATGAGAGATTATTTTATACAGAACAAGCAGACAGAACGTGGGCGCTAGCTGAATAGTACCCACATCGCGGCATCGCTCGATCGATGGCGCCCCTCTCCCAATCAGCTCCATCAAAACTCGAGCTCATTACTCAAAATCAATTAGCGTTATTAGTGCGGCGCGTCTTCGTTAGCCCGTGATGGAGGGTAATTTATTGGCATCTCTTAATTAGGGATAAGTCTAATTGGAGGCTTAGTAGTAACGAGGCCCTCGAAATCTGACGTCCCGGCGAATAAATTGGTCGGGCGAGATCGCTCGGCGCACGCACTTCACCGCTCTATTGGCGCTGATGTTTTGACGTGCCAATGCGATTTGCGCGCGATTGTGCTCCAGCGTGCCAATAATCTGTAAAAATGTCTTTTGTATGTGTATGTTCGTTTTAATATATTTACGGGACAAATGTGTTTTAATTAATAATTAACAAATTATATATGTTTTCAGTTTGTTGGAAAAAAATAAGTTTAAGTTGGGCAACAATGGAGTAGCCATGTATGTTAAGATTCCTCTCAATAAAAGCAGCTTTTAAATAAAATTAAAGATAAATTAAATTGTACATGTTTTCTTATTTTAAAACACTCTGAAATAAAAATAAAAATTTCAGTTAAGCTGCCGTAATACTATTTGAATAATCTTCAACAACATTTTTACTGGTAAATGCAGTCAACACAAATAACGTACTTTTGAAATTTATTTATTTATTTATAATATTAATTACACTATATTTCATATTTTTTTGATTAATCAAAAATGGTTGTAGGTAGTAACCACATTTGCTTACATTGTTTTAAGTGATTATTAGATATTTATTATGGATATTACGGAACTCCGGAACTGTAACTGGAACTGTATTCGGATATTCAAAATAAATATATATCCGTAACCGTAACCAAATCCGAGAATAAAATTTCGAATAATTTCGGATAGAAGCAATGTGTAAATTTAAGGTTTTCGCCGGCCGAGCCGATATACTAGCCGATATACTACTCGTATATATTAGATTTCTTTTTTAAGGCATTATTTTTTCTGAGATTATAATACCAAATTATACCTTAAAATAAAGTCAAAACTTTATAGTACATTATATTTTATTCCAACACCTAAATTACCTAATATCCGTAATTGCAATTATACAACATTATCGAATACTCCGAAATAAATTCATTTCCGTAACCGTAACTGAAATCGATAAAATATTTTTATATATCCTTATCCATATACAGATCCAAAATTTCACATCCATAACATCCCTAGTATTTATATTATAACATTTATATACTTTAATTCTAAATATTAACTGTATTTTTGTGAAATAATAATAATATTATAGTAATTATAATCTCGACATTAAATTTCTAATATGGGACAGTACAGATGGAACTCACGGTACGGTACGAGAACTGCCACGCTATATGCAGTCGATAGCACCATGAATCTATCTGTATTCTTGTTTATTTATTTTATTTTATTTTGGCTACCTGCCTCTTACTTATTAATGTGCTTCACAATGCAATTCTTTAACTTTTTATTGTCCACGTAGAATAGGAAAACAATGACATAGGCAGTGACATCTTGCAGACATGCTTAAGATGCGGATCAAAGGATAGAAAAATATTTGAAGCGCTCTTAGAGCGACCAGAATTGTTGTTGATCGACCAAGTTAGGGCCAAGGGACCAAGTTAGGTAAGTTAGTATGTAGGGCCTCTACATACTAAAGAACGCAGAATTGACTTGTAGTTGAATGGGTGAAAGGTAGTGATAACATTTCTTGAAACTATCAGTACGTCTAAGGGCGCATCGTTATTCAGAAGTCGTTAAGGAATGCCAGAAGACTTTCAACCCCATTTTTGAACATAACTTCTCCGACAATAAGCTAAAGGCTTGAAGATACCTTGAACTACGTCTTGCTGATTGCTAAAAGAATGGAGCCAACGGCCGCTTGTTATCAAAAGTAGTAAAATATTAAGTTACTAATAGTTACGTCTTAATTTATCTAATGAATAATAAACAAGAATATCAACATAATAAATCGTAATAGGTTTATGTTAAGTGGGTTTTATGGCACAAGATAACAAATATCATGCACCAGAACGCGCCACTGTTACACATTTAAATTCATTCTTCGAGCGGAAGAATCCAATCGTAAGTTACTATCAACAAGTAACTAAGGCACAATTTCCCTTTAATTGAATTCCATTACCATAATAAAAGCTTAAGTTTAATTACGCTACCAAACGCTGGACTCGCTTGAAGTATTTCCTGATAGTTGAAATTCGCTTTATATGCGAATTAAAAGATGTTTTGCAGACAGATAAAATAAATTTTGACTGTCTGATTAAGCACGGTTGTGTCAATTATGTGTTATATTAATTGTACGAATGTTAAAGTTGTGTGTATGACCGTTTATCAGAGCAACATGATTTCAAGGTCATTAGCACTAAATAGACGAAAAAAGCTTGGAAGACAGGCGTTGCAGTTAGAAGAAAAAAGCTGCTATAAAGTAACATAGTTATATAATGAAATAAGAAGATAAATTAAAGACAGGCGTTGCAGTTAGAAGAAAAAAGCCGCTATAAAGTAACATAGATGTAATGAAATAAGGAGATAAATTAAAGACAGGCGTTGCAGTTAGAAGAAAAAAGCCGCTATAAAGTAACATAGTTATGTAATGAAATAAGGAGATAAATTAAATGTAACGACTTTCATACGTATGCAAAAAACTCAAATTCAAATGTATGTAGTACTGGTTTTCAAAAATAATATGGACGTCTCAAAATGCGTTTTTGGCCACAGTTGATGAGATAATTGTTTTTCAATTCGTAAACGGATGTGTGTTGTGATATCCCCTCCTAAACTTTTTAACTATGAGGTTGAAAATTCTGAATATATTTGAGGTGATAGAGAACTCATTAACATAGCTTTTTGCGATATTTATTCGAATAAGTTTCATTGTACATTTTTGGCGTAAGTCTTACCTTACGTTCAATTATAAAAATGGTTTTCTAATTGTATTCCAACTACTGCAGGAAGCTCTACGGAGTGTGATTCAACACGCACTGAACTGCACACTATTTAAATAGCATAAAATTACATGGGACATTAATTCACTATAACACAAATAAAACCCTATAGCGTCGACATTAAAAAACAATGTTACTAGTATATTATAATTAATTTATAGTGTGAAACAATCTCTGTTTGTTTCAACGCGATAATCTCTGCAATTACTGTATTTCATACGGTCTGATTTATCTGCAAAATTAAGAGACATAGGGTAAACGTGAAAATTTTACAAAACGGGTAATAAAATATATAATCATTGTTCCGGGTGCGTTTACCACTTTTAAAGGTAAAGATCATGTTACCCGAAACGAAGCGAAGGCGGGTTACTGGATGTTATAATAAATATTTGAAATATTATCCTTGCAAGAAGTGTCAATAATTATAAAGTTTTATATTTTATTACGTATTTTTCATGTCTAAGGTAATAGTTTCATTTGTCAACTATCGCATCTGGCCACATTTAAAGAATATTATTTTTCACGCATCTCAAAATAAGGCTCAACTTCACTTGACGACGATTTCTACTCAAACTTGTTTCGCTCGTTGCGTTATAACTGATGATCTAATAGGATAAATACATAAGGAGCGAAAACATTGAAACTCAACCTTGTTTTAAGATTATGTGACGCGTAATTTATTACGTAAACTTATGAAAATTACGCTTCGAAATTTTTTTATAAATTTCGATAAATACTAAAATTATTTACGTTTGCCGTTCTGTTAGCGAAATTAGCAGGTGTTAGCCGGTAGAGCGCGGCGACGCTCACAATGTTACAGTTTGCACTGGCTGCCATAACCACTATTACCTAAAATACCGTAAAATAATTAACTAGAACTATTTTTCCTAAGCATAAACAAAAAATATCCAACAAATAAAACTGACAACGAATGAAGAACGTGTATGTATCTATCTTATTATTATACTCATGTTTATCCAATTTTTAAACTCTAATTTCCTCTCACATTACAAATAATAAGTCCCTGGACTGGCCGAGAGAAGATTGACAGGCAGTAAAAACACCTTCAAGCATGTGATGTGTATTCGTCGCGATGTATTTCATTCCGTTGTTGATTCAGTTGGAATAATTGAAGGTGCGGGAATATTCGAAGCTGGATCCTCCGTGTACGAGACCGTTATTTAAACCAATAGTCTGTCCATTTTGAATAACTACTTAATTATCATAATCTGAATAACAAAGCATTATTCGGAAACATTAGTTTAAGTAACAATTTTTGACGTAAGAAGTGTATAACAATATTGTGTAATGTAGACTTGAACGCGGACAAATTTGATTAATTGAAATATAATCGTTAACAGTTTATCTAATACTTTTTTGTTTCATCACTGTTACTCTAATATTTTTATTATTCCCTAACAAAGTTACAAAATTATGCGATCAGCGCGAAAAAAATCAAAATTAGGCGCAAAAATATTGCATGATAATATATTACACGTAAGTAAAACTAAATATAATACACGTGGAAATTTTATGACTCAGGTTTTTCGTATAGGATTTCTTATGAACTATGCCTTATTACCATTCAGGCGTCCTTGTCATTTATACATATATTCATCTATTCCATGATA
Source organism: Megathymus violae (assembly GCA_003671415.1). NCBI lineage: Eukaryota > Metazoa > Arthropoda > Insecta > Lepidoptera > Hesperiidae > Megathymus > Megathymus violae. The sequence goes on from PDGT01000005.1 coordinate 9,496,750, forward strand.
TATTTTAACAACAAAATTTAACACATCGCTTTAAAGTACCAATAGGTAAATCATACCTACATACATAAACATGTGTATGTATAAACAAAGAAATATACTTGACATGCATATTAGCCATACATTTATTTGACAGCCGTCTATTGTCTTCTATGTTTACGCCTATTTTTCAATGTAATGTAATGTTTTTCATTAATTGGTATAACTATAAACACTTTAGGTAGTTATTCGAGAACCACTGCAACAATACTAGGTTTGTATGTGTATACAGATGCCTGACCGATCGCCACTCCAATCTGTGTTGGTAAATAATGGACCGTCGCCGCTTACAACACTTACTGTAATGAGAGGACTTAGATAAGCGTAATGCAATTAATTGGAAATCTTGATGCCGCTTATAATATTAGTTAAACCATTTACTTAGAAGCGCAGCGAAGCGAGTACTTTTAAGTGTTTGTTAGTAAGTGAGAATTTGATTTAATGTAACATCAAAAGCGTTAATATTTTGATATGAGGACATACGTGTAATTTGAAACAGATAAGTTATAATAATGTGTGTTCACCATCGTTTATAGACAGCGCCGTCGCCGATGCGTTGCCGGCCAAGAAGGGAGCCGTGAACCCCACGTTTATGTCTGGCGTTGCAGTAGACGAACTAAAATATTTCACGTTTGATTACAGAAGCAGCGTGATTAATAAGTCTTGTAGTTTATTTTGGGTCCGGTCATATTGATTAATAATGTTTATGCTATGTTAATAGGGACTGTTTTTTGCATGTTTCATGCATTTCCCAGTAGCCTGAAATTCATATCCGAAAACCTCTCGATTAATTTAGCACTCGGACGATTTCAGTAAAGTTTATGATAAAAAAAAAACTATTAAGATTTTCTGCATTGTAATAGGAATTGACAAACACATTCAAACGTAAAGTATAACCAAAACTTAAATTACCATTTTTGTCCAAATTTGTTGAATGTCCAAATCTGTCATCGTCGTTTCAGGCTAATAATCGATCCACGATCCTTCGGTCGGCAGACAATGTTATTAACGATTGGTATTCGACTGAATCCTATCTCTTGCGGTAGGACACATTATATAAGTTCAATTCTTCAGAATCGATAAGCTATCAAAGTCTCTTTAAATAGCTGACAGTACTTAAGTCTAACAACAACTTGAGTGTGTATTGCTGTCTATACTTTAATATAATGCTTGGGCTATGTTATCATCGTTGTTATCAAATAAATACGTTATTTATTTTATCTAAGTAAGATGGAAAATTTTATACAATTTTAAAATGTCGAATGTCGACCACGCTTTGGCGTACGGAGCATAGGACTTTCCTGAACTGGTATACTGGTGACATGTAGCACACAGTGAGTTCAGAAGAAGAGGTGGACCAAGGTTCGATCAAAGCAACGCAAGATAGGGCGCCAGTGTTCACTTTCCAGCAGTGAACTATTACAAGTTGAAGGATGAATGAATATTAAAAATATGTATTATTATCCTGATACACATTGGTTACTGATCCCAATGGATTGCAGTGATCACACCAAAAAAATTATATATAGACGACCCTTGAGCTAACACCAACTTAACAGGACCTGTGCTTAAACTGTCCGCGAGCCCCTTTTTAGGACAGTGAAAGATTGAATGGAGACCTCTTCTACCCTTTGATGAGACTGATCATGATGATAAACACTTATTTTAATTAATAATTTTATTTTAACTGTGAATTAACGTTTACAATACCACCGTATTGGACATCAAAATAGATATAAAACGGGGATATTAGATAGAGGTTCCTTTCTAAAGTATTGACAAGAAAATTAATTAAATACGTCGTATTTAATTTAATACCTACTGCTAATAAACATTCAGCTTACATCATTACAGAAGTTGTTATCATTTGAATTTTACAACTTACGCAATAAAAAACTCTTTTAACATAACCACTAATTACTTGCATCTCTAACAGCACTACGGCGTGTTTTACTTGGTCTAATTAACGCCACATTTTTATGAAACCGAGGTAGTAACGCTAACGAGAATTTCGTATATTCGTATATTATTAGGCAGCGTTCATGTTACGAGAACCCGTTGTGATTAATTAGCGCACTGCCTAATTAGCGAGAAGTCAAGTCATTAGTAAATGGAATTGAAACAAGCAAGCCATGGACTCTTTCAAGAAAATCTCCCATTAATTTACCTATACTGATGAGATGGAAATATTTCGTTAAATACGATGCTAATGGTGTTATAAGTGTTTATACTTACCTAACTTAGGTGCCTAAATAAACTTGGAAATGATTGTTGATACAATAAGTTACAAGTTACTCGACCATCATCCTCAGACAATTGTTACATTTGTGAAAAATATAATATTTTGACTAATATAGCCATAAAATAAACTTCAACGTTTCAGTGCCAAACAAGGAAATACGAACCACAATAATAATACGCAGAAAATTTGTGACTGGTAACTATATCAAAGCGAGTTAGTTACTAAACTGATTAGTGATTACTGAAATTATTTGAAACGAACAATTTTACAAATGTAATTTTGACAAATGTATTTACAAGTGACTTTCCTTATTCCAAGTCACATTAATAAAACGGTGGTATATTTCAAAAGTATGAGCGACAAGAGATTAATTAGATGTTTTTACAACGAGTGTTCGAAATCTTTGCGAAATTTTTTGAACTACTTTACATAAGCCTAAAGATCTTAGTCGTTACATGTTAGTCGTACATCACGATAAGAATTAGACAAGAAACGTAGAATTTACTGTTTCTACACAATACAATTAAGGGGATTATTGTGACAAAATAATTACTAACGATACACAATATCACATAACAGAGACAATTAAATTAATGTAGGAGGTGTACGATTTCCAGGATGCTCCTACCCAATTACGAGTGTTTGACTTGTGACTAAAAATAGATCTATTTTTCAACAGATGTTATTATTTATTGATTATTTTACAATCTACGACATTATAAAATTATCTTTTGTTATTTTTTTAATATATAATTTTTTTTTATATTTTAAAAATTTGCATTCTTATTTGTTAGTAAGTATATTATAGATTATATTAATTAAACAATAATAATTTGTTATATATTTGCGTAAGTACCTCCATTAATTATTTAACGTAATTAAATTGTGTGTTTAATCTTTTTTTCTAAGTCAATGCTGTTGTCATATAGAATTTATGTGAGCGTTTCGTGTCAAAATGTTAAATATACCTTTTGTGTCTTTTATATAGATATTGATGCCCTTATACATATAATATTGTGATTAATTATACATATAATTATATATATTATATTGTGATTGTAATATCAACATATAATTTTAGCAATATATTTTATATTTACGAAAACATCCAGAGACCCTTAAACATATAACCTTGTTTATATTCCATCATTTAAAGGACCTATTATGGATTATTGATGACATTGTGCGACCAAATGGTATACTGTTTACCAACCTAAGTTGTAACCAAGGATCAATTCGATTCACGGCTTGCACGGGTTACTTTTGTATACAACAAAAATACCATACAGTCCTCAAGTGACAATGTCTCATACATGGGGCAATAACTTTTATTTATATAGTTATATATAACATTTTTCCGTTTCTACATTAACGAATGATAGTTAATATTCATATACATATATATACCCCTGCACTAGGATTCTTTGTGTTGCAGGTGTAATACATACGAACATATGTACTATCATAATGTCACATACAGCCATGACCAAAGAACAAATATTTATCTATCACTAATATGTCTGCCCCGGTCAGGATTCAAACCTGGGACTTCTCACTCAGCTAGTAAGGACTCCACCAGGAACCGAGGACCCCTTTGTCCTCGATAAACTAAGTTCAATGATCATGTACCTGTGAAGTTTATTTATTATTAACAATCTCGTATCTCTCGTATTCTTATCATCAATAATGTAATGAAAGCAAACATAAAAAACTTCCTTAAATAACAATTAAAATTCCATTCTTAATTAACCGTCTCTGCTCATGTGGAAACGATATTCATGCTTGGAAAACTTTAAAAGACATCCCTATTTTTCTTTTTTTGATTAAAAAGGAACAAGAAAGATCCCTAGAAATCGGACACCGCGACGTTGAATTAAATGCATACTTTATACCTGTACGTATAAAAAGACGAGAACTACAGTCGTCATATATTTTTATTTCTATTCAAGTTCTCAATGTAACTCTATCTTACTTCATGCTAGTTTTTAATGACTTAAAAATCACGTTTTTTCAACTCACTTTTGTTGTCGACGTCAATGAGGTTATGCAAATGTGAATTAAGTTGTGATTATTTTACAGTTTACTCGTTAAAAAAATGTCTTCATCAAACTTTACCTTAACAGACTTTGCTTATTTCAGTAACCTTTCGTAACCAACTGTGGCATTGCACTCAATTTGAGTGATCGGAGTGGATATCAAATCGAAGTGCAATAGGGTAAGGCATAAAGGCGAAAGATTGCATACCTGTGGCAGCCGAGGGTTGGTAACATGTCGATATTTTTATCGAGCGCTTTATTGCCGTTGTAAATTATTCTTTTAATATTTTTTATTAACCACTTGTTTTTGTCTCCTATTACGAGTCTTTGGTACAAAATACACTCGGCAGAGTTTGGAACAGCATAAACGAAAATTAAAATCATTAAAGTATTCGAAAATAAAAAAAAGATAAAATGAATTGTTAAGTTGTTTATACATTGTTTAACGCCATCCATTCATTACGGGCATTTAATTTGTTTCTTTGCAACATATGTACTTATATTAATTATAAAACCTTTTCATGAGTTAAGCATAGCGCATCAAGTAGTAAAATTCTATGCATTTTTTCGAATAACACGTATAAAATATAATAAAGATGTTGAATTAATTAAAGATTAATTAGTATAATTGCAAAACCTACAAAAAGAAACCAAAGCCTTTTAATGAATATTAAATTGTATGTCTTAATTAGTTTTATCCATGTATCCGAGTTATTTCATGCGTTAATATGATATTTTAATGATGAGTTTGAGCATCTAATTATACGATGCTTAGATATTTAACAAGGTAAAATGTTTAGCGGGTAAACACATAATGTGATAAATACGGTCTATTATTTCATAGCGTTTTAATTTTTTTCAAAGCCAAAGTTAAAGAGAACTGTCGCTTTTACTTGATCTAGTACATGTCACTCGTACCATTGTATAACAAGGTGTAAATAACATTTTAGTGCCTTGTATTCTTCATATAACGTTTATTTGTATGTTAAAATCATTGCATTTGAGATTAAAATGAACGATACTGCGTGTCTAATTGGGTTCGGGAAGATGACAGACAGTCTAATTAATATAGCTAAACAAGGCACGGGTGGTTCGGTTGAAATCAATTTAGCGTGGCGTTTGCCCACTTATCGAGCATTGTTCGGCAATACGACTGATACTTGCTTTGTAAATCCCATCCCTACGGCCGGCGGGGGGTGCACGATGATTGATGGGCGGCCGGCTGCACGGAGTGTGCGAGAGGGATAGATGTATCCAGTAGGGTTGGAATCGTTTTTAGAAAAAATATTTTTATATCCTTATTAATAAATTTCAAAATTATTTCTAATAAAATATGTTCTCTGCATAAAGTATTTATAAAGTACGCAAAAGGTTTTGATACTGTTGTAACAGTCGTTTAAAGAATTTCTTACAATATATACATATAAAAGAGATACAGCGAGGCAAACCTAGTGCATACCCAAATAATAATATATATCAATCACAAAAATATATATGCACTATTATACATACTGTATAAATAATTTTAAATACATGTAGTACATATCCATTTTAGACTATTTCTCTTTAAATTGTCATCGAGTGTTAAATTATTTCTATATTTTATCTGAAGTATGTTAATAGATATTATGTATACCTCCATCTTATATTCACTATAACGAATATAACATTACTAGGCTCGTCAAATAGATAAAAAAATATTTATTAATTAGCCAATTAATACCTAGTCGTGCAACGTTTTACGTATTTTGAGTTTATAACTGATAAGTGATATAATCTATTTTTATTATGAATTTATGCTTCTTCGAATTATTTTATTCTTAACATGAATATAGTATAGCAAACAAAAAATTAAAATTTATAAAATCCTAGTAACTCTAAGTATACGTGGGTGGCTTATACTGCGCGCTAGGAGCGGCTTTGATTAGTAAACAAATAGTTTTTACATATCCATCAAATTATAACAATAAAAATATGTCAGATGCATTATGATCATTACATACGCATTTCAACGCATGTTTGTTGGTAAGTATGTATAAGAAAGTATATTTTATAAACATAAAAATGTAATTTTATATGTCATTGTTTATTTGCAAATGATATAAACTTTATTGTGTTTACAAAATATTGTTGTGTGTCAAAAATAGCATTGGTAGCCCTACTGCAGGCGAGCGGAGTCTGGCTTTCCCGCTCGCTCGCAGCGGGCCGGACCCGTAATTGAATGGCAATTACCTGCGTTGTAAATATGACACAAGCGCGTAATTGCAGGAGGAGCGTGAGGAACACCGCAGTGTGAAAGCGCCTTTGAGATGAAATATTGGAATCACGCGGTCGTGTGTTTTCGTAATCAGAAGCGTTGGCTTTATTTCCTGATGGTAAAAGGTTCTATGATAAATCGTCTAAATTTTATAAATTCATCATGGGAAAAGTTTGCATTTCTTAATTGACTATTTCAATACATAACAGTCACAGTTTAAAGCCATACACTCTCTACCACGGTGGTCTAAACTAGTCTGTTTTCACATATCTTCAAGAACAACCGAAAATTTTATAGGGAACGTTATACAGAACACTCTTTAAAATTTACTACTTACAATTTCATTAGTGCATAAGAAATAAATGCAATAATTTATGAACATAAATTAAACATACATTCGAAAAATATTTTTTCAAATTGTTATGTCAAATTATTTTTACGAATAAATATAACCAAAAATTTATTTAATTTTAACTAGCTTTCAATAATTTTTTGATTATTTTTATAATAAAATATATAAAATCGTTTCTGTACGTACCATATGAATTTTAAACCATTGCTTTTCTCACGATGTTCGTTCACTGATGAAACAGTAATTATTAATTAATAATACACAATATCTTTAAAAGGAAATTTAAATTAATTAATTCATAATTACAATGTAATAACAGCAATAACGGATAAACTTATAAGGGCTGATTGAATAATTGCGTAACGTTAGAGAAATTACAACAGGTTCCCAGATTCTGTGTGCAGGTCGCACCTAGAAACGACGCACCGAAAATTTGATCGCAGTGGACCCAATCAAAAAGCGTTATAAATTTGTCAGTGCTGTGTAGCATGTCCATTGTTTATAACACAAACATATATAATACGTAGTAACTTAATACTTGACAATATGTCAAGCTTGCTGAGCAAAACCCAAAAATATTGCTGGTGAATGAGCGCGGATTTAATTACACACATTGTATCATATCTTATGTACCTACTGTTTACAATGCCACAAAAATAAAAGAAGCAAGAACAAAACGATTTTACCGTCTGGCACCTACAGCTGCGAACTGAACTTTGGACCGAAGGCTAATAACACCTTTTTTAATATCAGGTACATTTCTTTTAATTACATCTGCTTGCACAACATAAACACATTTATTCCGACGTATAATTTTGACGAGGAAATACTACGTTTCGAAGTAGCGATAATTCTTGCAATTCGGTCAGAGATTTCCAGCAGCTCTCGAAAATTAGAACACTTTATTCGTAGCGGACCTTCCGGGGAATCTCCTCGTAATTGATTAAGTGTTGAGTGTGGGAATTCTAGGCTGTCCCAGTGCGGATTGGTGTTTGCTGCAGGGACGGTCTATTGAATGATATCTCCTAGGTAAATACATATATTGCGTGTATATTAAAACTCACAAAAGTGTAAGTGTTCGTTCAAGTTTCATTCGCTAAATAGTAAATGCGTAATGACATAACCTCACCATTTATAAATTTTAATTACAATAAATTAAGAAATAAAACAGGTTTAAATTATACATATTATTATTAGGCACGTTTTCGGTGGGCGCGTCTAGTAATAATATTTTAATTAGTAATTAGAATAAAATGTTTACTTATTAAAATTTAATTGCATGTTAAATAAATTACTATAAATATATATGTGTTATATTAAATTATGGTAGAGCTCTTCTCTACACGACATCCACACATGTCGTTAAATATACCATCTCTTTTGCAAGATACATATATGTATGATTATTGTATTGTAGGATTGTAAGAAAGCTCTTACGACAAAGATCAACCAAATAAATGTTTACTTTTCAAAGGATTCAATATGTGTTAAAAGCAAGTGTTTTCAGTGCCTTTTCAGCTTACATATATTTTTCTTCAAGTACCTTACCTACACTTGATAAATTTATAAGTTTGTGTTTTAGCAGTTTGGCAATTATATTTTTTTCATCATGCCCAGAATCCGAAAGATCGGTGCAACTGCAAAACGACCCATAAATAATATGAATATTTTTTGACATGAAAATAGTGGAGTATAAGTAAGCTTCACTTACCAATATGTTTTAATATATAAATAATTCCACACCTATTCGATCATTAACAGTATCGTAGAAGAAATAAAACATCCACCTTGTTAATTTAGAAGTCATAATAAATTGATATTTGCATAGGCTGCATATATTTTTGAGTAATTTATGAGTGGCAATACCGGATATCATTTTTGTTTGTTTAATATTCTCTACGTTAATTAGAATTCATTCCGTAAGGTGTAGTGCATATGGCGCAGGCGTAATAGCCGTCGTTGCGCCTCAGGCGCTACCACCTGCCCTGTAGAGTGAGCACGCGCAAATGCTGTAATGAGTTGTAAATAAAACTAACCATATATTTTTCTGCCATCTGATGGTAAGTGGTCACCGTCGCCCATGGACAACAGCAAGATCAATAGTATCACTGATGCATTGTCGGCCAGGAAATTAGAAGGTAAGAAAGAAAGTTGTTATCTCAGAACTCCATCGTTTATTACCTGATTTGGTATATTCCTTTTTTGTTTGAGAGGGTTTACTTCCCATTTGGTCCCATTTAAAACTGAAGAAAAAATACCACCCCTAAGGTTGAAAAATAGAAAATGAAACCAAGAGATTCACTTGATCACTTGATTCACATTAATTAGATTCAGATTGTATGACTCATTAACATCAATTTGATCATTTTGAAATTTTTTGTCCGTCTCTCAGTCTGTATGTCCCATCGAGAACGGCTTGACCGATATTAATGAAAAATGTTATGCAGTGAGAACAGGAGTTTGCGATGTAATAGACTGTATAAAATATCAATAAACCTAATGATGTCGAATCAAGGTAAAAACATAATTATTTTAATGATCATGAACATGTAATTAATTGTGCAACCCGAACGAAGTCGGACGGGGCCCCTAGTGAATATAATATAAAGCACTTGACTAATTATCACATATTAATTTTCTTGTTCATTCTACAATGTTAACCTCCAAAATCACAAACACAGCTTACATTGAACGTCCGTTTTTGGGTCCCGTACCTTTATATGAGTACCTACCATAATACTCTTTGTTCTGTCTAGTAGATACGGAATATATTGGGTATGTCAGATGAATACTACAGTGATCTGAATAAAACTATAAAAGTTGCATTTCCTCAAAACTGTCAAAATATAACATTGTTTTAGGAAAGTGATAGAACTTGTTTGAACCTAATTTGTAGGCATGTTTAATTTGTCTGTCGTGAGCTGTGGAGCTTACCCAAGATCTGCCAGTTTTTCCCTTCTTCCAACAGGTGGCTCGTTCATTGCCGAAATTTCCGCGTTAAGTGGAAATGCAATCACAAAAAAATATTTACCACTTTAAAAGTTTAAGAATGGTGCTTTACTTGAGTTATACTCAAGTGGCAATGATCCGGCCGAGATAACTACGGGTCGCAAGTTCGATATCCGGTCGATGTAGGATAGGTACTGTACTGTAATATATTTTTATTAAAAAACAGGGAATACATAAGAGGATAAGTTACGACTGCTGTTTATTTAGTAAACAAAGTTAATTGCTATCCAAGGCGACTAGATAATAAGCATATCCCATTCATACAAATATACCTATGTATTATTGTATATATACTATTTAAAAGCAGTAATATAGAGCAGGTAAGTGAACGAGATATGTAGGTAGACACTTTCTCTATTTTACTGAATCCTAATATTAGTCGCGTGTATGTCAGTACGTCTGTCACACCCAATTTTTTCTGGATCTACTGGATGGTATATGTTGAACTTTATTACATATATTCTTATCCAGTTAAATTAAGATCGAAAATATCTTTTTAGTATTTTTAGCATTTGCAAAATATACACACTGTACATTGTATTCATGAAAATAAAATATAAGGATACAAAAACAATCAACCAAATAAACTCTAAGCATCTCCGTTAAATAAGTACTCAAGGATCACGATGTAATTTGGAGCAGTTTTTCAAACGTAAATGACAAACTTATATTAATTTGTTTACGGGGTCGTTGCTTGATATCATTAAAAGTCTTTAAATTTCGTATAAGTATTCACCAAATACCAATATCCTTGTATCAAAGTCTTCGTTCGTAAACAACATCAGAATTTACGTCTGCATTTGTTTACAGCAATTTCTGAGGATCACGGACAGATCGTACGTATTAATCAAGGCCACTTTAATATCAATCGTTCATTAAACCGAGGAGCGCACAATCGTTCATTTGGGACGTTCTCACGCCTCATTAAAGTATTTTCCGTGATTCGGCGACCGCGTCTACCGTTTCCCCGAACACAATGAGGGAGTGATTCGGCGGCAAATAACGAGGCCATTTTGTCGGTCGCCTCTCACGTCCGACGCCTTCCGACGCTCAATGAAAGTTTACCTGCAGCCGTAACGAGCGATTTGTCCCCTGGCCCCAGCCCCCGCGTCCCGGGCCCAAATCAAAGCCCATTCACATCTGCATGCCGACACAATGCCGGCAATTAGGGCGCGCTTCGCCCTACAATCGCACGTAATGCGCGCTCGTTCGATAACACTAAGCCGGTTCGTCCTGTCCCGCCAGCCTGTCGGTCTGCTGCCTGAACACCTTCATACAATCTTGGAATTTGCACTTATTCACATGTGTCAAAAACATGTAATGTTTTTGGCTAATTGTATCATGTCTCTACCTGCACATAAGAACAGTTGAGAGACGCAAAAATATTTAATACACTCACTATTTAAAACACATTAACGGCATTTTACAACTTCCCAAAATTAAATCACAGACATATATGTAGATGTTTTCTTCATTTTGTAGATTCACATCATCACAGGGATTATTTGTTATTTGTGATGTAAGAGAGCCTAGACAATGAGTACTTATCACTGTTACACAACCGTTTTCTTAAGATTTCAACCAGTACTTTCTAGTGTGTAAGACTCACATAACTTACAAGTTAAAGTGCTCATAGACCGACGGTTTGTGTCGACTGAGTTAAGCAACTTCAGGTGCAAACGGTAGTTAGATGAGTCTATGAACCATCGCTTCGAGTTATCTACAGAATCCTTAGTATAGTTAGAAGTATTTAAGCCATATCGAAACCCTTTGGATGGCGTTAGAACTTCTGAGCAACGGCGCAGTGTTGTGAAGAATACGCTTTCCTAAAGTATGCTCTAACATATATAACTCTATCTAACTATACAATGTTCTTAGGAATTAAAATCGATAAACACTGTAACTGGAAAGCACATGTAGAATATGTCTGTGACAAACTTGATAGATTTGTCTTTGCCATAAATAGACTGCGAACAACCGTATCAAGTGAAGCAGCGCTAAGTGCTTATCATGGCTATGTATCCTCAGTGCTCTCGTATGGCCTATTACTATGGGGAAACTCAGTAGATATTAATAGAGCGTTTAATGTTCAAAAGAAATGTATAAGAGCAATCTCAGGTGCTCATTTTATGGATAGCTGCAAACCTCTCTTTAAAAAATTTAGAATACTCCCACTAGCTTGCATGTACATTAAAGAACTTTGTGTATTTGTTAAACAGTATCCGGAATATTATGAGAGCCACTCACAAGTAGGAAACAAAACAAATATCTGAGTAAGAAATACTCGCAAATATAAAATATACCATCCAAAATGCCGCTTAGAACTGTACAATAGAAATGCATATATACACGCTATAACAATATACAATAAATTACCTGACTCGTTTAAAAATTTGACGCTAAATCTATTTAAAAGGAAAATTACAAATTGGTTAATGGAACATTGTTTTTATGACATAAATGAATACAAAAAGATGACATTTGATAAACTTATTTGACAAATTTCAATTTCTAATACCTATGTATACTAATTAATTCTATTGGACACTAATATTTAAATTACTATCATTATTGTTTTAATATTAATTTAATTATCTGTCTTATTGTACCTAATCCTAATATTGTATAAAATATAAAATGCATACTAGGCTACTGACATTGCACACCTTAACGGTCGAATGTAATTGCACTGTATTTATTACTATGTTACCATTTCTGTACTACATTCTTGCAATAAATAAATTATTATATTACAAGCTTTAATTTCACTTGCCGTATTAGTATGTTTGTGTGGGTTAAAACTTGGAAGCTAAATCAGAACGACTTCTTGACGTTTAAACATAATATAGTACACTTGCGTACTTCGATGACAATGTAATAATATGGACCAGGAGCTGACCATGAGACCATGGAGCTGGTCTGATGGTGAAGTCGGAAGGTAGCCATAGGAACTCCTAAACTAAACTAACATGATAAATCCATTGAGTTTGTACTCATTTGTTTTGTCTTGGCAAACCGAGTAAAAGTGAACCGAGTAAGGTTGAACGTGAAAAAAGGTATTGTAAAAAACATTTTTAAAAACAAACTTCTATTTAAATGTTCATAAAAAGTAAATAAATTTACTACATTACAAAATTCAAATAATATAAAAGCTTTTCGCAAGATTTACCAATACCGTAAACGAGAACAAAATATGCAATTTGATATTGACAATTATTGTAAAAAAAAACACGTTTTTTTAATGAATGTAATAAATTGATAAGTTTAAGGTAATTTAAAGTTTATTTTATTGTTTTTATAACATTTCAGTAAAAGCTTGTTTTAAAAAAAAAATTTATTCTATTGTTAAGGGATTTTATGATCGCAAATAAAATTTTATATTATACATTATATATTATATTATGTATGTACAAGTTCATGCAATATATACAACTTTATTGCAAGTAATTTAAAATGCTGCATTATTAAAGTATCCAGCTGTTTTGAAAACAAGTAAATCTTTAATTTTCTCTGCACCCATCTCTGTGGGATTCTTCCATGAATTGTAAATAAATCGATTCAGTAAACAAAATAAAAATAGAACTCGATACATAGATTAAAAATAAATATTTCACAATTCAAAAATTATAAATACTTTTAATCTTAATTAACTTCACTACGTACGTCGTCTGCTTATTAAATTTAAAACAATTAACTACAACACTCGTTGATTCATTTGCTATTTCAAAATAAAATTGCTCATAAAATCCTTATAAGTATAAAATAACACACAACAGCTGCTGTTGTAGAGGTTAGATGTGAGGGGTCAAGCATTATGGATGTCACGTCATCGCCTCCTTTGTGAATCAATTTGTAGGGGCCTAAATTAACGTGCTCTGATCGTCCTATCTCCTTTCAAAAGATTTAGTAGTTTATACAATAACGAATAATAAGATAATTACAGCAAAATATACTTATATACAACACAATATACTTGCGATTCAGTATAACTAAATCTAATACTTAGAATAATTTGGAAATGTTCATTTTTAAACAACAAAATATGGGGTCAAATATTGTGTAATATTGTGTATTATATTTCACTGACTTGGTTGCGAGTGTTGCGACCCTGCATTAGAAAAATTATGTATTAAACCACTGTCTACTAAGACATACTTGTAGGCGTAGGTTACACGTTACATTACATATGTACATGCTGCACATTATCATTATCACTTTGAGAAGTAGTTTATAGGGTCAAGGTCAGCCAGCACCAGTTCCAGGTATGTTAATGAAGCGATAATTACGCGATAATAACGATAACACGATAAGGCGATAAAATACATTAACTATTCATAAACCTGTTAACGACAGGATACCTAATAGTCTAATAGGTTAGAGGTTCTTAAACATATATATCGCCATAAGCAAATAGCAAATAAGACAAACGACATATTTTGGTACGAATAATGGCTGGTTTTTACCCCGTTTCATTCTCAAAGGAGGCATAAGCTCAGAAGGAAATGAAAACATCGGTTTAAGCGTTTTGATCAAAAAGATTCTGGTAATTTTAACAGAGAAAATGGGTGTTGGCGCAATAGTAGCATCCAATGGTAAGTTTGTGTCAGTGAAAACAGTTCCAAATATGTGAAATTCAAATTCAAAGACATTTAATCATTTATGCACGTATTTTTTAGCTTCTCTTACCGTTTCGAATAAGTGCTTTAACGTAAAAGAGAAAAAACGACGGAAGAAACTCCACAGCATATCTTTTAAAACAACATAGTAAATATTACAACGAAAGTTTATAACGTATGCAAAACCGGCTGCAACGGTATTATTTCTAGGCTTCTGTATCATTTATATATTCATGTGTACCAAATATTTTTAACCTACAAACTGTAATTTCAGTAGTTGATGTAGGTGTCGTTAGTGTTGTGTGTGATATGATACTCAATAAAAGGAAACAATTAAGACGAAACGTCAACATATTTAATAGTCTATAATTGTCGTTAACAGCAACTGTCAAGTGTCACCTGTTAAGAGTTTCTTCCCGCCACGTGAGGTCCCACCATGGTCCACGTAATTGGGTCGAAAATCAAAATATTGTTGTAAAACACGCAATGTTGATAAACATCACATTAAAAATGTTTAGTACAAATTGCGTTATTCTATTTCTATTTTTTTACTTATTTATAAATGGCATATGACTTAAAGTTAAAATTAGTGACTGATTAAGTTTCATCTACTCGTCGCTTATGGTGGACTACAAAGGAATAATACTATTTCTAGTAATCGATGCCTGGAACATACGACGTATCCATTGCTGCTACAGACGAGGTATTCCAACGATATCAATGAATTATATTTTCATATTAAGCGATTTAATTTTTTTTTAGTTATTATCAAACAAAAGTAATATTACAGAACATTGTTAGGAATTATCCGTAAAACAAGGTTTGTCCGGGATAATGAGAGATCTTTGAGCTGTATGTATTAATACAATATCTTACCATCACATTGCGTACAGATTAATAAACATATTTGTAGGTAGAACACAATTCATGTCATAACTTGTCCGTCGCAATCGACGTTTTAAAAAAGAGGCCGGTGATTGAATTATTATTTTCCTTTTTTATTATAATTATTATATATTTTTTTTATATTCTGTACTATTTTCCAAAATATTAATGTAGATGCTTCTAAATTTGCTCATGTAATTATGTTCATTGATGGTTTTTATAATGTTGTGATCAATTTTGTTCATAAGATTAGGTATTATGTATTTATTTGGACGTCTTCCATAATAATTATACATAATAGGCACATGTAACTTATGGTGTGTAACTTTCCTAATCAGTGTATTGCCGTGTGATATTTTTATTTGTATCTCTTTATCGTTAAATTGTTCTACGAGTAGTTGCATATCAACTTTCATGGGTACTGGTAGTATTTTAGAGTATTAGTTAATTAATTTCAATTTAAAGAGGATTGTGGATAAATTTTTTTTAAGTATACCTGATCGTATATATCAATTTAAAATTACACATCGCAGACATGTAATGCTTTATTCAAACTATATTTGCCTATTAAAATATGGAAACACATAAACAAAAATAAACGATGACAGTAAACCATTAGAATTGTGATTTTAATAGCACACATTAAAATGTTAAGTGATTTGAAACGAACGCGGGAAATATTTGTGTCATTAAAACGCAATAAACTCTGAAACATTAATTTAGCATTAATGTCAAATATATTTAGTGTTTTTAAAATGTTACATTATAACACTGTTTGGTAACTTATGCTAAGTAGTGTATCCAACTATTTAAGGAGTTTCGCTAATAGGTTTAATCTATTGACAATTAACTTCCTTGCCTCTTAGTTATATATATTTATTATAATTATTATTTAATATTTTATATTTTTTATGTATTACCTTATGATGTGTGTTCAGCGCCACCCATGGACATTTGTAGACCAAGATAGCCACTAACGCGTTACCGACTGAAAATGAAGCAATGAACTCCTGTCTGGAAGTCTCCCTGTCCCTGAAATTTGTTCCATATACTCGTATATATGTATGAGATATTCGGTGTTGTGAAAACCATACTGTAGATAGTGTAGAGTAGACGTTAAAAATGATAAGTTTAATCATATATAATTTATATGTACCCACAACTTATTCTAAAGAAATGTACCCACAAATGTTTCTAACGAAAGTATATCCTTGATGTACACTGTAGATTTTTTTTAAAGTAAATAGCCAACAAACAAACAATCGAGCTACCTGATGATAAGTGGTCACCGTGGTCCATGGACATCAGTAAGATTAAACGTATCACTGAGGCGTTGTCGACCAGGAACTGAGAAGAAAGAAAGAAAGTTTTGGCTCGCAAGCTCCCAGCCGAAACACGACGATTCAAGCAGGCTGGCTACTGTCGCCTCTTACGACATCTTGTTTTGCCAGCATAGGTTTGCGGGAAGTAGATACAAGGAAAATAAAGGAGTTGGTATAATTTGTTACAGTTTTAAAAAATATAATTATGAGTATACACTAAACACAAATGCATCCACATTCATCCACATTGATTTTTGTTAAATGCTAAATTACAATCGTTAACTATCTTTATCTTTCTTCTTTTCAATTCTCAGCAATGGATTCCATACAATTAGCTAAAATTATCTAACCGGTCTAAAAATCTACTCCACATTTTACAAATACGTTCCATGCCGTACTGGCACTGGCACAAGCATTCGACATTTAGTGTCTAATAATATATATTGTTATATATATATATTATATTACTCGTAAATCACTCTGTCAGCACTTTACAACCGGCAATAATACTGGAATATTTACGTTAAGAATGAAACGTGTCATTCTAGTTCGTGTGTTCCTGGAAATTTAACTATTTTAAGAACACATGTATAGGTTACGAGCAACGGTAGGTATGAGAAAATTAAAACAGTTAACATAACGTTCCACCGTATCAAGCATCGTTAGAAATGCGCAGTGTTGTATCTACAGCTACAAATAAATAACCTGCTACTCCGCGATTAAACTTGAAAATATGATGAACAGTGAAACCCGCTTTCGGTTTGATCCAGGAAACCTACGCCTTACGTTCAGAAATAGCACCCGTGTTGTTTCAGGGATGGGTTTTTTAGGTCATGAATTAGTAATATTAATTTATTATAATAGCTGCAGCCAGATTTATTTCTACTACATAAAAAATTCGGTCCCGTTACAATTTTCTAGTTAGTATACATAGATAAGAAAATTAGGCGTAGATAGAACTGTACCTATAAATTATTTACTTTTATAATGTTATATTATCTTTCTACTTCATTACTTTCTATTTAAGAGCAGAAATCATTTGAAGTCAAAAATTATTAACTCTTATAAATCAAATGACTTTCCGTGTAATTTTAACTTTCTCTATCATTTTAGAAGTGATCATGGTTTGGTAAATAACGCACTAGACTAGATAAACGGACGACCTCAAAGTGTTTCACAAGGCTAAAATATCAAAATGTCAAGGTCAAAATGACGCCAATTCATTTCCAAGGTCTCTGACAGTCAGCCTTTGAATGAAAACACAAGTGAATGGACTGTTTCAAAACGACATATTGTATTGTTAGGGAACAAATAAAAATATAATAACTTATTTTCTGTTGTATATTAATATTTATTAATTTTATTTATCTCCGGGATCGTTTCACTATTTTCGCTTGCTCGTTATCAGTCAACGGTGGTCACGCAAATTCCGTAGCACGATTTGAAACGCCACTAACAAACCATTAGAAGTGCAGTAAGTGGATAATGTGTCTAGTCCAATTTCTATGAAACGGTGATTGTCGGCGATTCCAGGTAGAGAATATTTCAAGAGTAAATGTTTGTAAACACTACCTACTTGTAATATAATTAATGGGAAAGCACTAACAATACTTGCGTGGTGTACGTAAGTGAAAAAATATTAAGCTTTGGGCGAAGCATGCAGAGTATAAATAATCAGGCTAAAGGTTTGAACGTTAGCTTTGACACAATGGGTCCGGGTTATTCATTAATAATAGCTTGTTTTATTTAAAGCAATCGTCACGGAGCCATTGTCAGCGTTATACATATATTGTTGGTCCGTATTTAAACAGCATTGTGGACATTGGTGTCTATCCACTAATTGTCAAATCCAGTTGTAAAAGAGATTTTTGAGATTGCTGAAAAATTTTACAATATCAATACTCATTAATTTCTATGAGACAAAATACTTTATGGTGTACTGTGTGTACACTGTTATATTGTTACGGAAAAAAATTCAATTGTGCCCATATACAAAATTTGGCCTTATCGCTACAGCAGCGATTTTTTCCAGACAATTCTAGGGACGAAGATACTAATATAAGAACAAAGGTGGGGTTTTGTAACAATGAACGTAAGTGTACAACGTAAATATAATAACAAAAAAAGAAATACATAAAAAACGATTTACTTATATTTTCATATTGTACTAAAAGTAAATATAAAAACAAGATAAAAATACATAAAAACGATATATTCTTTTTTTCGATTTACGATTTTCATATTGTACTGTATAGCACAGCGCTTTCAAAACGGTCTTGAAACAAAATTAACATTGGGGTTGTACCTGACTGTGAGATGAAATGTACAATGAACATTTAGTTGGGAAGAAATTCGTAGTATTATTTAATAATAAAGAAATAGTATGCAGTAAGCTAAAATGTTATATAAATTAAATATTTATGAATATATAACTGTACCCAATACAAAATGCAGCTCAGGTCAGTAGGGAGCTTTATCGCGTCATTAAGCAGCATTCAGGTTCTCCACCATATTCTTAATTTGCTTTGTTTACTGTCTAAATTTACCCTTTACAATTGTAATCAATGTTCATTAAATATTTAATTGAATTCCTATTATTAATCTATAGCATGAAATAAATTTATAGCGTTTTTGTAAAATTGAAATAAAAATATATATTTTTACTGGAACTAGACATGTAGACATGTTTCACGTTCGAGGGTCTATCAATATTTCCCTTATAAAAAAAATATTTCTTAGTGTGCACATTGTAAAACTATTACTTGTATGATAGAAAGGATATATGCGCCGTAGCGTAGGTGCAAAGGGTCTTCATTAAGGTGCATTCACAGAGAACGACGATATTCTTCATTTGCGTGCGCCGGTCATTTAAGATATTATTGCCAGGAGCGTTTCTAGATTGAATGTTAGAGATCTTCATTACTATTCATTGTTCAGTAATTTATATGCAAAAGAAACAGAAACTGTACCTACCAGACGGTTGTATAGTTTAGTCCATTGTACATTATGAAATCATTAGTTATTTTAAAAGAACATGTAAAATCCCACGCATGACCTTCGTAGTCATGAAAACACTACGCTTAAGTATATATTAACAATAATTTACAACAAGAATTTTAAGTGGACGAAGTATTTAAACTAGACATATTAAGATAACATAATTACAAAAACATGTTTATTAAATCGTCATGTTGTTTTGCCAAAAACATTTTATATCGCCCTGATTAAGAATTTCGAGTACAATGCTAAAATTAAAGGGATAATTTAAAGTGTATGTTAGGGATGTTATGGATATGAAATTTCAGATCTGGATGTGGATACGGATATATGAAAAAAATATTTCGGATAATTTCGGTTACAGATATTACATGGTTTACGAATTGGAAAAAAATATAATGTATTTACAAGGCACCACTTCGACTTTTATAGGTATTAACTGATATTACAATAATAGAAAAGAATAACTCATAAATATCACGTAGTTTTAAATGTTATAACTTACCTTTCATTTGGTAGCAGTGTACAGGTGAATATCACACAAATATATACATAGATATATGACATATTAAATGTTGTTAAACTTATAAAATATAAAACCATTGGATTAGGCAGTGCTTAAGCCACTCAACCAAGGTAATATTAATAGTCTCCATTTATTGGGGAACATGGCTACACAGTTGTCATAGGAAAACCCTCTTTTCTGGCCCCGCTGAAAATCGGTGTCGTGGTTGACAGCTGCGAACAGTGCCGAGCGGAAGCCATTTAAGCGACGTTGCAGCACAATGTGAAAAGGTATTTTTTATTATATATATATGTTACAACAAATTAGTTAATTTTGTAACACCTTTGTCTTTTAATATGATTTTAATTGCTTTTCTTTTTTAGTACTCTTTAATTTTAATTTGTTATATTTGTTATTAGCTTCTTGTTTTATAAGATTTAGGGTCAAATTATTTGATTTTCTTCGGGGTTGTATTTATATTCTTGTTTGTTGTGCTGAACGCCGTATTAATAAATTTTTCTTTCTTTCTTTCTTTCTTTCAATAGCCTTAAAAATTAAATAATAAATACTGTCTAAAAATGACAGAGACGTGGCGGCGTGAAAACCTGTCATAACGTGTTTCATTTAGACCCTTCTCCTATCCGAAATTATTCGAATCTTTTTTATAGGATTCGGTTACGGTTTAGGATATATTTTTATTTCGGATATCCGATAGTTTCGGTTACGATTATGGAGCTCCATAGCATCCTGCGTGTATATGAAGGCTTTTATTAAGAATTACTGGAGCTTTTATTAAGAAACATCAACAGTGTACAACAATATTTTAATTTGATGGCAAAGGCCGCTGTAGTGTGCGATGATCCTAATGGACTTCTTCGACGAAGTTAATATATCGATTCTAGATAATGTTAGTTTAATAAATTGAATTTATATTGTAGCTTATAAATGATGATTGGTGACAGCCGATTACAGATCGGCAGCATCATCCATGCATTTCCACATAATATTGTCATATTGTTTCAATTCCTCATGACCTTATAGGTTATTTTAGAGTTTCGTATGAATAACGTAATAAACGAATTCTAATTTAAAGGGTAAAATTGGGAGTTAATACAGATATATATTGTCAAGTACATAATGTGATATAAAATGAGAGGTCTCCGCCTACTCCGATCTTTACCTTCAATAACTTCCCTAATACAGAACCTGAAATTTTTAATTTCATACAAAAAATATTAATCCTGACGCATAGGTCCATTACAAGTATTCAAATTTTCTAACAAATATTCCCAGATATAATTTCAATGAAAAATCGTTTCCTACGCGAGAACGATTCGAACACGGTCGTTTCTTCACTCTGTAATGGCTTCAAATGGGCTTTGATCTTTATAGTAACATCGTATACTTACACAAGAACTAATTATCAAGTAAATTATAACAATTAATATTTGGGCGCTCATACTACGATATTGTAATACTAACATATCTTTATAGAGAACATTAAAGTATATTTTTGTGACAGTTTAAAAATATTAATATATATAACAGTAGTAGGTAGTATCTGAAAATATAGAAAGCATACAATGTAGCATAGAGGCTTCGTACAACAATGCTGAATTATCAAGTGGGCCGGTGAACCACCGCTCGTTATTAAGAGACATTCACTACGGCCGTCCATTTGCGCGCAACTGCCGTGATGCAGTGCGATGTCTTAATTGTCCATTTGTTCGGACATTCCATACTCTTATGAATGTTGGGAAATAGTGAATAGATTTGCGTTCACCAGGTAACTAGCAATGTACTAGTAATTATGTTATTATTGTCGGGGGCAGAGTCTACGAATTGGAGAATGGAATTAACATCGCGATAATTATTTCCGCTATCTTATAACATTGTACTTGCTGCCTTTATATCGTAAAACGAATATTTTACTAGAAAATAACTAAATATATAAAATTTCAATCCCAAAGTTTGATACAACTTTCATTTAGATATAACACACAATATTTTAATTTCTTATTATAATGACACGCAAAGAATGTAATACACGATGTCAAAAGAAGTTTTTGTATAACATACTGGCCAGTCATAATTTATTTTTAAATTTAAATACTTAAATATCGATTTAAAATTCATTCGATTATAGATATTAGATAGATATTAGATAGATTCGAGATATTATAATTATGAGCTACATTGAAATACCATGTCTCGTCGTCGAAAACATTTCTTATGTAACGAATTTCAGTCGCTAATTTTGTAAGGCGAATAAAGTAGTGGTCGAGTTTTGATGGGTGTAAACTTCGAGTGAGAAAAATAACTTCGGATATTGTATTTACAAAAACGATAAGTTTCGCTAAGTTTTCAGAGTGCTCTACGTTACTTGGAATTGGAATTAAAATTTTCCCTTATTTTCAGGCGTCGAAATTATTTATAAATTTACTCATGTTCAAAGAACCATCATCCAGTGACAGTGAAATCATCGTATCATTTTCATTTAAACAACTGGTAAGTGATGTAACTTATACATCACTTATGTTGTTAAGTTACTTAAAAAAATTTAATCCTAATGCTACAAAATGTTTTTAATTTTCATTATAATAAATTCAAACTAACAACAGACATCTTTGTACAACAATACCAAATTATCAGCACCGGGAACGAGGTGCGGGGCCAGTCATTAAGGCTCATTCACAGCGCGCGACAATATTCTTCATTTACGAGCAACTGCAGCGATGCAAGCAACGCAGTGTGGGTCTGTCTTAATTGTCCTCTTGTTCGGTTATCTTCCTTAAAATTAAGAGGTAGCGAAGGTTCCATTCTGCACAATTTGTAAAAGCATGCATGCATGCATCACCGCCTAGACAGTCAGTCTGTGTTTGCCCCCTTAACCTGGAGATACTGTGGGCTTCAGATGGGGTAAAGCCGTATTTATTCAAATGTCCTATTTTGCAACTAAAAACTATTGTGTTAGGTTTTATTATGATTTAAACAAAAAAACGTATCTATCATTGATAAATCCTTTTAATAATATTTGACTGTTCGTTTTGATATATTTAGCAAATAGAAAAGGTGAGTTTACGAACTGACAAACTGGTTGCATAATGGCCGCGGTCCGTTAAAATACTGATTAATTTAAAAAAAATGTCTTACTTGTAACCAGTACTCACGATTTCTGTATTTTATATCGATAATTGGACTGAATAACATGAATTGTTTAAATTGTAATCGTAAGTACCCGTTACAGTAAAATAATGTACATAATGTCCGCGATATGTGATGTGAATATCTAAAGTAAAAAAATGTGTATATTCGAATTTAAATACCGAACAGACTTGACCGCTGACCAAACGTTGAGACTACCACTTTTTACCCTTAGAAAATTAAACAATCAGCCAAGATGTACAAAACTAATTAAGTACTTCCTTTCTTACCGTCCTCATATTTCTGTGGTCTTGCTGATGTCCATGGGCGACGGTGACCACTTACCATCATGGCGCGTCTGCTCGTTTGTCGGCTGCTAAGATAAAAAAATGCACATCACGTAATATAATTATATACTTAGATATTAACGTTAGGCACGACAATTATATTTTTATAACTATTACGAAACTCCGTCGTATGGTTATGTACCTAATCAGTAATCATAATAACAGGTGTATTTTTGTGTTAAATCACACAAAAATACACCTGCCATTATAATCTGCTTACAATAATAGGTGCATGATATAATATCAACATAATTTTATCTCTATACACACCGATTCAGAGTCGAAAATCAACTGTAAAATTTTTTGATTTAATTTAAATGAGCAACGAAAGCCTCACCGCGACCTAATGAAAGATACATTAGCCTATTTTAGTATTATGAAAATACTGGTCATTACCTGCAGCACTGCGGACTCATTCTAGGTGATGTTATGAGCTACCGCATGAAATGTAACATTGGTGAATAGATATATAACCACGACTGTCCCAGTCCCAAGTTACTGGATCAATGACAATGACAGTAGGTGAAGTGCGAATGAGTTATGAATGTGAATGAGAATGTGTGAATGTGTCCTCGCACTGATTATTTATGTGAATTTCCGATCTTTTTTTGATTCAATGTTGACAAAAAATGAGGCAAATCGATCGAGCCGTTCTCAACTGATGTTCGTTTACGCAAGCGGCCACTAATATATGTATGTGTGTATCTGGCGGAAGAAAAGGCATTTAGACTGTCATTCTCGTCCACTATATAACCAAATTTATAATTTTTAAAATAAAAAAAAAACTCATATTTTTGCACCGACTAGTTTATCTCTGACTGCATTGGCAATAGCAGTTCATATCTGCTTTCCAACGAAACACTAATCTAAGACGAAACAGATTATATTGTATATTAGATTAGATGGGGTTAGTCGACACAATAGATCAATTACATACTTTTACATATGTAAATTCATATTTTAATATCTCGTAAAATTTCATTTCACGGTACGATTAAGGGCTTAGAGACCAACCGATCGCCTCAGATTATAACTATTTCCTCTAGAGACAACGTATAAGATAGCCAAGGGTGAAACGTGCACCTAAAGGCCAGGCCGCAACGGTGCAACTGTTGTAATAAAATCGGCTATATCTATGCTCTGACTCACCGACTCACCGACTCACCGATTACTACATTATATTCATCTAGACGTAATACCCGTGATTAATAAGGCCCATTAACTTTAAACAAAGATTAATTTTCGAACGGATCTCGCTACGAATCCCGAACGATCTCGCGATCGGTCCCGTACTACGAAATATCACGGGCTCAATATTTTATTACTTCATAGGCGATATCATTTTGAATGCTTGGGCAATAATTTATGGTATTTATAAATTCACACTGTGTATGTTGTTTAATATTGTTAATGTTTAATGTTGTGGTAATAATTATAATGAATGAATGATGAATTATTCCGTGTAAATCAGCATTCTTGGGCATACTTGCCATTTTTATTTATTGAATATGTTATCTACTATGATGTATATTCAGTTTTTGGTATACCAAACTTTATGGTAAATCGGACAAATCGCCTAATTTACCATAAAGTTTTACTAGTAAAGTTGATATAAAAATTCCAGAGTTAGAACAAATATCTAATGGGGCAATCAAAGTAACGCTTTAGTTCCAGGATAGTACGGTAAACGTTGATTAGTATTGTACACAAAACAAAAATCCATTTATCGAAATTTTAATTGAACGAAATCAAATGAGGTAGGTGTCGTGGTAAGAGACAGAGGTGCGGTCGACCCACCTGCGCTGGCGCTGATCGATCGACGCTGAATTAACCCGATAATGCTATCCGCCGAATTACTGAATTATCCCGCCGCACCGACTTCTCTCCGGTAACCGGATACGAAAAACGAGCCAGGCAAAACCAGATTTCTTAAAAATATTCACATAAACCAAACGTAAATACTGTACCTGCTTAATTTATATTCTTACTCGTAGTTGAAAACATCTCTTGCAATAATTATTACAAAGGAATAATAAGTAATTCTATAATGCAACACAATCGTGTCGTTTAATCGTTTTATTTTATATAAATTATGTGTTTGTTAATATAAACTTCACATTATCATTTTCAGAATAAAGCAAATAAAATTTTTTTAATGTTTTATGCCATTTATAAGAATAATCTTCTGTTATCGATTCTTCCACGTGTTTGTTAAATTTAAAACTATATCAAGCACTTTAGGCTGCTTGAAACGATTCTTGTTAATCTAATGTCGGATATATTATTACGAAAATAATTACAATATGAAAAATTAAAATACAATACCTCGGCAGCTTGAAGTTATTCAAAGTTTTTAAGTCACACGGCCTTCTCTCACTATAGTCCCTGGCGTTGGCATCCGGGTCCGTGGCGGGTCAATAGCCAACCACTAATTACTATCAGCTTTTATCGGGTTAATTGGTAATTCGAGATGTAAGGCGCCGTTTGTACATCGATCATTACGCATCTATTTTTATTCTAATAAGTAATTTATGTGAACTTTTTAACAGAAACATATTTTATCATTTACTTTGACTAGCTTGGTAACTATTCTTTATTTGAAACCGGTAAAGTTCATTAAAAATATGAAAGGAAGAATATTATTCAGAGGATAGCATTATGATAAATACATTAGGATATATGATAAGACTTTTTCTCACGATCAGAAACCTATTTATGTATATTATTACAAGGTCTCTTTGTTAGTCATTTGTTGTTTTTCTTTAATTAGGCAAAGTCACCTATGAAAATTTTATATTCAATATCTATCTCTGAGGTACCTGAAATTTATGTCTGTCTTTATTAGTTCAACGTTGCCGCCATTCAACTTCGTCAAAATAACTCACTCTGAGTTTATTTTAACTTCAGTATGCAAATGCACTCCAATTAGCGAAGCTTACTTTTCTTGGTAGGTATTACTCATTATTTCAAGCGGGTTTTTTTCTACAAGACGCCACAACCGCCGTAATTAACCATGAACAGGCCAAGTCCTTCAGCGTTTGCTTATTAACGTCTAATCTTTGTTGGCGTCAGCCGGGCTTAATTAATTCAATTAAAGTATTAAGCAGTAGGTGAAGGTTGCGGCCCTCGCGCTTCAAATTTAAAAACTTAACGTTCATCGCCGTAATGACGACTTGGCGAGTATACAAGGGGGAGGCGAATTAATCAAATAATACCGCCGAGGTGCGGGACCGGCGCTCCCCTCCCGCGCCCCGCCGGCCGCGCGACCGCGTGGCTCAGTTGCGACCGAAACGCCGCGAGGGGAGGTGTCGTTGATCCCCGCAAATAACATTACTTTTTTCGAAGTTCTCTGTACAGTTTTTGTTTTAAAGTTTCACGAGGCGGTTTTTGTGTTTGCCTTTTGTCCTGTCGAACTCGAAAGGTACAAGACTGCATTCGGCGGTGTAGTTTATTGAGTTTTACGTTGAGTGTTTTTTTTTGTTATTGTTAAGTTTTTTGTTTGGTGCATCGGTGCCGGTCCGGAGACCGGCGGTCCCAACGAGGCACCGGCCTGGACGCGCTGCGAAGGATCCCAAAGGACACAGCCCTTAGGTAACTATTTGGAAGAAGCTTGGATGAAGTGAGACGTTTGAACAATATCAACAAAACAGGCTAATGTAGCTTGGAGTGCAGTGTTTGTAAACATGTGTTTACAGTATTTCCAGAAATTTATAATGAGTTGATTTCTATAACAGTTGATAACTTGGGAATATAGTATTTTTTGTTTATTGGCTAATACAAAATACCACGTGTGTTTAATTTTCCATGCGGTTTATTAAGTTGAAATCTTAAGACATACGAAGAAGCAAATTTATTATTAAATCTTATATTTATATTGTATATGTATTAATTGCCTACTTGTCTACTAATTAATTTTATGTTAAGTATGTATATTATAACACTTCTTACTTTTATTCTGTACAAACAACTATTTAGGCTATCATCTGTTTCTTATACTTTATTGTTATCAATTAATTTCGCTTAACCAATTAACTCATTTAACTTCGCTATACTTGGAGCCACCCAAAAACCTGTTTGTATAAGACGGTTATGTTAATCATTGTATGAAAGAAATCTTACTTATTATCGTGCATAAAAGCAACCAATTAATACAAAATAATGTCTTTAAGACCTCCAACTCAATTATAAGCGACGGGCTAGAACAATGCTAATTTTGTTTCATCGCCAGGTAAAACTCAATTAAAAAGAGATAATAAAACCATCAAGGATTTATTTACTTTGAACATCAATTTTCTTTAAAATAAACCTCCTTTTAATTAAAGCTTTAACGAAAAACAAATAAAGAAGATGAGGGAGCTAACAACCCTTCGGTGAGAGTACTCGGTGGGATCGAAGAATGAGTTATGAACTTCAGGTTAATTTGTACCTGGCTTAATATATATATATATGTAAACAAACGAGAACACTTAGAGCCGCATTAATGTTAAACAGTAAAAATTTATGATTCGCCTCGATCAGACGAGCATCTACGATCACGTCGGACATTTTACGCGTCACATTACGCCCACACTATCCACGATTTCGACCGGCCTGTGACAAGTACAAAATTAATTTATAAAATATGTCTAAGCAATATCACACGGACCACTTCATTTCATAGCTGGTTTAATTAAAAACGAGTGCCCGCCCCTCCTCTTTTCGGGTTGAAGTACACCCTCCCCGCATGGCCGTCTGGCCCCGCTTATATTTAGATAATTGTACAATCATCTAAATTAATGAGTCTCTCGTCCGGTTCTGACCTCCATTGTATCACATTTATGTTACCCGGCAAGTGGATATATGGCAATTTAATTTTATCACACTAGTGTCTGTTACTTCTTCTAAAGTTCATCTCCATTATGAATTACCTCCAATTGAAATATACTTTGACTTAACAAAATATTAGTTTATCAACAAAGGTCCGAAGTTCGCCCAGATAATAATAAAAAAAAGTTTATACTCACAAATCTCGTCAAATTTACCATTGTAAATAGTGTAAGGCATGTTTAATGTGTTCCTGATGTTCTGTTATGATACTTAAACAAACTTTTCTCTTACCAGAAAGTAATATTTCGCAGACTTGTCAACGGAATTGTTTGAAGGAAATATTTTAACTTCAGGATAGTTTGGTTGTTAATTTAAAAAGCATTACGACGCTATCGAGGCTACTAGCTTGCTTGCTTGCGTGTGCCGTACATGCTAGCAACAGTGTACTACAGAGTTTCACAACTCCAATTTAAATATTTTCAAATACTGTGGAAGTTAACATTAGTTGGCAGAAAATGTTCGATAGGAAAGAGTATATTTATTTAGGCGTTCATAACTGGCACTGTTGACGACGGTGATAGAGCTGAATGCAATTAAAAGTTTCACTACGTGCGTGGACGAGGCGCTGCGAGAATATCTAGCTTAATTTATGCCAGCGATAAGCCCAACTTATGAGAGTCAATTAATAACTTATTTTAGGTAGTAACACTTTCGCGGAGCATCAGCTAGTTTAGTAAAGGTTCAAACTTTATTCGGTTATAAAATTGATCCATGCCTAATAATTCAAATCAATTTAAGTTAACATATTTATCCTTCTAGCCGCGCTGCTGCGGATTTTTGAGCTATAAAGAGAATTTAATTTTAAATCAAATTAGCGTACACTGTCTATCAAGCATTCACCAAATTAAATGCATCAAGCAATAGAACCTCGGGTAGAGTGGGCAGGCTCCCCGGAAGGCCCCGGGCGATCTGTCTAATGAACCCCTGCCACCCCCGCAGCCTGATTTATTAACGAATTAAATGCATTCTACTGCACCCTCATGCAAATACACAGTGTACGCATGTATAAGTATACCGGCGATTAGGACGGAACCCTTTATTAATAAATTAGCCGTTAATCACTAAACCAATCGCAATCTCGTGATTTGCATTAATTACCATTCCTGTTGTGCTTGGTATAGAAATTGTTTTATGAAACTTGCATTTTTAATTGGAAATTAATTTTCTCATCTTCATATAATACATTATGCCATAGGTTAATTCATACCAATGTTTTGTGACTCCGTGCAGCCGTGTAGTACTTTAAGCCTGGTATGTTTTTTATAACTAGATAATATAATACCACTTGTTTGTAGAATAAATAATGAAAATTATAGGCAAATAAATTTAATATCGATTTTGGTATGATGCTCTCTAAAAGCGGTCAACGATTACGCCAATTATTATTTCATATATATTTTTAATGATTATTATTATTAATATATTAGTCATTGTTATTATTATTTCATTTATAATCTAATTATTATTTCATTTATAATAATATGATATGTTCACCTACTTATAATTTAGTAGCAATAATTGTACGGATAGTTCGCTAATGAAAGTTTGCTTTAAGCCATTTCAAATTGGTGCCATGGTGATTTTGAAAGTTCCTTTGTTATTAAACCTGACATGAATGGCCGTGAATTTTGGTAATTAATTGCATTTGCAAGCCACTTCGTCATCAATTTTGAACACTCATTTATTATTGTAATAGATTTTGAAGGAAAATGTTTTAGTGATATAAATAATAGTAATCGGAAAATTGTTTGAATTCATTTTGATTGTTGCCTGGTAAGGATATTCAAATATTCAATTTATAGGCAGATAAATAGAAACAATATTGCATGTACTGTACGATCAAAACCTAATAATCAATGCAGAATGTGTATGCATTTAAGTATTGAGCTCGGAGACGGTCTACTCATATTATTGTTTCATCCATTATTCACCACCGACGAGGGTCGGCGCTACTAAATTATTAACACACCACCCTCCTCCTGCTAGCTCATGGGTGATCTTATATCCATTGAGATAAGATCACACATACTTCCAAACTTCCGCATAGTTTTTGATGAAGAATGTTGAAGGTAAATTTGTGAAGTAAAGTAATCACAAAATAAGTGTTGGTCAATAAATTTCGTACTCAGTTCTTCATAATAAAATAATATCCTGGACTTTACTTTTAATCTCTTTTTCACTGTGCATTGATACCCTACTTGGTTCTTAGTTTCAAACACATTTCCATATTTTCTTAGTTTTCTATCGATATGGCTATGTAATCTATCTGACATCAAGCGACCATTAACCCCATAAGCATTTTTGAGGATTAATCTTAGTTCGCGAGTTTATAAGTAGGTATGAGTCATAAGACAAAGTTGATGAAGCAGCTTCTCACCAAAAATTTCATCTAATGGTAGCGGTCAACTCAAGTTCAGAGCGGGAGAACGATACGATACGACTGTGCCTACTACACCTGTCTTAATAGTTCTTAGTAAATTTGACATGCAATAAAATATATGAATCATACATGCAATAATTCAACTCGAATCCAGATGTATCCATGTACATATAATTACTGAGATACACGGTAAATCTAAGGATCTATATAAGGATTGAATTGGAATTCTCATTGAGTCAGTAGGCTCAGAGAAACACCTGCTTTGATATCGCGCATGCCCTCTACGTAAGTCCACATTGAGGAAACCGGTTTTGATTACAGGTTATAGTTACTAAAGTAACGTACAGATACGATTGGCGGAAACGGATTTTTTAGATTTGGAATATTGTTGTATGCGTCGACGATGAATACGAGTTATTCGATTAGTTTCAAAGGATACTGTTACGATGATAGTTATGTGTTTATGTGTAACCTATAATTATTAAGTATGTAGATTCGGTATATTTACGATAGACATTTAAAATATAAAAGAAGTGCAATGTTAATATTTTATTATTTATATACCGACCCTGACGAAAAATACCAGATGATCTGTTTCGGGATCTTCAGGGTAATGTTAGATTAATATTTTTAGCCATGTGAACCTCGACGGCCATACAGTAATAGCATTAATAACATTTGTAAGTACTGTTATTTATCGATAACACAATATTTATGTCAATAGTTTACGTTTTTTTCTACTTTGTGACAATTACATACGTAGTGCTAGTATCAAAGGAAACGCTAACGTTCATATATCATTTTATCTTCTCTCGACCAAATAAACATCCTATTTATATTTAGCAGTACTCGCATAGGTACTTATTTACAGACCGATTACCGATCCCATCCATTATTCCAGGAAGAACAAATTTACGTCGTAATACAAAAATAAACAGTCACCCACAGTTTATTTGTTCTGTGCGACGGTCCCCGAACTAATGATTGCTCAAGGAATTTGAGGATAATGAAACGACATTTTACCATCTCTATAGTGGCGATTCCCGGTGATGGTGGCTCTGCTTACGTTGATTACAAGAAAGTTACATCTACAAGTTATTGACTTCTAATATTTGGCGCTATTGCTGGAAAGTTAAGTTCAAGGTAATATTATTGGCGTTGACTGAGTAATAGATTTTAGGAAAGCACATTTGATTCAGAAACCTCACGATCCATCAGAATGGAGGCAATCAAAGGAGACTATAGCGGATTATAATTAATAAAATATCACATGATTTATACATAAAAGAAATTTCTAACAGTATTTTATCTATATTATCCTGGAAACAGACTCCCTTGATTGCAGCCATTCTGACATGACTTGTGATTTCTGTATCAAGCGAATTTATCCCTTCTTCTGCATTCTATTAAGTATCGATAAATTCTCAATATGGGTAAATTATACCATAAAGTTTTGCCACAATGGTCAAATGATAAAGAACCTTTAAATAACATAATAAACCAGGACATCAATATTCGAAGAAGTATAACCGAATCTTTTGTAATAAGACTTACTCATTACTAACAGCATTGACTTTGGTATCCAAAATAGTATAATCGAAGTGCTACTCAAGCTTGGGCCACGAATATATGTAGGTCAGTCACCTTCTAACCTATTTAAATGTTCTGGTTGCCAATTTTTCATTTAGAGACAACTAGATGACAATGTTAAAATTGAGTTTTTAGTAGATTAATTCATTGTTTTAGATAAGTTCTAATTGAATTATAACAGATAGATTACTAACAGCAATCGGGCGGACTTGTTCGAAATTTGAAAAACATTTTATTCAGGCAATTGAATCCTGCACCTGCGTTTGAATTATGTTGCCACTATTTGTCATCATTTTCTTCGTTGAAGGAAAACATCGTCAAGAATTCTGCATACGTATTCATCGGAAACCGCATTATAATGTTCTCTATAAAATCTGCCAACCGGTACTTCGTAAGCGTGGCGCACTATGAGCAATTAGAAGACCTGCGCAGAGCAATGTGACTATTATGAATTGCGATGACAAGATAAAACATGTCTATATCTGTGATAAATAAGACTAATAATATAATTATTTTTTAATGAACACAAGCGTCCATTTTACAGTAACAGACTTTATGAACAACCATTCAAATCCCGTACGTATTTGTTACTTCCTAAAGTAAAGATATACCTGAAGAGCTACCGGACAAAGAGTCGACAGGTTGACATTATTTATGTGCGCGAGATTGTTGCAAGTCGTTATAAATTTATTGCGTTATTATGATCACTTATAATTTGACGTTTTACCGGTCGTAAACGTTAGTGGCAATGATAATAAAGCAACCCGTAACAAGTGCTCTGCAAAAATTATTCTTGAGATTGCATTGTTTTATACAGGCTGTTCGAACTTGTTTGTTACATTTAAGATATTTTCTTAATACATAGCTATCTATGTCTTTACTGTGGTGATGATATGATATCCTGTGTGTGTGTGAACAGTATGTGATCACTATTACTGACTTCGAACGGTCTAGTGGTGGAAAAATAAAACAACTTTTACTTTGCTCAGAAGTAAATAATGGACTGGTATATTTTTATTATGAACCTTGCTTATTCCCGGCTACAGTGTATTTAGTTCTACCAATGACATTAAGTTTTATTTAATTAACCAATTAGAATAGTAAATTTTCTAACAATCAAATAAAGCAATAATAATAACAAACACATACGCATAATATGTTACTAAACTATTTCATTCGATTGAAGTGGCGACAAAACCTCTTATTTCTTTCAGTTTCAATTATTTCTATGTAATTACGCAATAGATTTAGATTTACATTTCATGTATAGTAGTACTATTATACAAAATTATGTTAGTACAGCAATTCCTATAGGTCTAACGAATTGGACGCACAAAGGGAAATTGTAATATATTTAAACATCAGTTATAGCTCCGCAGTACTTTCTTTCTAGTACGACTAGATCAAAAAAAGACTCAATTCTTTTCATGATCATAATGAAATTGTTCTCTATGACTCCGCTGTCAAATGTAACGCTCAACGGACTCGTGACCAGTACAGCGAATTGTCAATACCTTTCTATACATATAATAAAAATTTAATTGATCGCTTTCTGTACGTGAAAGATATTTGAGAAAAACTATAAATAGGGACCTTTATTAATGCAATGGAACCCAGAACAATAGTAGTTAGATTTTTGTTTGTTTGTCTGTGCGTCAATGCGCGCTATCTTAGAAAAGGCTTATCTGATTTCGTTATGGTTTTCACTAATGTGTTGCATTAAGAATCACTTAATATTTAAAATTCCTTTCGTTTCGATCCGTCAATAGATAAAAAAGTTATAAATTAACTTAAAACAATGCAAGTGCTATTTCTAAGCGTAAGGCGTTTTTTGAAGCGAAGCGAGTACGGTTTGCTTGTACATAATACGATCCGTAATAAAGCAATTTATTAAGAAACAA
The DNA here is from genome assembly GCA_003671415.1 of Megathymus violae. NCBI lineage: Eukaryota > Metazoa > Arthropoda > Insecta > Lepidoptera > Hesperiidae > Megathymus > Megathymus violae. The sequence goes on from PDGT01000005.1 coordinate 9,531,235, forward strand.
TTGCACGTTTAACACTTCAGTAAAAACGGCAAATACCGCCGCAAGTGATTTTGTAATCCAACTCTTTATCAGTGTCAGTTATAAACACTTACCTTGATTTATTTAATTCTTATTGTCTCGCCACAGTTTTACGAAGGTAACTTGTTAATTTTACCATTTATTGATTTGTTCGTAGTAAAAGAACGTGCTCTTTATCTTGTGTTACATGGCCACTGTAACCTGAGCTGTTGCTTCCAACATCAACTAAAATTACAGTTCTGTTTAAAGTCCATCACCGATGTATGGCATCTGTGGAATTCAAACTAAAAAGCTAAACTGCAGATACATGCTTTACTCCTGAATTTGGTAGCTCTAACATTCATTCGTCAGACCTTATCGAAGTATAATGCTTTATGGAGGAGGTTCGGAGACTTCACTGAGGACCAAAGTTTGTAAATAAAAATTCTTCAAATAACTGTGAATAACCTAATAAACCTAGAATGCAACATTCTACAAAGTGAGATACACCATAAAATGTTTCAATTTAGAAAGAGATAGAACATTGTCTTCTGCTCGTAATCGTTGTAGTTGGTACATAAAATGAAAGCACATCATATGATCTTTATTTGTAAGGTCAAAGGAGTGAAAATGCATTGTACAACGCGTCATCGTGAAACTAACCAAGGTAGATATGTATATCAAGGCATGCGGCCCACAGTTATGCCAGTCATCCGTTTTGATTGTAGAGGGTTTTCTGTGTTGTAATTGGTAATAATTATTGTTTAGAGAATCGTTTATTATATTAACTGGTATCAAATTCATATCACGAATAACATCGCCGTGTTATTAAGGTACTCATAAAGTTTATTTAGTCTTTTTGGAAGTGTATGTGTAAGATTGTTGGCACAGAATTTTTAGTTTTCAATTTATAATTCTATTAAAAGGACATGTGGCTGCCATTTTTGTTATAACAATTAAATAAAATGTCGATTAAACTTTGCCAGATTATTAAGCAAGGTTTGGATAGGTTTAAACTTCGTTGTATTTCTTACATATTAATTAAATGAAGTTTCCTAAATCCGAATCTAAATGAGAAGGGTACAGTGATTTATGTAGGCTGCAGGGAACCGACATGTTATCGAGAAATATCTGAACCGTATCTCATTTAGCTAGCTAGGATTAGTAGCACTATTAAAAAAACATTTTCATAAATAATCTCAATATACCCAGCAGTGCAGCGATGTATCTAATTCTGACCCATGCATTACTATTAATGATAATTTTCAGTTTAATGACACTGTCTCTAATAGCAATATAATTAATTTGTCCTAAAAATACAATTGATTAACGTTCCTCAATATATCTTTATTTACGATCTAAGTGAGGATATTTAATGAACGCTAATAATTAAATGATAGCAACAAAAACGAGTTACACATAAAATACACGTTACCGTAGCAACGGGGTTCCAAACAACCGTTACAAAATGACATGTTCCGAAGGGGTTTAAATAGAGATACACGAAATGACTTTATTTTTACATATTTCAATGTACAATAACAGTATAATAAATAAATTAAGGTAACATTTAATATCCTTCTCTAATCCTCAATAAAAATTCGAAAGCTACCAGTCCAAGTTATCGATTCCCATTAATAGATAGTGTATCGTGAAATAACAATGGCAAGTTTTCGAAGCCAAGCTTCAAATTTAGAGAAATACAAGACTTCCTGTATTTCCCAAGGCATCGATAACCTATCACACCTAACTTGTGTAAGATCTCCCGTTTTTATACAAAATAAATCTTCTGTACACTTTTTTTAGAGGCTGTTGAGTGCCTAATGAGGAGGCCTGGAAAGAGCATGTAGTGGCAATATATATATATATATATCGATGTATTATGCATGATGTCAGCGGAAGGATTTTTTTTGTAATAATAATATCTATTAGATCGCTCAGCCACCATCGACAAGGTTTAATGACGTCTCGTTCACGACTACAACAAAGATAAATGCGAAATCGTACCCCACTAAAAATAACACAACTAATTAGGGATGTCTAATGCATAGAGAAATATCGATGCAACAAACGAATTGTTATCGAAACTCTGTATTATATATAGCTGGGCACGTAATTCATAACATACAATGCAAAAATTGATCAAGGTGCCAAAATCATGTTAATAATATCCCAATATTAAGGGATACTATGAGATAATGATAAAATAAACATTCATACTACGCGTAAACACCTTTCACTAAACTATATTTTTACTTATAATGTGCGCATCATGTGTACTCGTCATAATACCTGAGTTTAAAATAATGATTGTAATATTTTTCGAACAGCAGTAAAGAACGGGTAAAGACAGCCCATATATCACCGGTCGTCATGGCAACGGGCGCGCCAAACAACTGGCGTGGGAGAGTGTGGACAGCTTAAAATTAGTAGGTATCTACAATAGGCTTGTTTATCGAATGGTTGCGTTGCGTGGTGGATATTTATCAATTGCATGAATAATTTCACTAATTCACGTTTAGTTATGAATTTTGAATAAAAATTTGTTATTACTAATGTAACGGCTATGAGGATTTATTTTTACATCTTTATTAAATATAATAATTTAAAAAAATCTCGCCAATCAAAGGAGAAATGAAAAATAAAAGGAATAGAGTGAGTCCTCAAAAACTTGAGTGACCCATAAAATGCTATAAAATATTTTTTTTTATGTTAACCACCGACAAACGAGCAGACGAGCCACCTGATGGTAAGTGGTCACCGTCCTCCATGGACATCAGTAACAAAGGTATCACTGACGCGTTGTCGGCCAAGAATTGAAAAGAAAGTAAGAAAAAAATCCGGAACACGACGAGTCGTTTGGCGGCTGCACAAACAGGAGGGTGGTAGCTACTGAGGCAAGCTTCACAGAAACATAATAACACTAGTAATAATATAAATAACTTAATAATAATACTCATAATATAATCGTAACGAGAAGTCCTACTACCAAGCAGGCCGGCTTCTGTCGCCTCTTACGACAGCCTTTTCTGCCATCATGGGATTGGGGGGAGTATTGTAGACTGCCCCAATAAGGCATATAAAAAATTAAAAGGACATTATAGAGTTACAACACAACTACTGTAACTTCGAGAGTAATTTATAGTGTCTGTCTGCCTGTACATTCCGTTTTTTGGCAAATTTCATGATAAATTTTAGTGTTATGACTCACTGACATCAATTTGACTATTATGAATTTTTTTTATCTGTCTGTATGTCCCATTATAACTCGAGAATGGCCCGACCGATCTTAATGAAAATTGGTATGTAGTGAGAGAACGTGATAGCGCAGAATTTTCATTAAAATCGGTCAAGCCGGTCTTGAGTTATTTCGGGACATACAGACAGACAAAAATTTTCAAATTGGTCAAATTGATGTCAGCGAGTCATAAAACGAATATTTATCATAAAATTTAACAAAGAAGCGGAATATACAGAGAGAGAGGTTCTCCACAGATTTATTTAGTAGTATAGTTCGTTCATCCCGAACGAAGTCAGAGGAGGCCGCTAGTTTATAGATAATAATGTAAAATAAATTTCAAAACCATATTCAACAACATTTCGCCTCAACCACATAATGATCGACATCTGATCCTCAGACACATTGTCGCCATCTTCCAGAAAGCCCAAGATATTGTGATGAGCGTCAGCTCAGTGGCGTAGGTAATTACCGAGTGACTCAGCAGTGCTTTGTTCCGCAGGATCCGCGAACAAACTTGTTTTAATTAATTTCGTGTCTCGAACAAGCCTCTAGCTGATTGTTATCTACTTAGTTGCTGTTAGCTCCGGACGCCCAATAATGAAGCAACATATTGTTCTATGAGTTGCGAAAGGACGTAGTTGGAGAAACGATGGAGAAATATTAGTAAATAGTATTTTGAGAAGCTTTTGTGGCTTTTTTATTTTATGAGAAAGATATTTTGCTTGAGAAAACATACATATGTCGTCTTTGATTATGAACAACTTGCTAAATTATTTCTCAAACTCAATCATAGCTGTACGTACGTGTGAACCTCTCGCAAAAACAGTAATAAATTATAACAATCTACACACTTCGTAAGGCTAGAAAATATCGTACCTACTCAACTGTACTAATCTGTATAAAGAGGGAAAAAAACCTAAATCTAATTCGTACGTTTGTAATTTTAACATCATAGTTCTTAACAACACAACTGTACTCGTAGTTAACAGGAATGACTTACATTTTTTCAAGAATAAGAAATAAATGTATCTAGGAATTTTCTTGTTACTACACTAATTGTTTGTTTTTCGAAATGCTGAAGTGATCAACATATAATTTTCGCTTGCTACAATTAGTATATTTTATTTACCTGAGCACACCCAGGGCGCGTAGCTCACAGTGGCATCACACGAAGCAAATAACGAGCTTAGTGGTTCTCTCCAGCATTACGTACCACTAAATGTATATTCAATGTAAACAGCAGTGCTCCTTTTTACAGGAATAACTACATACCTTGCAGCCGACTAAACTAGTTCTACTGATTTTACCGTTCCTACTCTCACCGTTCGATTAAAATAATAACAATCTTAGCTTTCTGGAATTCCTTGCAACAGATTCAGGATTTTGGTTTGCAATGTCATGTTTTATGAATGACCTGACCGTCTGATTAAATGTTTGGTATATTTTCGGAATTTAATGAATATTTATGCTACATATAAAGCTAAAGCTCCATGGCGTCTTAGTTGACTCTTACCGAAGAAGGCAAATGACGCAGCACCATGAAATGCGATTAGTAAAAAAAACTCCATTTGACTACCTCTTCCAAAGGGTTTGCGTCGTAGATCCGCATTAATTTTGCCATGTCATCGCGGATTTTAATTATATACAATGATTAATTATATGTAACGAGCAAAGAAAGGGAGAGGGGGTGATCGCTGATTGATGAGTCTCCTTATTCTTGCATCTTGGCTTACTTATTGTCTTATAATATTATAATATTAATTGTGACTTTTATCGCCATATTTCGTTTCATTGTTACCCGTGTAGACTATCTAATTTGATTTATTCGACGCTGAGTCACTACGCTTATTAATTTAAAGTTAACGAAGACAATGGTGTCGCTCACTTCGGGCTGAATCATTCTTGGTAACCTCATTTGTAATTACCCTTTGAGGTTTTTAATTCGGTTCTTAATTTTAGATTAGGATTTTTATTGAAGAATAATTGAACTCTGTTTCATTTGATGTATTCTTCTTTTGAATTACATTGTGATTTCATTCGTTCATTTCTTTATCTAAATTCACAACCAACAAGCTTAAAAAACATGTGTAAAGTATGTTCGCATTGAAACACTACCAGGTTGGTTATATGTACATCTGTGTGAATACAAAGTTGTAAACGTGGCTTATCTACGTCTAAACACAATGAGCCATCTGTTGGAGCTTGTCGACTGACGGTATCCATGACCTATTGACAGAAATACATTCGAATACTATCTATGTAAAGGACACCGACTGCACCGAGACAAACAAGTCGTGTTAAATAGAAATAAAATTTGTTTGGATGATATTATGTTGTAGGAAAGGAAATAGTTCATGATTCACTATGATGTGAAAGATTTTACATAAGTATAATAGTTTACTACAGACCACCCTCTTCTGTTTTATGAATAAGTGTTAATTTGTGTAGTTTGAAGACGCTTTTGTTTCTTAACTAAAATTATAACCATTGCAAATATTATTTACTACTAGGCAAGTGCTACTACTACGAACAGCCCTCAATTCGCTTCAGAAAAAGCTACATCGTACGTTTTGACACAGCACCTACATTGTTTTAGGAATGGGTTTTTTATTCTATGAATAAGAAACATATTAATTTAATATAATAGCTGCAGCCAGACAGTTGAAATTTTATTCACTGCCCTCTTAATAGGATGTCCACATTAATTAAATATTCCGCGCGAACAGATCTTTATTAACCCCTGGATGAAACCTATCCCAGATTATGACCCATAATATAAAGTACTCATACGCCAAGAATCGATCAAATATATTCAGTGCTTTTAGTGTGATACGTGGTAAGGCAGGTAGATACAAAAAAATCTCAAAAAAAAATTTCATCCTCCATATCGATAAAAAGTCTACCTACCCACATTATAATTGAAAAAAATATTTAATGTACCTACATATTTTACCTTGTTACAATGTTATTGTAGACTAGCGCCCGGTCCCGCTTCGTTTGGGTTGAACATTTCATTATTTTTTTTTATACTTTATATATATTATATATGTCCATCCGGAATAATGCACGTTTAAACTGGTAAAAAAATTCATCAAATAGGGGCCGCGATTCTGGAGATTACTTTTCGCATATACACAAACTCGCAAAATTTGCACTTTCTCTTTACAATATTAGTATAGTAGATAAGTAAGGATAGATAGGTGAAAATAACAGTAGATTTTGCTCATAGCGATTTAAATGTTGTATTTGTTAAAATTCTATTCAAATCAATGCACACATCATACATGTTGTGATTATACAGAATATTTCTTACACATACCTTCGGAATCCTTTGACATTCCCATAGCTTAAGCCAAAATACTACAAGAACACAATCACACAGACCAAACATAAACGGTCATTTATTTCAAGTATGATATAAATGTTGTAATTCATTTTGAAACTACAAACAAAATATTGTTTACTGAAAATCCTTATCATTTAATTTATCAGTAATAGTAATTCTGATTAAGAAATTACTTAATGATGAAAATGTGAAATTTTTTTTTCTAAGAAATCGAAAGGTTTTTTTCTATTGTGGAAATGCTTGAAACTATTAGGTAAAGTAGATGATAAAACGGCAGTCCGAATTTATTATCGACGTAAATAGAAGATCGAGAGTGCTGACTCGATGTAGGTTATTTAACAATCTGTTACATTCCAAATTTAAATCAGTGGAGTGATCTGTTACTCCGTTTGATACAATTCTGCCGTTTCTTACAATTTATGCGCATTCGTGTTATGTGCGTTTCTAAACTTTAGATTACTCACAGTACCAAAGCGACACCACGTTGATGCAAAATTGCAAAAGTATGAGGAGATCTATATTGGTTTAAATATTTCGTTATATTTCCTTATGTGATCAGTCTGTTCATCGAGAACCAAGTAGTAAACAAAAAATTATATTATTATTATGTTTGTATAACATCCTACTAAATTAACGCATGCCACTTATTCTTTTCGTATGTGACTTACAGAGATTCCCACGTCGTTCGAAGTTATTTTTCGTTTATCTAATCTTCTCGGGCCGTGATATTTGCACACTGATAGTGACATGGCAAGTGACCTATTAAATTGGCACTTTAAAGTTAAAAATTTTATTACAAGAATAATGTAATAATCAATTTCATGAAAACCAAAAACCAACCAAACGTAGATCCTTGGTAACTAAGAACGTTAGCTTCTTTTGCAATTGTACTAGTAATGGTGTAATGGTTAAGTTTAGGTTTGAGTTAAATTTTGTAATACATACAAATCAATTTTATCTCAAAGAATAAAAACACTCGTTCGTTTGTCCAGTAACATAAAAAGTTACTTCGCCTACAAATATGCATATTTTATTTACGATTTAATATCGAATATTCATGACATACGAGTATTATGTGTATAATATAAATCATTCGATTGACGAAGGCTGGCGCCGTAAGTCCATGAGCAAAGTAGGTCGTTATCAAGTGTAAGTATCATACTCTTCACTTTCAAAAATGTTATTATAAGTTGTTGTATGACTTAGTGGGATTCTATTAATAACATAAACATGTAGTAAAATATTATTGTAATTTTATTAACTGTCTGGACAATGGTAATTCGTTCTCATCATTACGATTCAAGAAATCGGATTCGGGCACCACGATCAAACATATTCACCCTTATAAATTTCACATCAATTTAGTCACTGAGATTTGTGCGCATTCTTTAAAAAATGTGTTAGTGGTGATGAAATACTTTCTGACGAAATACTACGAAATTTGCTAATTATTAGAAAACTTCAAATTTACATTTTCAGTTAAGTAAGTTATCATCAAAAAGTTTTACATAATCCCCCTGATGTTGTTAATTCCCATGATATAATGTAAGTAAGGCTATAAGTTAACCTTTCGTTGTAATGATATCAATACACGCAACAGGTAACAACGGAAAAACTGAACGTAAGTAATGCGCATATTTGATAAAATAGTCCCAGATCGAAAATATCTGTTTTTAGCAGCACTAAACCATGTTCCCGTTTCGAATCGTGCAAATAATGCAAACTTAATATAAATAACCGTTTGCCCCGCGCCGCGTTCCACCGGAGGGTGTCGTCCAAATTGGCAACGGTTCGCAAGGGTCCTTCCCATACGTTAAATACGCAATTGGAACGCGCTACAATCACCCAAATGAGCTCCCGTCAATGCAATCAATTACGCATCTTTTTGGAGCTGGGGTGCCAGGGTGCCTCTCATGAGTTCACTGGGTCACTTCGCTTATTACTTACATTTAATTATACTTATAAAAAATTCAACTAACAGGGTCGAATCCGTATTTCAGGTTAATTCGCTTATTACTTAGATTTTCAATATACATGCTTAGAAATGAATGAAAAAATGAAATTAGAATGAAAGAAATTATTCCTTTGTCGAATTATTTGGTCTCTGACGTTTTTCTGCTACCTCTCATCGGAATGAACGATGTAGTAACCTACGCTGGCGTCCGCGCTCTTCTCGCTTCGTTAGCTATTAGTGAATACCTATTTAAACTTGGAACAATGAGACCTTAAGAAAAATTCAAATTTGACTACTCACTTGTATTTTTTTTTTGACGACGCCGTAGCCTATTTGGTAGTTAGCCTGCCTGCGGCCGAGGCAGACATGTATGTGACAGAATAATGTTTGTTTTCCGGATCTGAGTGTTTGTGATGTCATATTTGTGTGGAATATGAGTGTGTGATCGTTTATTTGTTATTTGTTTAGTGTCACAAACAGATGAAACATAACTCTATGTACACCTTTTCGTAATAAGGGAATCTCCTATAAAGTCGATTTAAATTTAATTAGTAATTTTTCGTTCAATTAAAAGACTTATAAAAAAGTCCACGAATTTGCACTCATGGGCGTAAATTCATGTTTAATTTTCATTTAAACATTAACCCAGTCGCTTAATGTCGTGTGACATAAGTTTCATTAAACTACTTTGGTTAAAATTAGAATAGTACGTAGATAATTTTGATACACTCGCTTTCGTTATGCTTTCGTTCACACCAATATTATGTTTCTCACTTTTTCCTCAGTGAATTATCTTGTACCGATTAGAATAATAATAGCAGTTATAGGCGTCAGGCAGTCTGGAGGGGAAGCAAATCGGCGGGGGACCCTGCCGCGTCGCTCGTTAGCTTCACAAACATTATATAAATTATTTTTATCTACCAATTTACCCCAATCGAGTGTGTTGATTCGCTGACAGCTATCATTTATTGTTAACAGTAAGGTACATATATTGCACGCTGAAAGATCATCGGTTGTTAATAGAAGGTCGCGTATACAATAAAACTACTACTAAGCGCTGTAATTCAACATTTTTCACTATAACAATAAAACTAATTTCATTTGAACTCATTAATAAGGATGCAATTTAAAAAAAGTTACCAGTCAATACTTTTTGGTGTAACTGTGAAAAAATTCGAATACGTAATTTAAGAATCAGTACGGTGGCACCATCATTCACTGTATATGAAATATCGTACACCACACACTGATACACAGAATGTGGAAAAATTTCGGAAATTACTTTTTTTTTTAATTTAAAATTCTTCTTTGCCCACTTCAATATCTCAAGTAATCTCGCTGTAATAGAATGTTTTCCGCTACTGATAGATGGTGTTTATAAATGCACGGTTAATAAATTGCAAAAATATTTTTTTTGGTTTCAGAACGATTACATAAAAAATACAATTATAATTACTTCAAACTGAAATTGGTTAGCTTCAACAATTAACAAAAAGCCAAAATGATGATAATAAAACGAACCCAGTGAGTTCCGGTGCGTAGCCCCGAGGCATATCTCCGGCAACACACAAAAGCGGTCTCTTATCGTTGCGTTTCGATGAATTAGCATAACTCTCATTTACATGTACCGACGCGTTATTTACGACTGGGAGATGACGGATTTTCTTCCGCTCCCTCCGCGGAACCCCGAACGCAATGGCAACGTTTTATTAATGAAAAGTACATCCGTGCGAGCCTCCGACGCTTTCAAATGAAGCGTTCCATAGCAGGCCTTGATACGTGCAGTATGATCGAGCTTCAAATAAAACTGAAGTTCCATTTGAATTTGGTAATGTGTCTATGCGCTCCAGTGGCCGCATACAAGTGACATCACCTGGAAAAATACATATTTGGCCATAAGACCGAGTTTAGTAATCTTTATGTAATAAATTCTATTAGGATTAAATACTTGTCACTATACTCCACTTAAAGGGATGGACAAGTTTTAATGATTTTTTTTGTATACGTTTAAGTGGGTCTCTGGATTGTTTAGATTCACGAATTGATCCGGTGGGAGGTGATTTTGCGATCGGGTGCATGTTCATTTGTTCATATAGAACGACATCCGCCAGGTCCGCTAGTAACCCATAATTTTTATTAAACTTTTATTAACATGAATTTTTTATGGTAAGAAATCATGACATTTATAAATTTGACAAATAAATATACTCATACCTCCGCTTTAAAGTTCCCTGTGTTGCGGATGGCGTGGACGTACACAAATATAACATCACAAATATTTGTGTCCCATATATATTTCCCTCGGCCGGGAATCGAACCCGGGACCGTTCGCTTGCTATACTATGTCACTACCAACTAGGCTGCACGGTCGTCAATAAAAAAAATAGAATTTTTTTTTTAAATCATAATGTTTATATACAGTACGTAATCTTTGATGCGTCTGTTAGACCTGCAGAACGACTTTGAATTAATATTCACACCACATAAATGCTCTGTTAAGATGATGGTTCTACAAGATTCTATTAATAAGTTCAATGTTAAAGTAGAATGAAAATATCAATATTCATTTGAATATTGAACAACAATTAGTGTTGGGCCAACTAGTGTTAATATTATGGCTTCATACATATTGAGATATCAAAACTTTAGTTTGGTGATTTAAGAGCACTGAAACAAAATATGGCAACGAAGATATTTATAACACGAACTGTTTGTTTCACGCAACATAGTTGCAATTTAGTCTAATATCCTGCGAGTTAGAGCGGTGCGGTCAATGAACTCTTTGCTGCGCTTCGTTAAACACACATTACGCCGTATCTTTATATTTAAACCGCATTATACTATAATATTAATTAAAATTTAAATAATAAACTGGAAATTTTGACACAGAAATTATCTTGATGTGCAAATTCAATGATAACCTAAAAGATGTTTCCGGCATGTTCTCATATAATTGGAGAGTATCTGTATTGGTTCACTGAACTAGAATAATAAGTGGCCAACAGCAAGTAAGTGCAGTTTTTAAGCCGATTTAACACCTTCGATAAGGTTTAACTGCTGATATATAAAGATACAAAATTTCTAAAACCAATCATTTTAGCTCGAAATCTCGTCCAATCGCGTCGCTATTACTAAACGGTAACTGCGAAAATTTTGATTTTGTTATTTGCTTTTTATATAAAACCATGTCTCTAGTACAGTAAATATATCAATAACAAATTTTAATCACAATATACCATTTTTTATACTGTGGACCGCGTATTTTTTGTTGTTTTCTAATTTATAATATACAATTACTCACAATTTCACACTTGAGTTCATTCTTGGCAAAAGTTGCTTTTCCCTATTATCGATATACTCATGCAGCCTAAGACACTTAATTAGTAGTTATAATCGCATTAAAATTACAAAACCTTTTTTTTTATAAAATATGCATTATCACTGTAGTATTCACAAATGCGCAATCAGCTTCACGTTTCCCTTCAACTTAAAATAAATACCTGTAAACGGAACTGCATCCGTAAAATATAATTAGGAATCTGAAAGGCCTAATGGCTGGTACAAAAGAGTCCTTCGCAAACAGTCTACTCATCGCTTAATGTTTTAATGCGCTCTAAAATTAGGGAGCACTGATAAAATGGGAAGCGAATCTTAAATTACTCACTTACAGGGTAGTTATCCGAAAGAGCTTTTAAATCATTCACAAAACACTAATGGACGTGGGGTGAGGGGGGGCAGATGTAGTCCTCGGCGAGCAATGAAACGAAATAGACATATAACAATATAAAGGTGTGTGTCTGAGTTACCGTGAACTGCAGTTGGCCAGTTGTGCCGCAGTATCACAACCATACTAGAGGTACTTTGTTCAAAATGTTTATATTTTGAAAATAAAGATAATGTGAAAGTTTATATATGAAATAACTATTTACACATATAAACATTTACGATTCTAAAGTAGAACTCCTTGAGGATGGCCGAGGATAAAAAAAATGTCACATATACGAGTATGTCTGCATTAGCAAAGTATCTGAATCCCACGGTTGGCAGGCAGGGCTACATAAAAGCCAAGATTACCTGCAAAACAAAATCAGGTTACGAGGAATATGTGCTCTGAATTACAATACCCAGAATTAATACAGTACCTATTTCATTGTTGTTGGAAATAGTCATTAATGTAACGACTTCTTAGATTTTCAATCAGTACATTTTGTAATCTGCGTCGCTTTAAACCATGATGCAATACAATATATATATACTTCAATATTTATATTTTGAACAAACTGGAGCGTAGTACCCTTGAGGGTTACCAGGCTTGAAATAACATCGAGGACATTTCTACCATACGCTCGTTTAGAATATATAACAAATAAATGTGATAAAGCTAAGAATTGAGGTTTTACGATAAAATTCTGGACTGGCATTAGAGTAAATAATATTATAAAATCGCCACTAAAGATCACTTATTGATATCCCGATTGCTTCTGCTGTTATTTTTTATTCGGTACCTTTATCGTCTACCTTCCTACCGGCACTTCAATAATATAAAGAAATTCAAAATGTGTTTTATGCCTTATTCTAATTTGATCATATTGAATATCTATAAAACCCACATATATATTTCATTTTATCGTTTGTATACTATTTTAAAGTGAAATTTTGGGTATTGTCCCACAAAGCCCAGAAGACTGGCATTCGTAGTTCTAGGGAACTGTTGCAGGAATAATAAATGTCGAGGGGTCTGTGAGGGGAGACCGAGTGTCATTATTATCGGCGGCAATTTAATTAGATCCCCTGCCCTATTACCAGTGATTCGTTTTATAATGCCGCTCTAATATCCCACCGGCAACTGCAATCAACTCTTGTTTGTTGGAGAAAATTTAATACGACAATTCTAACAACGGTTATTGAAAACTAATAATGCCGCTCCGTGTATGCAATGACCTTAGTACACGCTAATCATTGTATATGTAATTTATACATACGTGATTCGTATAAATCTTAGGACTCAGTATAATGTGGCTCTCCAATTTTGTTGTGCCTCGACTGCGTGTCAATAATTTCTTATTGATAGATGTAACACGGATGTCGATTAAATATCACAATCGCCACAATCTGATCAAGGCTAAAATTCACTTAAAAACCATAAAATTACTTTCTGAACGACGGAATTTGATCACTCGGTGCAATCACCCGCACCGATAGGCTTCCGGCTCATCGATATTCGTAACGAATCGTCGAAATTCAATAATTATCCCCAACACGACTTCATTCATGAAAAAAGCCCATAAAAAGGTGTGAATGGAGAGAGGAAATTCGTCAGAGACGATCTGCCGACAGTTTTTGTAGTCGACTCGTTGGACAGCGGCTCATAGTCTATGCTTCGGCTCGAATAGTAGATAAGATTCAAAGTGAACAAACGATTCAGTGCACGACTAAACTGGTTGAATGGAGTTGCGATCGGCTCGACGACTTCACGTTCATTCATCGAGCTGAGATGCCGTCACGCAAACTCGCCACGCGCCACCCGTCTCCACTGTGCACTACACTTCGCGATCCGATCACTTCATTACTGTGACTCGCTAAACATACACAATTAACCACGCCGAGCCGTCACACCCGACCATCGTTAACGGCTCTTCACACAACAATGTTTCTTTCGACACGTCTTTAACAACCAACCTTATCTTTATTTATATCGTGTAATCATCGGGACGCCTGTTAATGATCATGTCATTTCTGAACAAGATCATATTCAACTAATATATTTATTGACATTATAGTATAATAGATGTACTATGCCCCGATGCTGCTATATAGTTATGACATGTCCAATAAAACGGGTACATGACGGCTAGCTGACCATAAAATCGCATCTGGAGCCGGTAACATCACGCTTCAAACGAGATTAACGTTCCTTCAAATCTATTGAATTCATAAAGTTATGCTGTTATGACGGAAGACGGTATGGTTTATTTTATAAAGCTTTGATCTGTGTAAACAGGCCAAATCAAAGAGTAGGAAATGTGTTAGTTGTATTTTTATGACCAGTATTAAATTTATAGACGTTGCTTCGTACGCACGTATACCTATTGGCGCCCACGCACCGTTTCCCCGGTAGTAATGCGACGGTACACTGTAAATTAAATATAAAGCAAGGACGCGTTTCTAATCCAGCAATAAATATCTGGTGACGCTGATCTATCTAAATTTTATCTACTCCAACTAACTGTAATACCTACAATGGCATATTAAGTACTGGTCACATAATAGTTCCTAATCTGCCGACATCGATTAAACGCGTGGACCGCTGCCCCGTGCCTCGTACACGCATTAAACTAGCGCGAAAACATTTTGATATAGTTGCCCCTATTAACTACCTCCTATCTGTCTACAAAAAGCTAAATAATATAAATAACAAAATAAATATGAAAACTTACTCTAATGGGAATTTTAAAAAAGCTGTATTTACCTGGCTCAGTAATAAATACTAAATTATACCGAAGTGGAAAACGACTTGGAAAGTATGTAACAACACACACGCATACTCATACACATGCTCATACACAATTGCAACTCATTATCTGTTCTTAAATTGAACAACAGTTTGCGTATATAGGAGAAGACGCTGGTCCTTTAAAGCACAGTTTCGATTATCTCAGGGACCAGAAGATTCTCAACTCATATACATGATTGGTTTTCATATTATTACATGGTATGAAGTACTTGCTTTCACCTTAAACCAGCTGTAAGATACGTAATTATCATATTAATGATAGGCATCCAAGAAGACAACAAAATGATGACTTCATAACTGACATTGCCATCCGCAACACAGAGGACTTGTAGTGCAGGGTTGTGAGTGAGTGAACGTTTAATTTTTTTATGTAACTAATCAACAAACGAGCTAGTTCGCAAGTGGTCACACTTGCCTATGGACATTAGTAACACCAAAGGCATCACCGACGCGTTGCCGACCGAAAAGAAGCGGGGGATCCGCATTAATAACTTAGAATTTAATTTAGTATGGCTAGCAAAACTTTCTGTAAATTTGTGCTTTTTCGTAAATTTTCTGATCTCTATGACTATAATAATAACGAGGTATACCTCTTCAATATATATATATATATTATACCTACATCCGAAGTATTGTTACATGTCCAAAGTGAGGTCAAAAGTAATTTTATATAATTGATTTCCGTAATTACAATTAACGATACAGCTATTTATTTCATGTCACTTGAGGAAGTGAAAATATTAATTAATTTTTAAACGTGAATGAATTGAATATAATTACGGTAATAATTACCCAAGTAACTAACCTTAATTATCGAGTCAAAGATAAAATTTCCAAAACTTATTTAAGGAAATGATAGTCATTTGTGATTATGTAAAATGTACCTGATGATGATAACGGAACGAATATGGTAACGGATCATTGTACATATGTTTAAATATTGATCAAATTTTATTATGCAATTGACTTGATCATTTAGTTGATCTCGTAGCAACCAGCCTACAACGATAGGCTGGAGTTAGATCGAGTTATATGTTTGTCACTCTATCTTGGTTAAGTGTTAGGTTATTTATGTATATTAATGCTATTCTCTACATAGGGAATCTTAACGTGGGTGTGCATAATATACATAAAGTGCGTGTTGAAGCATTCAGTTTTTAACAGTAACATGTTGGTATAACATATAATTACTACCTGTAATAGATATGTTATTGCGAGATAATTGCTACATTGTTTCTAATATAGGTTTCCATGGCACATAAATAAACACCGTCCGATGCCAACCGCGGTGTTATGGCATCCTTGACCCGATATTAATTTTACGCTCATTTTCACCTTCCTCACTGTTATGCACCTGCGTAAATCACTCTGATTTAGTTATTTTTGAAGAATATCAATTTTAGCTTATGATTGTGTGATTTTGTGCTGAAATAACCGAATTATCTTTAGAAGATTAAATGTTGCTGACGTCGAGATGTGTCTTCTTCAGTGTATTTATTTAGTTATTAACTATATAAATAATGCTGTTAATACAAGATACTTTTTGTTAAGATTTTAGACCTATACCTGCACCGTTTACAACCTTCCTTCCTCATGTCATGATTATATTTTCTTTCTATTGAGTTTTCTGAAACAAAATATCACCCGTTTAACTTGTTTTCAACTTTTCTTCGTTTGTTACAAATGACGAGTCATCGCTGGTCTTATGTGCAGTAAAATATCTATAATTGTCTTGAAGTTGATAGCCACAATGAATAAATTACGTCACTCTGACCAGACCTGAGTCTTCAGCATGCAACAAATAACCGCAGTATCGTTTAACAAGTTATTACAGAAACGTTTTAGAGAAGTTTATCAGTTCTTTCAAATATGTAGTTAGCCCATTTCCACCTTAAACCCCCTAATTCTACGGTCTAACTCTTGTACGTCTATAAATTTTATCATGCATCTCACATGGAGAGATACCGAATTTGAGCTTCTCTATAAAGCCTCTACTAAAACACTCAAATCTATATGTTATCTTCTCGAACATTTCAGGAACTGAGAAATTGTATCTTAATGTGTTCCGAAACAAAACATTTTTTTCTACTTTTTAGTACTAGAATTGTAATAGTTTAAAAAATGGATCATAGGGAGATAAATAGTTATTTATTTAGTCGAATGATAAAATAGCAACAAGTAAATGTCAGTTTTGTTCGACAATTTTGTTACGGTATGCGATACCAGCACCCGTGTAACAGACAAAGATTTTAATCTGTGCTCAAATGTAACTATAACGATGAAACGCATAGTAACGGACACAAGTTAAATGGCCTCCTTTTTATTCATAGTTTTTATCTGGTACGCTTAAACTTAAAAGCAGTATCGTTTATAATTTGTTTGAAATCAACACTATTCATAGTATTTCAAATGATAACAATATAGTTATATATAAATAAAAAGGGGTTGAGGTGGAAGGGGCTCCATACAAATTTTAGTCCATCTGATTTGTTGTCGCTGGTCTGATACCATCCAGTTTATGTCCAATACTAAAACACTGTTAGAGTCAGTAATATGCGGATCCCCCGTTTCCATTTAAGCCGGCAACGCGTTGGTGATGCCTTTGTAGTAGCGAACCACTAACCATCAGTTGGCCAATCTGCTTGTCGGCTGTAGCCAAAACATCTTTACTACAGCGGTCATAACGCCTTCCTTCTTCAGTAACAAACCGTTTGGAAGAAATTCTATAAAATTGTAAACACCATGAAGAAACTAAACACAGATAAAAATATACAAATATAGTGCAGGGAAAATTACGATATTTTTATTATGTAACATGCACTCCCGATAAATTTTATTTGTTGCCAATATTTCGACCCAATTGCATGGATCGTGGTGGTCACGGCGAAACTGTGGTGGCGGGGAGAAACCGTCGACAAGCTAAATTTATGATGGTTTATAACTCTTCATTGACGCTGAACAAACCTCTAAACATCCGAGGCCCGTAGATGTCGCGCCGCGTCGCGCTGTGGTTTTTATTGTCGAGCGAGTATTATGACAAACCGGGAATGCGCGGGAAGGTCGGAATGCGGCCTACCTGGGCGAGATCGGGACCACCACTAATCAATTTAGGTATATTATTACACCAATAACTCTTCATTACTATGGTCGCTAGAACACTGCTGTTAATTTATGTGTACGAAATTTATTTTATAACGAATCAGTATCGCGTGTGGTCGGTATTCATGCGTTATGAGAGTATTGATTCCATATTAATGTCGATTTCATAATTTTAATTCTTTGATAGCATTGTGGATCGATTTGAAATCTATTAATGTAAAGGTTTTGAAATGCCGATATAAATTTCTTGCGTGGGTATAAATATTAACAACTATTTTTTGGATTCATGTTACGCAATTGTACTATAATATTTTTCTCCGAGGTACTGTTAATAGTAATGTGAAAGTTTAATTAGTTGGTACGCTAGTTATTAACATCTCGGTCACACATTCGTCCTGCCATCCTACTTATAATACATATTCAAAGATAAACAACATGGTCTAAATCGCTAGAAAACTTTCGCCTGTATTTTTCGCTATATATTTCTACGCAAAAATCTCTGGATGGACTTATAATTTGGCAACTGATTACTTATCTACTGGACTTATTTTATCGCCTTACAATCCCGTTGTTTTGGTAAGTCAAAATTTACACGTTTCATACCTAAGTTTGATTTTACGAAACACTCGCCCATGTACTTAATAATGTTAAATCAATAAAATAACGCTGATGCAATTCGAAAAGCATTGTTAACTATATACCGTTACAACCATTACAAGTTACGTTGTTGATTGAAGTGAAATGTCATTGGGCTTTCTTGAGGAGAAAGTTCAAATACAGATGCAGAATACCATAACTTAAACATTTACATGTACATACGAGTGCATATATAAGTTGTCGTTGTTGATAAAACCATCGAAAATATAGGTAGTTTCAGCGTGACAATGATCGTCAATAACTGCCTCTTTAACATACATTATTATGTACCAGTTCAATCCAAAATATGTCAATATTGAATACTTATACATAACATGGTTGAAAATATGACTGAAAAACTTTGAAGTTGATTATAATAGTTGCTTAATATAATCAACCTATATATGTCCATATAGCCTCAAATTGTATGGATTGATCATTATTTGTTCTAACCAAGCCAATCGATACATTCAGAAATGAAAGAGCTAAATTAATTTACTTAAATAACACAATAAATAAATTAATTAATGATATTCATTAAATATTATATTCACGTCATCCAACTGCAGGTGTTTAAACAAACACATCTGCAGTTACTTATTCATACAATAAATAACAATTGAACTGTGGATGAAAAATGTGTTGATGATAAATTGTAGTAAGTACATGTAACAAAAACACTTAACAAAATTCATATATCGAATAATAATTATTAAATATTTAATATAACGACATCCATCATCCCCATAATGTTCTCGACAGTGAAGTATGCCAATCCAGACTTGTTCAGCGTGGCGGACTACAGCCCTAACCCCTCTCATTGTGACAGGAAACTGGAGCCGAGTATACACGAGTCTAATACGTGGATATTATCATAAACGCATATGGATACAGTCAATATTGGAATTGTACTAATTGCGCAATTAAATCTAAATCTATTTATTGCGCGTGTAACTTTCGTGTTTGATTTACTCTCAAACGGAGCGAGTGGACGGTAAGTACCCCGCAGTGTACGCGATGTTTATATTTAAAATTATACGTAAGCATTATAAGTCATATTTTAAAATAGAAGTTCGAGAGGAATACGCGTTGAACTAATTAGTACTCATCGTTATTATGTCATTAGTCTTCATTATAAACACATTTGAGTATCGCTAACTTGCAAATAATAATTTACTAATTTCATATTTTTGTATCAATAACATATATATGTATTTAATACATGTAGCCGGATTCAAATAATTGGTAGTTTCATTTTTTTATTTTATTTACACTCATAACAACTCGTAAATTATGTTTGCAAAGTTTGCATCACTGTAACATCGTCATTCACATTTCTAATATATGCAAATTTAAAAAACGAATTATCGTACATAATAGTTTCGATGTAACCTCCGATATAATTGTTTTGAATTATTTGCAAATTTCAGTTATGTTTTATGTAATGATTTAATCAAATTATTATTAATTATATTGAATGTTCGTAGCGATTCCCATTACTACATACATACTACTTACTACTTAAAAAACAATGGGTATTTGGAAATAAGAAATCTAAGGGCTATATCGAAGGAATCACCTTGAACATGACATACGGGTTAATCGTAGACGAATAAAATATGCGCCAAAAGTTTTCGATTCTAAAATCCATCACACTCCATTTAAAATACAAAGTGACAAATGTACATATAACATACGTACAGTATCTAAAGCATTATTATTAAAAGGTCCTATTGGGGTGCCATATAAAAGCGGGCTCGGTGACAATGTGCGCGGTGTGCAACCGCCTGTCAAAATTAAAACGTCCGTCGTTATACGTCAAATGAATATTATCTCGTCCAATTTAATAAGGGAACATTCTGATACGTTGTCTGTAACGATGACATTTATTACAAAAATCTTCCCGAGTGTGTCGTAGCATTTGTTAATATCAATTTTTCAATTGTAACGTGTCCGACATTGTTAAGTATTTGACCTGGAATTTGGTTCTTTCAAACACGCCTGTGGATTCTAGAAATGAACTGTCCTAATTATTATATGTTTGCAGGAAACTCCTGCGTGTGAGAAAATTAATAAATAAATTAACAGACGTTCCCACTATAGGTTTTTAATAGCAATTTTAATTAAATACCTAAAATTTACTTTATTGGTGCATTTCTTGTCATATTTCTTTGGTTCAGTTTTTCGAACACGGTAAGGAATATTGTATGATTTTTTTTACATATGTACGTGCATACTAAATATTAAAATAAACAACAATAATCTATATTATTATTAAAACTAATGGATCTATGAATGAAATCTGTGTATATATCAAATGAAAACCACAAAATAGACATATACATACGTTCCATAACACTGCTACTGAAACACGATGAAAAAAAGATTGTCTCTAGAAGGAGAGATACATATGAACGACTGTATAGGGTTATCTCTAAAGAGCAGTAGAGTTATCTGTATGTGACATTGTAGTGTGAGAGTAACTCTATAGTGTGCTGTCTGGTTTAAACAGTTTGAAACAGCCCAGTATCTAGCGCCATTCCGTCATCGTATAGGGTGTATCATGAACAGAGGAGACCTAAGGATAGATGAAGCCTCACATCCTAAAGTATACTATTAAATATCGACTTTTCCAGGCAGTGCTTTCTTCTCCAACAACGCATCAGTCATACCTTTAGTCTTACCAATGTCCATGGGCGACGGTGACCACTTATCACCAAGACTGCTCGTTTGTCGGTTATTTACATTAAAAATGATGCTTTGTTCTGATATTTTATATTTTTAGTATTAAGATATAAATAAGTTCAATTTAATATAATTCACAGCTTTATTTAAATTCCGATCTCTATTATCAGTTAGTGCGTTTCAAATTTATTTCACCTGTCAAATTTTTACAGCAAATCTGACAGATGGCATCGGTTTTTGAGTTGACATGGAAAAAGCTGGTAAATTAGAATCAAGTGATATTCCGGTAAGACCACCCATGGGCGCCTGCCCGTAGCCCAAGCCCCTGTCGATCAATGTCATTGTTTATTCGAAGAACAAAAAATATCTTATACGTTTCTTCAAAAACCTTAAATGTCCATTTGTTTTTCCAATCTCGTAGATTTAGTTTAAATAATTTAAAACATATATCTTAATAAAGATGTGAAATTTATGAAAGTTATCTAAACTTTGTTGTAGATGCTATCATTGCAACGTATGAGGTATTGTAGCTACTTTTGGACACAGGGTTTTACATACATATTTAAAGTAATAATTAGTTTATAAATAAATGTCTCGATATTAACTTATATTACTTTTATAGATTCCATATAGATTTTTATGTTTTTATTGAAAATCAATCTTCAGATTTTCATGAATCCTTAAAAGTTATTTACTAAATATTTTACATAATCGAATTTGACATATTTATGTACGAGGACTAAACCGTGTGGTAACTAATTGTTTCCACTGATCGTTGAAACGCTATAAATACTATGATATAAATTTCGACCAAGAAATAGTACACCATGTAGCAATTATAAAGAGAAGGGATGTTTAGATTGTCTAATGAGCAAGTATTACAGTATAAAAGAAGTCGGGCGAACTCTAATTAGTTTAAAAACAAAAGCGACTTATTTATTTTGCGCGACTGCGGCACGACGTCATAGGTTTAATTTGAATTCGACTCTCGTGATATTCAATATTGACAGATAAAATATTAAATGTTAATATCGTGTACATACCAGTAGAAAATAATGTATTTATTGCAATTTTATAATGAATGCAACTTAGGTTGACCATTTGCCAAAATTCCGATATTAGATAAAGTTCCATATTAAAAAAATACATTTCACTGACATGTACATATATTGTGTGTAGATAGATGGCAGGCAGTTTATGCGTTTAAGTTAGTTCCGCTGAAAGATAAAAATCCGTCAACGCCAAACACTTATCCGTAAATTCAATTACAGTATTAGAGATGTTATCTTTATCTACTGCTATCTGCATCAACATTATGTTTTATTCAATTATCGGTGGTATTAAAAAATGCAACTTGAAATGAAACAAAAATATGGACGGTAAAGAATACACAAGAGCATCGAACCTCCTCCTTTTTTGAAATCGTTTAAAAATTAATATACTAATTACTAGTAATAAAGACATGTTTAGATAGTAATACTAATAGTTACAAAGAAGATGTACCAAAATGTACTTATAAAGTTCTCGTCCAAGATCGTTGAGGTCGTGTCGTGTCGTTTAAAAGTTACTTTAAATGACATCACGCGTGCCCTCCGGCTAGAGCTAATGAGCCAGTAATGAGCCGACCTCTCGATTAACATCCCGTTTGGGTCGTTTATTACACGTTAGAATTTTTAAGTAATTAAATAAATATCAAAATGGACTTCGTAATGTTAATGGTGGCCGGCAATTTGTTTTTTTGCTGCCATCAAATGTTTTTTTTTATTTAAATAAGGATCACTAAACGCAATTATTGATTAATTAATAGTTCATTAAATTGACATAACGTTTAGGTATAAGTCTGAACTATTGAGAAGTTTAGTTACAATTTCTTTTTGTATAATTAAAATAAATAACTAAAAATAATTCAAATTAAATTCAAAATCATTTAATCATGTTAAGTATTCTGTAAATACACTTATGTGTATAATTTTTTGCTTCTACTACCGTTTCGAAAAGGTGCTTTAACATTGAGGAGAATAAACAGCGAAAGAAACTCCTCAGAACATCTTTTAAACAACACATGGTAATTACAAAAGTTTAAACCTGTGCGAAACTGTATTTGACACTATTATTTCCAAGCACTAATTAGTTTCGAAGCAGTATCAAATTATCATAGATTCATAGAAATTGAATATCATATTGCTTGCCAGGGACAATGAAGCTGGCAAGAAAAAGAAAAAGAAAACGAGAATCGTGTAATAAAACGTTACTAAAAAGTTTCAGTCCCTATACTATTATAATAATAATTAGGAACAGTACACCGTAAATAATGTTATATTTATTAATTTTCATATAATTATACGTAGTGTTTTATAGTGCCTCCATTCATTGTGCTTAAGGTGTCGTGACTGTACAAGTCCCCGAAGGACTTCGATATAATGAGTCCGCAAAAGCCCGACTATTAACAACATCAATTGAGTCATTTGTCAGAGGCCGCCACAAAGAGAGGCCGATGTCAGCTAATTAGTAGTATTATTTGATTGAAAATAGCAACATTTATTATAATTGAACCTTTTAAAGTCTTATATCACCGCCTCGAGCATTCGAATCTCAAATTGATCAAAGAACGTTATTATTGGCCCATTATTCATAAAATCCATGTTGAATTCAACTCAAAAAGAAATAAATGCGAGTCTTGTATTAAATATTAAGTTTATAGTGCCTCGTAGTTTTTTTATTACTTGGTACCACCGTGTAACAAGTAACAGTACTCCATTGCTTTTGAAATAAGATGAATAACCGACATAATTTGGACATTATTGCATTTCAGTATGGTTGCATGACACCAAAGAATAGCATTTATATCTATAGTAATAATTAAATTGTGAAGGGATCCAATCTGTTCGCTTAAAATTAATGAAAAAAAATATAGGTTAGCGTTATCGATAGAGACCAAAAATATTTTTTTTTCTTTACATTTTCTCTTTATAGTCAGATTTAGACGAATCTTAGGCATATTTGTTATGTTATACATGGGTCAACCAAATGAATCCGTATGAATCCAGTTGAAACGTAACCCGCTTTAAAAATTAATCTATTCCTGCGGAAAAAGAAATGAAAATTAGTATCGACATTCCATTCTGAGGGTAGTAGACAATTTTAAGACTGCCATTCTGTATCTACTGAAATAATTGAACGTGTTCCAACCGATTCTTTAACCAATAAATGGGGCAATTTAAAATTGTGATATAAGTAAATAACAATTGTTTGAAGTTTTCTGAAGCAAAGCGAGGGTGTATTAGTAGGAACAAGATAAATACAGCGCGAATAGTGTATACAGTTTCACAATAACCCTTCTACCGACGATCTTCACTAAACTCCGTCAGAGATCCTGGAACGCATTTCAGTTGGCTACCACTACAACAATAACTTTTGGTAACAACTAATAATTTTTGTAAAAAAATTAAAAGGTCCACTTCACAAACTGTGATTTAAAATTTAGTAAGCTTTTCGCAGCTATATGTAATAGATACAACTTAATTTATTGTAACTTTTCACTAGGAAGACATCCATTTCTCGGGATACAGTGTGTTTTAAAGGCATAAGTTGATGATATCTTTATATATAACAATTGGTGCGTCCGTTAATAATAACGTGTAACTACTGATCTTGACCGTTTGAGGACATATTCACACAATATACTCATTTTGTGGATACGATAGCTATGGTAGGATCAGATTTCGTTAGATCAGACCAGCCAATTGGAGCGTATTAACTAGTGAGATTATAATCGTTTTCAGTTATAACTTTATCTGTTCAAAGGATGCTGTATGTTGATGGGACACACACAGAGGGAAAAAATTCCCATCTTCGTTCTTCTTCTTATGATTACTTCCATTAGCTTTAACCCAAAAGCTTCCCACAATAGGACTTGGGTTTCACATCGCTCAAAAAAATACCCCGAGCATATTCCAGAGTAGATAAGTGCAGTGTCTACTGAAATGATCGAAATTATTTTGCCACACGAATTCCACCGATATGGCATAATGTCGTCTAATCTATACTAATAAATAAAATTGGAGTGTCTGTTTGTAAAATTAAAATAACCGCTTTTTACTACATGCATATGAATGTATATACGGTACATATACCAAAATAACATTTTTTGCAATTTTTGTCTGTCTGTCTGTTTGTTCCGGGCAATCTCTGAAACGGCTGGACCGATTTTGACGGGACTTTCACTGCCAGGTAGCTGATATAATAAGTAACTTATATAACTAACTGTAAGTAAGTGTAACTGTAAGTAACTGATATAATAAGGAGTAACTTAGGCTACATTTATTTCTACTAAATAACTTTTTTGTTAAATTACACGCGGACGAAGTCGCGGGCACAGCCAGTTAACAATAAATACTAACGGCTCGACGTGGTCCCCGAAGCACTGAAACGCTCAAGAAATTGCATGTAACATTCACCAAAATAACGAACCTCTTACGAAAGGCACAAGCCATTTCCTAATGCGCGCTTCCTTACTTCCTGTACCATTCTTAAAATATATTATTGATTTATTGTCTTCACCGCTTTCTTATCGACACGTCGGGACCACCTCTAGTACAGCATCAAGTTTGTCGAACATTGACATAAAAATACACAGAAAGGCTAACAGTAACAGTTTTATCCGCCTCTCTACCTCGTAACCGCTTCCCGAACTGGACGCCAGAGAACTGGCAACACTCATTGTACAGCACACATACATCAGTTTCTATTAACACGACACATGAATACCTCGTAACGGATGAAGATGCCGCGTGCGGTTTGCAAATATCTTCGCGGGAGAAAGTATGCAATAAAACGTTATTAAGACATTCGTGAAAAAGAAATTGTGATGTGCCGGTACGTTGGGAAGAATCATTTCAATTACCTACTCCCTTTGACTTGTTGAAAATCTTTAAAAAAACAATATCGGTCATACAAATCTCTTTCGTTTATTAATGTGTGCGAGTATAATTATGTGATATCGTGCGTACATATGTGAGGAACACGCTGAGTGTTGACCACCAGTTCGGGTCTTCTCAAGATCCTCCTTCACGTTGTTTTACTACTGCGATTTTAGGAAACATTCGAAAACTTTGTATAGTAATTATAACAATAATAAAAATATCTGAACCTTCAAATTTTATCCAGTCGTTGCTCAGTAATCGAATCGAGACGGCAATTTTCTTTACATCGATATATTGTTGTAAAAAAACTTTGTCGAATGTTACCTCAAATCTGAAGTAGGATGTGCCATAAATTGTTAAGGATAAAAGGTTGAGATTGGATTTTACAATAAACAAGCTAAAATTATCCATGAACATCGAAACGAAGATAAACATTAACTAACAAATAAATAATAATTGTACATGATAACACAAAATAAACAATTGAGATGTCATAAACCATCAAGGCCCCAAGAATCGGAACTCGTTTGTTTTATCTCTAGCATAGATAAGTGAACGTTATCAAGCGTGAAGTGAAGCTCTATTGTTATTAAATTAGGCTTAATCTTTAATTACGCTCGTTGGTACGACGAGCATACCTTTAAATAATAATATTTTAATAATAATGTATTTTTATTCATTGCCACAGATTACACAATACATGACGATGAATATCACCTCTGAAATCAATAAATCATTTATACTCATAATAAATAAAAGTATACACTAATATACCAACACATATTGGTGATTGTTAAAAGTAGAATAATTTTAATGTAATTTCAATGATGCTCAAGTCTAGGACGGTTAT
The DNA here is from genome assembly GCA_003671415.1 of Megathymus violae. Taxonomy (NCBI): domain Eukaryota; kingdom Metazoa; phylum Arthropoda; class Insecta; order Lepidoptera; family Hesperiidae; genus Megathymus; species Megathymus violae. The sequence goes on from PDGT01000005.1 coordinate 9,558,479, forward strand.
CGAACCCAGGGTTCTTTGTTAGACGAGCGGAGTCACTGCTAAATAAGATTAACAAAAAAAAACATGACGAACTGAGAAATTAAATTAATTAGTTGTTTAACTTAGTTTTGTAGTATCATTAATTAAATGTTACTTGCTTTAATGACCAGTTCTAGCTCTGCTGATTAGACAACATCACACACTTCCCATCCTTTTGCTGCCTTGTTAATGTGTTCCAGATAGAACTCACTTGACACTAGATAATCAAACAATACTGAAAAACAAAAGATTTATTTCTCGGAGAGTACAGAACGCGCAGAAGTGTAAAGTGCGTTGACTGGAGGAACAATAGGTGCAGTCCTTTATCAATGTTTGCACTTAGGCGTGACAGACGTAATGTCATCCGTGGGCATTGATAAGACACTGTAGCAAATGAATTGACGGCAAGATATTATATAGGTGAATCATGCATATCAGTGATAGTCTAGTCTCTTTATCAGTATTCCACGCGCATTCATGTTTTATTAATTCAAGATTCTATATTTTTTTAATTATGTGCGTTTTTGAAAGTAAACTGACCACTTCATAACCCAATTGGTACTGATCTTGCCCGTCGAGGGGTCCTGGTTGTGAATCCCTGCCGGGGCAAATATTTCTGTGACAGGTAAATGTTTGTTTTTGGGTCATGGGTGTTTGTGATGTCTTATTTTTGTATATTCATATCACTCGCACCACAAGCTATCCTAGTCCGAGGTTGTGTGTGAAAGTTTAAAAAAAACATCAAGATTTCGTAAAACCTTGTGGTGAAACCTATATACATAAAAGTTCCCGATGTATCGCTTTATTATGAGGAGATGCTCGAGTTCAGCGCCGAGACAGTTATGGTTTGTTTAGATGGTTTCGTGCCTCACGTTTGTTTCACTTCAGTTTACTTTCGTGTTAATAATAATTATGACTGGAAACTATCAGTACTATTCCAGCAGTGGTTTGACGTGAAATTCTTCAAAGACTGGGTCCGTCACTTCCTTCTTATTGACGTCCCTGAGGACTTCTTAACATCAGATAGTCTGTATACTCGTTACAGTACACAAAGTATCAAATCTAGACATCTACACTTCTGACTAGTATTCATTATTAACAAATAATAATTTAAATTGATTTTAAATATAACAAATTTAGTAAGTTCAATTATAAAAAAACGCAGAACTTTTTTTTACTTCACCTGCAAGTGTAATAGTATCAGAAAATCCCGAAGCCGTTGCAATGAAATTCAATCTTCAATCGTGCCCTCGGTTATATTAGTTCCAACTCGTCTGAAGCCTTTTTTCACTCGTCTCGTGAACGGCTGTAAAATATCTAGTAACAAGAATAACGATTCAATTACATGAGTTTAGAAGTTGATCATGTATGCATAGACACCTAAAATATTTGTTTTTACTGGTATGTTTCAATGTTCAAGACGCGATTGGTTTAGAGAGCCGCTCGCGGCTTTACCTTTTTCAATTTGAGAGGAAAGCTCAGGCCAGTACTAATAAGCTGGTTTAGCTATGATTATAATAAGTGTAAAAGGTGAATCAACCTTCGGACGTAGGTATAGCGAGAATTGATAAACTTTGTTACCAACACGCAATGTATCTACTTAAATACGTTATTGCGGCGATCGTACCTTAAGCACTACGTAGTATGTTTGCGCCTCGGGCGAGCATCATTTGCGGTGAATCGTTCGGAAATTACACACCAAGCACTTCTATTACGCATACTTAATGTATTCGTCGGGCGAAATACAAATAAGTACATTAGTAACAAATCATTTTCTGATAATTACAATATACCGATTGCTTGAACAGATGCTGACTGCGCTATGTGATTTCCATATTTTCGTTTATGTTTTAAATACTTAAAACATGATTTTAAATCATATTTTATTTACAAATAAAATCATACACAATCATTATTCTTATATTATTATTATTATAAAGGTTAAAATTAAATCATTCCGCTCTTACAATTCATAAGCTGGCGGCAAAGTTTGGTTACCAAATATAATAAGGGCCAATATTCAGACCAATATATGTCAAGTCCACTTCATAATTGAATGCATTAGATACAAACGAACAAGAATTTTTTTCCGGAAGTTATGGTATTTGAATTTTTAAATACTAGCACAATCAGATAAAAATATAACGATTATTGATTTGGATACGATAACATGCTGTCAATATTTACGCAAGAATTATTTAATGATATTTAATACACAAACGATCTTAATACGTTTTTGAAAATATAGAATATTTAAACGATACCGCGTCCAGTAGCGGGTCCCACTACACGCAGCCATTGCCAGTCCAGCGTAACGAACCGCTCCGCTGACCGCGAAATCTCGTGGCAGTCGGCGAAGACTGTCAGGTAGTTGTACTCCTAATTATACTGAATACTATTGCAATAACCGGAAACGTCAATAACACGCAACCGTTCGCTTTAATTGAATTTTTCTGCACGATACCACAATATTCTCAAGTTCACTAAAATTCTATTCGCTGTTTCACGATAAACGTCGTGGGCGGGTTCATATTTAATTTCCTTTTTATATCTTGACATCATAATGTACAGTGATTGAGAATTTATGATTCTATTTTCAAAATGAAAACAATAATGTCAAAATCGTACTATAAAATGTTAAACGTTTACATGATAAAAATATTTAAGGTACGATTGGTTAAATAACGGGAGAGAACACTTTTGTACTAAAATACGATTTTGTAAGAGCCCTTGATCTTAAATATATAAAATTGAATGTTTGTCTGTATGTCCTTTATAGAATCGTAAACTATGCATTTGATCATGTGATGATATTTTGCAAAGTTGTTGTGCTTAAGCCCACGGAGGTTTCTGAGTTGGTACGACCAATTTTCGACAGATGGCGCCACTGTCTTTTTAGTTGGTGGCGTAGCGACGCGCGCAGGGTACAGCTAGTTTAACATAAACGTAGTTAATCTTGGTTTAGAAACAACATTTTAAAAACAACGAAATGACACGTATAAATCGAAAATGAAATAAAAACACACATGGTCAAATATGTCAAGTTTAACAAAAAACTGAACGGCCACTTATAACATAACAACGGTCATAACATCATTTACTGGATAACAAACTGTTCAGTGAGTTGTCGAAAACAGTGTAAGAGTAGCGAAACGGGAATTCAGGCACGATATTCCCGAAATTGGCATCCGGGTTATCGATGTGAAAGTTGACACAGATTCTATGGACCCCCCGACTACGTTCGGTTTTCGATATCGCCATATCAAAATGGTTTGCCTGATTACATTTCTTTAAGGACGTTTTTATGGAATAAAATCGCTTTTTTTCTATCGATTCCACTACTTAGTTCTAACTTCCTTAGTAAAAAAAATCTGAGGTAGTTTTTATTATCATCGAGATAATTTATATTATGTAATCCATTTGCATAATATAATTAAGTAACCCGCGTCAGCTTCGATTCAGGAAATTTACTCCTGACGTTTGCAAATAGCACGCGTAACAACAATTACCGGTTATTGAATAAATTTCAAGTTTGATCTATTTTAATTTTTTCTAGATCAGGGATCAGTTTTTCTAGATCTATAAATAAATAACACATTAATTTATTTATTGCAATAGATACATGCATAAAACTTTGTTTATTCTCCTCTTAACAGAACTTCTACACTAGGGATGTTATGGATATGTATTTTCGGATCTGGATGTGGATATTGATGTATGAATATTATTTTACCGGTTTTGTTTACCATTACGGATATTAAATTATTTCGGATTATCCGATTGTTTCGGATAATTTCGGTTACGGATACTACATGATTTACGACTGGGAAAAATATAAAAATAATATATTTAGAGGGTTTGACTTTATGTTTAGGTATTATGTGGTATTATAATCACGAAAAAAAAACACTATCCCCGAAAATTAAATAATAAAAACTGTTTAAAGATAGAGTGACGTGGCTAGTGTATCGGATCGACCGGCGAAAACCGGATATAACGTGTTTTATTTAGATTTTGCCTGTATCCGAAATTATCGGATTTTTTTTATCTGGCTCGGTTACGGTTTCGGATACATTTTAATTTCGGATATCCGACGGTTACGGTTACGGAGCTTCCTGTTCTACACTAACACTTCTGAACCTGTGGGAACAGATTCCAGGGATAAAAATCATATAAATCTGTTTAGTGGTTTTCGTCTTATTTATGCTAAAATAGACAGCTCGACAGAAAGACAGATAATCCAAATAATATGTTTTAACCTCTATATGGATAATAAAGCCTACATATATTAAAATTATCACAAAATATTTTAATGTACAGATTCGACCCTGTTACACTTTTGTCGAGTGAGTTGTGTCGAGAAAGCAAATATTTATACTGAGTTCAGTTAAATGCTAAACTTTAAGTCCTTTGTCCTGAATAGGCCCAAATATAATTATATTACTTTATATTACTTTTGTAAATAAAACCCATGCATTTCTTTTCAACATAACATAATAATATTTTGCATTAAGTGTTGGGGGAATGGTACACCGATCGAACGGTTCTTGGGGCCATTTTGAGGTCACGTCCGATGAATAATGCGCCGGGGCCATTAGCGGTCATTATATGCAAATAATATAACACATTAGCCCCTGGTACCGCTGTAGTCATTTACTACACATGAACTTGAGTAAGTTCATCGAGATTGAGGATTGCGTGACTCACTAGGTTAAGATACTGGACACACTTGCAACATAACTGAGAAACTGAGCGCTCAATACTTTATAACTGAGCGTTATCTTAACACTATAACACTTCTACTATTATTTAATCTTCGGTACTGGTACAAAAATAATAGTGCATCGTAAAATAAGAGAAGAATACAAGAATTGGCAAATACACTGCCAAGACAAGATATTTATAGATGTGTAAAAATTTGTTCCGTTTGGGAATCGAACCTGGTTTCTAAGCATTAACGGAATAGAAGCTGCCGCCAGAAAAATAGGTTATTTATATGTTATATTTGATAAAAATATTCGTCGATATAATTATTATGATGACCTGTTTAAATCGTGGAAAGACGTTTATTGCTAGCTGGGTTTACTACGAAGCTTCTTTTTCGGTTTAGGTCTGTTAAATCAAAATATATTCTCGGAATTTAACTTGAATTGCAAGTCAAATAAAAGTCATAGATAAGTAGGTACGCATAACATCGGTACATATTACGTAATATCCTTTTTTACTCGCTGTGTAAAATTATAGATGATATAATTGCAGTTACCCGACCTCTTGTCCAATGTTATGATAGTACCAAATTACGAAGTTACCCGATCGACCTGTGACAGTTGATTGACTGCCAACAAAATATTCCTAGATTTAAATCCCCTTGGCTTTGGATACTATTGCGGATCGTTACAGGCTTCTTTTGACGGACTGTAGTACTTTTGAATCTTTGCTCAAAAATATTTTGACTGAGGAAAAAAAACATGGTTTTGTACAAACTTCGCTGCATTGTTTATTACAGCATATCAATTTATTATCAAAAGAGCCTAAATGGAAAAAGTGTACAAATCATCATGTAGTCGGCACACTCGCCATCAGTTCACGCATTCACTCATGGTAGGTACTTGTTAGTTCAGTTTGTTCATCAAATCAGTCCGCCTAATGAAGCATGACAATCGAGCGTTGAAAAAGTTGAAATCTCAGTCGATTGGATAAAATTAATCAATGGGAGGCAAGGCCGGCAGAATGGATATTTTATGTTCCCGTGGGCGAAGTGGGCTCCAATTTGTCCGCAGTTTTTTAATTAGTATGGATGTGAGAGGAAACGAATTGGTTTTATGCCTGCTCCCCGCGCATGGTACGAGTTATTTCACACGTGCAGTTTTTGTGGTTTTTTATTACTCGTATTTCGCACACCCACTGTTCGAAATTATTAAGCTCTCATTGAGCTCTGTCTGTGACATAAGATTATGCTAAATTTATAGATGACATTAACATTTAAATCTATGACGCAGCTGTCATTTGAACCTCTTGTCAAAAGATTGTTTCCCTGCAGTGACTGTTAATCATGTAACTGCGTCAATTTATACTAACAATAACATTGTAATGGTCAAATCTGTCCACTAAATTAATTTTATTGTGGAAATGTTAATAAAAAGGTATTGTTATCAATAAGGATGGTAGACCATACTTTTTTTGAATTTTCGTCTCTCCGTCTGTCTAACTACGCATCACATTAAAGCCACTGAACTGACAGTCAATCAGCAATGCGAGTACTATTTATATAGTAAGGCTAAGGTTCTGTGAAGCGAAGTGAAGGCGGTTTACTAGTATCGATAAAAAATACAAATAACGTGGGGTGACTCTTATATTTAAAATGAAATGACGAACATATGTAAGTGCATTTCCTCTTCACAGAATATCAATAACAATTTCGTGAATATACTTATTAAGAGCTAAATAACCTACTGAATAAATTTAATGTGAAATAAACAACAACAAAAAAAAAAAATAACATTCGCAAATTAACAATAATATTTTTAAATGTACACTAGTTGATATGAACGGCTCTAATGCGAGTAGCTTTATTGTCCCTGTACAAAAACTGGCGTGTTGTAACTTTGCAAGGACGTTGCATGCGATATTATCAATCAAGCTATTTTAAATGCACATTAATTAATTAAAACTTTTAATTAACGTTTCAATTAATCTCAATACAGCAGAGAGGTGATTAGATTTTTTACTGCGGAAAAATATGTTCTATAGATTCTAGTAAAAAAAACCTTCAAATTAAGTTCTTTGTGCATCGAAAAATTACGTCAAATCTCTACCAAGTGTTTTTTCATTTACATTGGCATTAACCGGCTGAAACAAAGTAGAATTTAAATTTATTGTTAAGTTAAAAATGTTTCATTACTGAAAAACAAAAAAAAACTGCTTTGCATTTTAATATCAGTATAATAATTGTGAATTCGGCTTGAAAATATAAACATTACCTTAAAAATTAACCTAAATATAGTAATACGATTATTTAGTGCAATTCAGTAAAGTTTGGTTAGAATAAACGATAAATCGATTTAGGTGAAATTTCTAAAAAACCATTTCTTAAACGGACATTGTTATAGATAACAAAAACTTTGTTTGTATTCTATTGCAGGGTTTACACTATAGACGAGTGTGATATATGATGCGGCTATGACTCCATGAATTTATTAACACCACTTATGGTTTATAACTGAATGCTATGGAACACCATTCATCATCGGTATTTCCCTACACAATACTCATACGACAGTAGTTGAAGGACGCTTGAGCTGAGTATTTGTTTTCTGAATGAAAATTAACCTTACAGTGTGATAAATGGAACTTTATTTTACGACGAAACCGTCTAGGAACTCGTTTTATTTCTTTTTCACCGTGGGCTTTATTGAAATTGTTGCAATAGCCTCTTGTGAAACTGTATTTGTAACAAAGCAAATGCCAGGCTATGGTAAGAGTGAGACTATCCAGCCCGGAGACTGATACGGCGGGCCGATATGGACGTATCATTTCAAATTCGACCCCAGACAGAAGCAGATTTGAGGTTAAAGATGACGATGCAGGTGAGACTTGCGTGGTACCGTGGAAGGTGGTACACGGACAAGTCGTGTGCTTATCGTGGTTAAGGTAAGACGAAAGGACTTCTAGGATCGCTCTGAAACGAGTCTATGTTATTTTGCTCGGGATGCACTGGTGTGTTCACACAGGATTCTAAAGGTTTTCCATATTTGCCGTATAGTTGCCTAAGTGGGGTTTAGGTGCAACGAATTACGCTATAAATAAATATATCCCCTTACGTAAACAAAAGTGATTTAAATTAATAAATAATATGAAAATGTAATATAAATATGGCTTTTATTACAATAAATACTTACTATTATAATTTCATAAAATTTTCTTCTCGCAGATATGTTAATTGATTTTCTGGAAAAAAAAAACATGAAACTAACGGAATAATTCATTGAAATAAGTACCTATTAAAACAAGTATAAAGCGATAAAATATTTCTTGTACTTTTTTGCTGTACCCTGAATGTTTTAAACAGTAATTTCATCATTGAATTTTTCTTCAATAGTTCTTAGGAAGTATTTCCTAGGGGTGGGGGCTGGCTGCTCCCAGCGCTAATTACGCCTCACATTCCCATTCTGTTCCGCGTTTAATTTCGCCAGCGGTCGCCTTCATTGCGTTATTCGCGGCTGTTGTTCCTGCACCCCGCAGCCGCGCCAATCCATTACTTTAGTCGCGGGACTTACCTACAAACAACAACAAATGTTATTTAAATATAATCTGCTTTATTTTGTTCTTCCCTAATATCGTTGTACATCGCAAATTTCATTACCCGGCGGAGCCATCAACAAATGTTGTTGAAATTGCATAGCTTTCAAATATTAATTACATTATTCGCAACTGTAGGTCTCCATTTCTGAAGTTGAAGTGAATGTGACTCTATGAAATTACACCTAGAAACGGTTCATAAAATATTTTAGGTTGTTGCAATAAAAACAATTTATTTCCTCTTTATAGTATATTATATATATTACACTATAACAAATAGTTGTATTTATAAAGTGTATCGCAAAAGTTTCTTTATCTTTTGTATTACAATATTGAGTGCTCCGGGAAACTGTTCGGCTTGGTGCCCTCGTCAACCTTCGATCATCGCACCAGCTGCTGAGTTCGTGGCAATACTTCACGGTCCGATTCTCGCGTTCTTTTTGATGTGCACATGAAAATGATGTACGAGCTTCCTTCTGAGGCATTCCCGAAGCGCTATACCAGGGCCGGCGATGGCAATAGTGACTCTTCCGGTGTTGCCTATGTCCGTAGACGACGGTGACCACTTACCAGGAGGCCAGCCCTTTTCATCTACCCTTTTGGCTTAAAAAAGTAAGTTGTACAGTAAGTAAGCATGAAAAAAATCGCAGTTGGGGTTAATCAGTACAATAACATTATCTATTTAGTTTTTTACACCGTAGAAGTTACACGAGAAGTTGTGATGTATACACTAAGGTTAACTTTAACATTATTAGAACAAATTAATGGTTTTTTAACCATTAGTAACCGCTGGTCAATACTTTACATAATCGCAGTGCGCCGTTGCGAGCTAGGAAGAAATGATAATTGAGTAGAAAGTTCCGAGTGAATGGTATTATTTACTAGGGTCGCAGTGAAAGCGATATGATAAATAGTGTTACAGTGTAACGCAACACAATGTGAACTGGTTGTAATGGCCAGTAAAACTCTTCGTCCGATGTCTTTGTTTTTAATCGGTGAGACAGCATGTCACTTTTCAAATTGGAAATTGAATTGTCTCATAACACATACCATTATCCTGACCGCGGTTGCTTCATTGGCCAAATTAAACAATTATATACTGGTATGTAAATTTATTTTATCTTATATTATTATGTCTATTTTGAATAATAATTTTAATAGTTCCGAAAGTTTTCTTTCTTTCTAGTTTAAGATATATAGTTTTTTTAAGGAATAATTTCGAAAAAAGCTCAATAAAGAATTTTTATACCCTATCGGATTTTAATGTTTAACAAAGACACTGAAAGAATTTAAGGAAAGTCTGTAGTCTAAACTCTCTGCTTACATTCCAACACTGAAGAAGTTGTCCTTCTTACTCCACGATGGAAATCCATTCAATACACATTGTCATTCATTTTTTAACTATCTGATACTGAACTACACAACACTTAAAATTCAGCATAAAATTGTCATTAAAGATACAATTTTCAAACATATCTTTTATAGGGAAACTTGTGAACTCATCGAGCGTACTCACAAACAGCGGACGTAGCAAAAGAACGGCGAAGTAATAAAACGTCTAACAAGATGACTTACGGTTTCCTTAAACATTCGAAGGTGCAGTTCACGGTTGTAATTGAAAAAATCACTTAACAGGTAAATAGAGGGCTCTGAGGAGGCTCATCGCGAGCCTTTGTTGTCGGGCGGTTGCTAATAAGATTTTTAAACGGCAACAAAGTATCCAATCAATGGGGTTTGAATAATGAAAACGGCACCTGCCATGTTCCCAGGCCACCCTCGCGTCTAACACGCACAATGTTACGCGGGTCTCCTAATGAAACAATTACAACTTTACTGTACATGCTATAGCGAAGATTTTCCTATAACCCGTACCTGTGGGACTTAACAGATATAAGTTTGAGTAATTATAAAAATTGTATCTCCTGTTGTTATTTTTTATGTAGTCATGAGATATATTTTGCGTGTTTTAGAATCTTGTATCCATTGTTTAAAACACTGGAGTTTGTAATCCACTTGGAGTTGATAATCAACTGTTTGTCAAGCGTTGTTAAGTTTTAGCGATATATTTATTATAAATTGTTACTTAACGAATATAGTCCATTGAATCGAGTGAGTTGTAACTAAATCGATTCTCGACTACATATTTGCTCTTGGGCCTTAGTTGTTTGTTGACTAAATTTTTCCTAGCTGCACATTTATTACATTACCAATGATTTTATTATAACAAAAATATCGCAATAATTATGCAACCCAATGGACCGTCGGTGTCTGAAAATAGTTCGGTACACTGCAGCAATGTATCAACGTTGTACATGCCAACATACAACGATAATAAACCCGTTTATAATTATTATTATAATACTGTCACAATTCATTACAATGTTTTTGCGGTAGTTGTAAATCAACCGTTAAACCGTTAATGGAGCAGCGATTGCGATCTCGAATGACCAGCTCGATCCGAAACCCGCACGTGGCGTGATCACCGAATCGACGCAACACTCTTTCATGGACACGATAAACGTTAACTTCGCTTACCGTGTGGTGTGCTATAACACTTTTTTATTTATTGGTAGAAGTAAACACTATAGCGTTTAATAACTTATAGACAGGGTATAGAATTTCCATGTACCCCTATACTCATATTGATGGCGTTGCTCTTGAAATTGGCAATGAAAACGTTTACGGATATCAAAAATCCAGATGGGAACGTCGTCTTTGACGAAAAGAGAAAGATCTGTCCGGTGGCGCATCGTTTATTAAACTACGTCATATTTTATACTTTCCATTTCTCCTACCTTGTCGTGCATATCAACGAATGACGCAATGCTGGCGACTTCGTCAAATTTTCTTAAAGTTCTCCTGCCATGCATTGCAAGTCAACGAACGAGGCAATGTCGTTGAATTCCTTCCAATAAAGGCGTAGACTTCATACCCCGGAATGTAATCCCAACGGGATATTTACATTTTTTATTTAAAAACACTTAGAAAGATAAGAGTATCTACTGACTAGACTTACATTGTACCGAAGAATGGTATGTAAGTATGTATGTATTTACGTAGGATTGCACTGGAATGATTCTACCGTTATACATTTCATTCAGATAACTGTGTTGATAGTCAATTAGAAATTATTAAATGTTCCGGGTTCGACAGGTTAATCATTTTTAAAATCTTGCTATCTGTCTTGATTGTGTCTTACTTCGTCACCGTGCTAATAACAGTCTGCGGTGGTGTTATTATTATTTCAGTTTCATTCCATATTTCTGAATATTATTATTGCAATCTACTTTAACATTTTTTACGAAAGAATTCCATGGCATTAAATGTTCAATTAATCAACTTTCAATTCCATATCAATTCATTACAAAGTTTTTACATAGCCGTAAATCAACCGTTAATTCGCTAATGGATGAGGGCGATAGCAATCTGAAATAACCTGTTCGAATTTGGCGAGCACGTGTATACTCGATATGTGATTGATACGAAGTTCTATTACAAATAAATTTATTTATTTTTAAATGAAACACCCAAGAGATCGAAAAGCTCATAATATGTCGGTTCTATGTTGTCGACCGAAGTCGGCGACCGCTTTTGGCAAATTTTCTTACTACTGTCCCGATTGTTATCGTTAGATAGCAATTGTTAAGCCATGCCGGAGCATTTAAGCTTGTTTTTTATTACAACACCTTTTACATATATTTTTTTTTGTAATGTCATCAATAAGTGTTGCCCATGTTGCATTTTAATCGCGACATAGTAGTACGAGTGAATCAGCTTATAATTATAATTATCACAATCGTTAAACTTGAAGCAGCTAACGCGACGATTACGCATGTTTTTTAATGTTATTTTTTTATTGTATTTAAATTCATTGTCAAAACTTGTAGGTACATTGAATCCAGTATTGGTAATGTCATCATTATTTAACGAATTAATGAATCCCAGTCGCTCGGCGTACGGCGGGAGCGAGGTATCCGCGTGCTACCGGTCTCGGCTCCGGTGCGAGCACGAAAGGGCTCATTATCTCGCACGCGACGGTGTAAGGGACGACTGATATTTCACTACTGCACCTTATAGCTTTTAACTTCTATTTTACTTGTAGGCGATAAATTTGATTCAAATAATGGAATCAATCCGAAATTAGAATGTTGTACATCGGGCGCCCTATCGGAAGACCTGGTTTGCGAAGGCACTTACAAGTAACTTATAATTTCCGGAGTTATGTTATTTATAATGTTACCAACCAGCCGCGCATTGCTAACATGGCTGACTATGGCCTTATTTTAGGAGAAATGCGAGGTTAATAGAAAATTCGAAATAACTGTTACGGGTTGCGATAATGGAAAATTTTGGTTTCTTAAAATTCACAAAATACACTCCTTCATTAGAATATCCCTAAATTAGGAAACCGTGTTACAAGTTGAACACACGCAATCAAGATAAACTCGTGAACCAACAGCTGCGTACCTGTTACAGAAATATCTGTCTCGGCTATCAAATCTGGAGGTCTTCCGCTCTACAAGTACGACCACTATTACTAAGAAACAGAGTGGTTCATTAATTAAAAAAATATATTAAATACACTGTTGACCGGAATAAAATTGCAATATATTCAAGTGCCATCAGAGCATGTCATAGAGACCTCCACGAGAACATCTCATATAGTTTTAACTAGTCATTTCTGATTCTACACTTTCACTGATATTTCGGGGTCAAGATCAAGAAGGATTTGGCTCGTTCTGTTAGATAATATTCAAAATTACTTGTATGTTAAAAAAATGTATATTTGAATCGTTTAAAGTATAGGTAATTCTATGTTAGAACACAAAGGAGAAAGGATAAAAATTAAATTTTATTTCCAACTTCAGTAATGTTTGCAAGATTTACTTTATTTGGTTTTTTTATGTTAATAGCCGACAAACGAGCAGACGAGCCACCTGATGATAAGTGGTCACCGTGGCCCATGGACATCAGCAAGAGCAAAGATATCACCGATGCGTTGTCGGTCAGGAAATTAGAAGAAAGTAAGAAGATATTGGCTCTCAAGCTCCCAGCCGGAACACGAATCGTTTGGCGGCTGACTCAAGCAGGAGGGTGGTAGCTAGCCAGGCAGGCTTCACGGAAAGATAATAATACCAATAATAATATTAATGATTTAATAACAATATTGATGATATAATCCTTACGCAAAACCGTACCACCAAGCGGGCTGGCTTCTGTCGGCTCTTACGACACCCTTTTCTGCCAGCATGGAATTGGAGGGAGTATTCTAAGCCGCCCCAATACGGCTAAAGGTTTTGTTGAGCAGTGACATTGTATATGATTATAATCAAAGTAGATTTGAAGGCTGTATCTATTTCTCGTATTCCATAAAACTTATGATATGGCAAGTCATACTCAACGAACACAAACTTATTTTGTTTTTTCCGGAATAGTCCACATTGCACATTGTTCGTAGACATCCTACAGTATTTTTTGTAAATCGCAGTCGTCGTTCGAGGGTCATTCTTCCCCTATGTTATCTGATTAGCACTTGATATATTTGAAATTGATACGTCATATTAAAAAATACTTAAGAAAGATTGTGGTAAATCCCGAAATGAGAAGAGTACAATTTTACATTTCAGAATCAAGCACATTTAGTACCCAAGTAACAAAGAGCAGAGCACACAGCGAATTATTAAAACGCGTTCAAGATGCTACGTAACTGTTTTATAAGTGTTTCTTACTGTTAACAACAAGAATCCATCGTACAACGCCTACGATGCAACGATTTGTGCCGGTTTGTGCACGCAATGAATTTTTACACACGCGATCTAACTTATCCTACCTATGTATACCTTATGATGAGCGTTAAGTAGCTCAGAACGAGTGAGTTGAATATTTTACAAAAGAGTTCAGAATGACGCATTTGAAAATGTAATGAAGATTTTTGGCAAATTTTCTTGATACGTATTCCTTTGCCGTTAAATCAAGAATTCCGGTTTAGAAGGCTCTAAGTAACTCGTAGCCTAAGCATGAAATAACATATTAAGGGTATCATTACGTGACGCTACAGATCTGTCTTAAAAACAATCTGATAAATTGACAGTCATTCAATGTTACAAATAATCTATTGGGGTACGTAAAAGGTATTTCATATTGCTTGTATGAAGTTTCTTCAAATTGAATTTTAGTAAGTATATTTTACACATATTCGTTTCAAATCCAACAGTCAAAAATTAAAATTCTGAACTTCCAACAACAACTAATAACTGATAAAAACATTTCAATGTAATATTCACAATACTCTTAAGCGGACAATTAACATCGAAGCATATAACTTTTCTACTTGAAAAAATTAAATTATTGAACACTTAACCCAGGTCACTTTACTGATCAGCGTTTTTTATTGATTTAACAAAGTTGATAGGGCACGAGACGGCTAATTAACACGCACGCGACGCGAAACACGCCTGTACTACCTCCTTAGCCTTCATTAGACAGCAAGACTTGTGGTTTCCGTACGATCGCACTTTTAGTAACACGGTAACAAGTATGTATTACTTGCGAACGTCGATTAAAGGTACTAAAGTAAGTATTCTTTCAATTTTGACGCAGACGGACTGAAGGGAAGCTACAGATTTTTTTTGCCGAGAAGAGTGACATTCTTACATAATGTTCGACTTAATAGTCGAGCCGTTTCAATGAGTAATTTATTCCAAACACGCAGACTACAAAAATATAATCTGAACAAAGCTACAACCCTTTACAGCGTTGGACACAAAAATTAACCAAATTACATTTAGCAAAGCAAATCGTTCCAAAAGAAAGGGCTACTGAAATAATTGTCTACTTTACTCTGGCAGAAATAGAATTACAATCTAAATTAATTACGCTTTTAAAGCGTCCGTTATTCTTAATTAGTTTCTGCACCGCAGCGGAAGCTCTCGCCCGCCTCGCGTTCTCTTAATGAAGGGTAGTTTCAAATCAGTGCGTTTGATCAACTCTGTGCAGTCTTAATTACGGCACCCGTTCCGCGCGGGACAATCCGGTTATTTATGACTACATAAGCTTGATTATTCTTTAATGAATACTTGTTTTAAAACGTTTAATTAAGTTTTATGGCGACAGGGCCGCTCAGACGGCGTCCCGCCGCTCCGCCGGCCGCGAGCTAATTGGATCGGGTTGACGCACCGCACCCCCCACCCCTCCAACCTTCACCCCGTTCCTAATTGTATGAAATTGCTAATTGGAAAATTTTATAAACGCGGCCGCTCGCAAGCCAACGCCGCTGGCCGAGAGGTCGTCGAGAAAAATGAGTTCAGCGGGTCAAGCTGCTTAAAAAGCTTAGGAACTATAGCATCTAAATAATGGGAATTATTTAATTATAGTTTAAACCACGTGTTGTTGAAACACTGTGTATATGCGACACGAACTGTAAAATGTAACGTAACACTTGTAAGAACCTAGGTTTGCCTGCTCATAATACATTAATTCTCAGTTGACTTAATCGTCAAAAATTTTACTAGAAACCCATAACAATTCAATACATTTTGTAGCAATGTATTTTTATTAAAATTTGAATTCCACAATAATTTAGCGCATAATTATTATTGAAAAATTATATTTTCACTATAATTAGTAGTATACAGTAACATACATCCGTACAACAACGATATCTATTTTGTTGCAGGGCGTGTTGTTGTGGTGGTCAGCGCGAGCGGTTCCCGCTCCAACCGTCAAGCTGGCAGCGAGCGCGTTGAGCATGAACCCGCACTACCACGGGTACGCGGAGCTGAGCTCACCGCACCCGCCCTCGCCGGAGGCCGCCTTCGCCGCCAACGGCCACGACTACCCCCACAACAACAACAACCCGGCGTTGAAGGAATGCGCGGGCTGCGGCGGCAAGATCGTCGAAAGGTTCCTCCTCCACGCGCTCGACAGATACTGGCATCACGGGTGCCTCAAATGCACGTGCTGCGGGCAAGCGCTCGCCGACATGGGCCGCTCCTTCTACTTCAAAGGCGGCATGATTCTATGCAAAAGCGACTACACAAGGTCAGTACTCATTGAATGATTTGAGACAGCATGAAGCCCGTCTCTTGATAAGTATTTATTGTTATTTATACACATAATAAAAAAAACCGATGCTTTCAGTACATGAACGATATATGAGAAAAAAGATTATTAGGGGCGTTTATTTACACAATAGAACCCACAACAATAGTTGTTCGAATTTTTGTATGTTTGTCTGTACGTTTGTACGCACTAATCTCAGAAACGGCTGAACCGATTTTGTTCTGGTCTTTACTAATATATTGCAGTAAGCATCACTTAATACTTAAAGTTTGTTAAAGTTATAAATTATTTTAAAATATTGCGTGTACTATATCTTAGCGTAAAGCATTGTTTTCCTGAAGATAAGCGAGGGCAGTTTGCTAGCCATCAATAAAACCGTATATTCTATATATAATAAATTATATAATTAGAGTATACTAATAACGCGCTTCGCTTCAGAAAACCTGTCTTAAGTTTAGAAATAGCACCCGCACTGTGGTCGGAATGGGTTTTTATTACTTCTATGAATCGGACACATTATTCTATTCTATACTAATAATAAAATTGTAACGGGAACAAGTCTATGCATTAAATATTTTTTGGAAATGGTAGTGTAGATATGCTTTATTATTTATGTAGACGTTAAAAGTTTTAGTCTGTCTGTGTATCTGACACGTATCATACTAAAACCACGGAACAGATTTGGATGATAACTGATGAACTGATTTGCATATTGGTAACTCATATTATGGGTCAATATCTAGGCTACTTTTGATCCTAGTAGGTATTTTAATTACTGCCCTTTAGAATGAATGTCCATATTAATTTATTTCCTATTCCTCAGGAACAGATCCGATTCCCGGGATGTAAAATATCCTAGTTTGTGGACCCATAATATTTGTTACTAATATGTAATATGATACTTATCGTACCTATATTTTCGTGGGTTTCCAAAAAAATATTTACATTATAAGCAATCAAATATACTCCAGAACAATCCACATTTTAAAAGAAGATTTGCATGAAATGTTTGCTATAAAAGTGTCGCTGAAGCATCGGACACCCGAAGCTGCTTTAAGCAATTTACTTCACGACAAAATTGGCCCTGCCGCGTGCCCTAGAAGCGCCAAACATAGAAGTATATAACTGTTTAGCTTTACAGAACACATTCTTCTTCAATAACTAAATAGATTAATTAAACGTTCGCTAAATTTAATATATAATTCGGATCTTATTCGATCGTTCTCATCGATTACGCCTATAAGCGGCAAAGTTTTTAGTTCATCATCTAACGACGACAATAGCGCGTCTGTCAAACATTTCGAACACCCAAAAAAGTATACCGAGAAAGCCGCAGGCGCATTGTTATGAAAATGCTTTGAGCCGTTGTGTTTTCTACCTGAGAGCGGGACAAAAAGTACAGTTTTGCACACAACGACTGACGGAATCTCTGGGCTTGGCTAAATTGGGCTTGTTAAAAAATCCTAAGGACTGATTTAGAATGTCGGTAGCGAGGTTTTTCGTTGATTTTGTCACTAATTAACTGTCTCTTCTGTATATATACCGCATGTATTTTGGTTTAGAAGTCGTTATAAGTTAACAAAACAACGTTAAATTTTTTAACGAGAAGGCAGGTGAAGGTCGAGATAAATTTGGTCATAAAATTATTGTATGTTTATATGTCGTATTTTAATGCTCTAACGTCTTTATTTTCCATAGCTTGCGTTTTGATTTAACTATCTGATATGATAGGCGTTCATGTAACGTGACTACAGCGCCATCTATGTTATCTAGTACATCTATGAACCATCTTCGTGATATCTTTGACGACACCGTAGCTCAGTTTGTAGTGACCCTGCCTACCGAGCAACAGGTTCCGGGTTGGATTCCCGGCCGGGATAGACATTTATGTGAAAGGTAAATGGTTGTTCTCGGGTCAGTTCGTGTGTCCATGGCATCATAAACTCAAGGAATCCAGAGGTACGGGATTGAAATTGTGTGTTTATTATTTATTATTGGGTTGTACGAATGTGAATGAATATGTGTCATTCAGAGCCTACACGATCATTAAAACTTGCACCAACTATTTACATATTTAAAGGTGATAAATAAATAACATTCATAAATAATATAAAATTATGACTGTTAACAGAACCTTGAGTTAAATTAATAAAGAAGTGAATGCAGTCCTAACATTTTTCCTTAATCCCTAAATAACATGAACTAAATGCTTATAATTATGTTCTTCGTTAAAATAACTTTGCCTTTTCGTTTCAAGCAATTATTGCATTATGTGCATTCCGAGGCGGTAATTAGGAAAAAATATGCATTTATGTTCTCGTAATTAATCATACAGAACTGAATGTATTATCATTAATACGAGATTAATCGGGATGCTACTATTTACTTTGTTTAAATTATGTTTTTCTCTAACCATAATAAGACCAACCGTCATCTTGTGACGAGGAATAACTATTAATAATTATGTCTTATCACAGTTCTTTTTCTGTTTATTTCGCCTAATTGCATGCATTATTAATATTAAGCTCGACTATTACACCGAACATTTTATTGAGGTAAAAAATAATCAATTCGTATATATAAATAATTCATAGGGTTGTACTATGATAAAAAAAACTTCAGTTACGTCATTTTTTTATAACCTCGTAGTTCAGGAGCGAAAAGTCTCGATACCTCGATTTCCGGCCGAGGCAGATAAAAGTTTTTCTCAGGTCATGGGTAATTATGATGTAATCTTTGTGAATATACCAGTATATGTGTGTGAACGTAAACGGCAATATTGTTTTTTGTCCCTACAAATAAATTATATTATACAATTTGCTTTTATTAACATAAAACAGCCATATAATTTATGCATTACAGTAACAAAAAATATCTATTCTATACTAATAATAGTATTGTAACGGGGACAAGTCTGTATGCACATTAAATATTTTTTGGAAATGGCAATGTAGATATGGTTTATTATCCATGTAGAGGTTAAAACTTTTTTAAAGTGTTATTCAGTCTGTCTGTCTGAGCGCGTATCACACTAAAACCACTGAACAGATTTAGTCGATTCTTGGCTTATTAGTAACTTATATTAGGGTCAGTCTAGTCTACTAAAAAATTAACTCTAGTCTAGCTTAGGTTATTTTTGGAACTAAAATTTAAAATGATCATTCTTTATTATATTAAATGAATGTTTCTTATTCACAGTAGTAATAAAAACCTATTCCTAAAACAATGCGGTTGCTATTTCTTAACGTAAGGCGTAGGTTTTCTGAAGCGAAGCGAGGACGGGTTACAAGTAAATTAATTATTGCCGATCTTACGGCACAATAGAGATAGATTACTTTCTGAACGGAGGGCACGGCTTGGAATCCGATCTGGCAGATATTTTGTGGTTGAAAAAATAAATATACATCGATAACGTACTCTTTGAAGTCGGGTAATAAATGTTTGACTCAATCTTTGGTATATGGGACGTGTTATTGTTCGTCCAAGCCACTAGCGACAAAGGGAATCCCAGTGCAGGATTATGAGTTTGAAAGCGTTTTTTTCCACAAAATTGAACACCTTTTTTTATAAAAGAATCTCGGAATTTTTTTGTTGTACCTACTCGTATGTTTATTTTCTTTTATCATGTAATCCAGGTGATACAAGTAACAAATGTTTCGATGATACCTAAGCCTGCTTAGAGTATATGAATTGATATTATTCTTTTAGGTATGTTTTTATTTATGTATGATAAGTTAATGCTTGACAACAATCCTACGTGATGGTAACTGTTGATGAAGTCTAAAATGTTGAACGCACTAACTTATTAAAGCCTATTAACTGTAATTATAGTATGTGACATGATATTATAGTTTATAAGCCAATTACAATAAGTGCAGCGGAATTATTGAAAATTTCATTCGTCAAATAATATTACACTAGATTTTTACAACATGTTTTCTGTTATATTCAGTTCGAAGATATAAAATAACAAAAATGTATTGTCTTGTAAAAGGAAAAATAACATTTTCTATTGCATGGTTTAATATCTCAGGTAGTAAACTATATTTAATCTGCGCCAGTACGCATGTGGACCGCAGCTGCCCGGGGCGGCCCGCTAATTATCTAAACGCACGAAACCCAACCCAATTATCTAACCACCCTTGCGGTAGAATCCCTCTTCTATTTGGACTAACTGAGATTTTTCATGCACTTAGCAGCGCATAGCAGTGCCTGACTTGTTAGACATAGATGGGGCTATAAAATTTTATAAAAATCTCTAGTAGAACTATAAATAAATACACAGTTTAGATTTCCCTAATATTCCTAAATTGTGCAATTATTATTTTACGAGTAAGTATTGGCAACTTAATATTAAATGATCCCATAATACAACATAGCACTAAAATTAAATGTGTTGTGGCTGCCATGGACAAAACTAGAAAAAAAGATATGTCACAAAAATATATGCCTCGACCGGGAATTGAACCCACGGCCCTTTTCTTGGAAGTCAGAGTCTTTAGAAATAGAACTATTATTAAATTAATAAAGATAAGTTATGATTCTTAGATATGATTTGTAAGACGATTAAATTCGACGGTAGAAATAAGTTATGAGGATTTATTAAAATCTGAGTTACCTTATACTACATCAGTCTACATAAATCTTATTTCCAACTTCAAAAACCATAAAGATTACCTTTGATTGTAAGTTGTGCAATCCTCAGATGTATGGTATTTTTTGCTGTATAATGATATATAAAATTCTTATGTCACAGTTTTAGTTACCATACTCCTCCGAAACGGCTTAACCGATTTTGATGAAATTTCACATGTATATTCAGGTTGTTATCTATTTTTATACCCCATTTTATATATATGTTATCCAAATTATTAATATATATGTTATTTTATAAGTGATAAGGGTGGTCCACCCCAAATTTTTATTTTGTTATTTTTTGGACAAATTTTTTTATTTTTTTTATGATGTGGCATTAAAAATACACACAACCCTAAATTTTCACCCTTCTACCATCAACCCCTATTTTTTAATAGTGATATTAGTAATTCAATCATTTTCAACCCAGGTCGATAACTGTTTAATTATCACTTGATCAGTTATCCCCGCCAGGCGTCTACCGGTATCACTTATGACCCACTAAAGAGACCGGAGTACGGATGAGATCTCTTTTCTCACTACCTACAGTTTTCGGTCATTATTACTATTATTTGTGTGTCAGTCGTAATAGTGACGTTTACAATTATCATTTTACTATTTCAGTGTTATTTTCAAATAAACTTTTCATTCTCATTAATTCATATCACACCATGTTTTTCACACGAATAATTAATTATACGTGGCATGCTCTCGAGTGGGCAAACCATCCAGTTTGTTTGTTAGCTACAGATGGGATAACAAAAAAATATTGTACCCTCTATTACGTTAAGGGATTAATATTGTTTTTTAATAACATTATTATAATTAGCGACATATAAATTTAATAATTTATGAGGCAAAACAACGTCTGCCGGGTCAGCTAGTAATGATATATAATTAGTAAATAAGTTTTAAACTTAATTGTTAATTATTACTGATCTGAACACTAAAAATAACTCTAATTAGCTACGAGGATAACGTAAATAAATAAGATTTAATTAAGCAACTTGCAGTAAGTTTTTCTTGAACGTTCCTGAACCGGAGCTCGATGCGTGCTTTCCATCTACTAGGTAGTTAATCAACCTAACCTATCTCCCTATTCGACGTTCATAAAGGACATATAAATTCGTTTCACACTGATTTCCCTTGTTTACCGGCGGTTGCGAGCCAAACTAGGAGGTAAGAGTGGGCCAACCGCGGCGCGGGTCGTGCGTCGTAGATTCGATAAAGCTCGTCTCACAGTTGACAGAGACGGCGCGGCCTAACGAGCG